>CM062821.1:8503571-8533062 GCA_031772345.1 Himalopsyche anomala
ACAATTGCTTTCTTTTAAACTAGTAATAATAAAAATATACAAAGAAATGCTTTTTTTAGAAAACTGGAATAGTAAATGCATTAACTGAGTTGATATGAGACAACTCATTTCTGTCCGTTTTGTTACTTACCAACTTTTCCAAGAAAGGTGACGATATGCTCCAGATTGGGGGAAAAATGGCTTAAAAATGATTTATGTATAATTTATTCAATATCAATAAAAAAAATGATAATTTTTCAAGTTTATATTTTAATCTAATGCATACATAAATAATGAATAGTTCTGCTTAGTTCGTTGAGGGTGTCAATATACATATCTATTATATCAACACTTTTGAAAAAGTATTACAAGTTGTGTTCATTTCAAAGTAATATTTAATATACGTAAGAAATATTGATACGGAAAATTGATACATCAAGAATATAATGTAGATTTTCCAATACAAAAAATACGGGCTTTGTAAGTCTTATGAAAAGCGGTGTGTTGTAACACGGAACATTGTAATATTCGCATAACAGCACAAACAGAAAAGTATCATAAAGCGATTCACTGTTTTTGTTGGCACGGAACTGATAACACTTCCCACGTGATAAAATCTCACTCTGCCATCGATTTTATGAACTTGATACACTCGTTTTGGTAGAGATATGGATCATATTATCAGAGACGATCATATATTACTGCTGATATCTGTCAGCAAACACTTTGGAGCGATACGAAATTATAATAGGGTCGATATAACAGAATTTCATAATGAAAGTTGAATCATTTCCACATTTTAATCTACTGAAAGCTGTTTACACCTGTACTTATGAGTGATTGAACATGTCTCTTTAGTTAAAGTTGAAAATACTCACGCAAATGTTGCCATCACAATTATATTAGACTAGTCGTACCTACACAAGCTCAGGGCTTCTACATCATTATTATAATAATTGAATAATCCCGGTATGGATCTAGGCTACATCAAAGTTGACGGTATTATTTGAAAACACGGCTCGTTCCAAAATGGTTAAAAAATGATACTTGAATTTAGTTTTATAAAACAATATATATTTTGAAAGTATTTTTAGTTTTACATTTACAGAACGAGCCGGGTTTGCCAATAATAGCTTCAATTGTACCTTACAGTGACATTTGAAATAAAGACAATCTTGTTCAGAAATTACATTTAGGTTGATAGTGATGACATATATACGGTAGTGATTAAGCTACCGATAGATACCATTAGTGTTGCCCAAAACAAAAGATGCTTTTTCGAACATTTAGTATTTTTTGTAAAATTTTACGTAAACAAATGAATATTTTGAATTCATTTGTATTTTTATGTACTAAAATTTATGTTACACCACTATATTCTCTATATTATGTACAGTATGTTGTATATAAACGAATATCTATAAATATACTTCGGTCCACACAATATAGCAAAAACCATCATACAGCCTAGACGAAAAATAGGTTGAGTATCAATGGATTAAATGAATTAATGAATTGAATTGGCATTAAATTGGTCGTTCTTCATTTTAATACGGTAAAAAATATCATAGAATTTAGTTCTACATTATTTAAAAATCAGTTTATAGCTATTTCGGCTAATGCCATCGACAAAACTATAGTTCTATTATTTCTGACGATGACATAAGCCGAAATAAATATAAACTGGTTTAATTTTTTTTAGAACTAAATACTTTTACCGTTTTATAATAAATAAATGAATAAAGACTATATTTATTATTCTTTTAATATATTTTGGAATCAGAACGTCGTGGTAGAAGAAGCGGACAACCTCTTTTTCTGTTTTGTAACAGCTCCTGGTGAATTCCGCTGATGTCTTTGACCATGTGAATATTTCTTATACTCATCAACGATAAAAGGTTCTATAATATCATACAAAAAATTTAAAAGAGTGACTTTATTCGTTTCTCGACTGTAATCCTTTTTCTATTGAATCGTTGCCTTTAAAAAAATAAAATAAAAGTATCCTCTTCCGCTAAGAAAATATTGTGTGCAACAGTCGGGCGGAGGCTGCGGCGCGCGCGGCGGTCGTTTTAAAAGCCTTCCCTGCCAAGAGAAACTTGTAACTCTGTTAGGACCGCATAAAAGCCCACTTCCCAAAGTCGCATTTATAGCCTTCTCTTTACTCTGCACACACAAGGCGCAAGCGGCTTCTAAACTTTGCATATATAGCCATTTAGTTTTATATATTGTATGTCATATAAAAAGGCGTCTATATACAGACGATAGTTACATAAAATAATTCATCACAACAATACATCATATTGTTGGTTAATCTTTCACTACTTTTTACTTAAAATATGTGTCATATCCGTTATTTAATTGAATGATTGCTAAAATTGTAATATACTAGTAATTTTGTATTTTATATTGAATACCGGTAAGTAGATAAAATATCAAAATCGGCACGACAAACATTAATAAGATGGCAACAAATAATACTAATTACAGTGTTACATCGGTAATTCATATTACATATATTAGTAAAGCCGATTTTTATTATAAAGCTAATTTGATTGCTTATTTGCATTATAATATGACCGTTAAATGCTGAATTTTTGATCAGATCTTTAAACAAAAAAAACCGACATACACTATTTTCAATAATTCAGGTTTTGTCATCCCTAGATAGAGATTTGAGATGAAAAAGTCTCTCAGATAACTGAGTCAAGCTGTCATTGAATGATGTAATGCATAATTTGATACTTCTTTCTGGAGTATCATATTATGAACTGTCTTTCCCTTTATTCGTGTTGATTTTAACACGCTTTGGAATGATGTTAAGACATATATTAAAATGTTCGATCCGATGCGACGGTTGTAAGAGTTTTATTATTATATTGCAAGTTAAATTAATATTTTAAAAAATCGGATAAATTGGAACTATAAATGATACTGTAGAAAATATTTAGAGTAGTAATATAAACATAGATAAATTTATAAAATACATTAATATGGAAAAAAATGTAAAACACCTTTTTGTCATGGATGAGTTTCATAACGATTTTTTTTACACAACTTACTAACCGTATTTTTGTAATACAATTTTGTTTTATTTCAATTTCCATGTTTGATAATAATAAACTGAAAAATAAATCAATTGTTATAATAAATATTTCAAAAGAAACAAGTATTTTGAAAATCTCTGTACGCACGCATGTTATTTTCCTCGTAAGTCTCTAAGCGTTTGTTTTTAAATCGACCTCAAAGACGAAAGGAAAATATCGAGATGCTGTATTCTAGCGCCTGCAACAGGTAGTGACTAGGCAGTTTAATGTACTTATACTATATGCGTGTACTTACTAGATAGGCGTTTTCATCAATATAATATCGCGGTCGGTACTCTGTTCTCGCAGAAAAGTTTCGACATCAAATTTAATAAAATCAAAATTGCTTTTGTTTGTCGACTGTGTTGTGAAGTTTCGCATGATTTATTGATTATTTATTGCGCGTGTTACAAAAATCGGTATATTACGCATTCAAAATGTGGTCGATATTATAAGTATAATTTTTATAGAGTTTGAATATCATTTTAGATCACTTTTCAAGAAACGAATAAGCATATTTTCATTTTATAGTAAACGCTATTGTTGTGCTGAATTCTGTGCTGTGAAATCGGAGTCGTTATGTCGGGGTGTTTTGGAAAAAACTGAATGACTCCGACATTAAAAAGTATATTATATATTTAATAATACGTATGGTAACGTGTTTTGTGGAAAAAATGAATGTGAAAAGGATGCAAAAGTATAAATCTAAAACAGACTTTTAAAATATTTAATGTGCAAAAGCGTTATTTACTCTTTTCAATTCATCCTGCGAATTTTAATATTCATCAAAGAATTTTATATAGACCGATAACGATATCTCTGAAATATAAAACCAAGCAAACATGCATATTATATTTTGATAACGATTTTCCATTTCACGACAGATGAAAAAAAATATTGAATGGGGGGTGGGAAAGTACAAAAAATCTATCGTTGAATAATCGCTTTAAAATTTTTTATAAAATGTGGCAGACATTTTCATAATGAGTGGATAATTTGTAATTCATTTTTGTTTCTGTAATCCGATGTCTTTTTTGAAGAATTTAATTAAACTTTATGATTTACAAAAAAAATCAGTTTTTTTTTGTTTTTTAGATGTAAACAGATCTTTTCCCATTTAAACTGTACTCAACTAACACGTTTTCAGTATTAGTGTATTAAACTATATTTTACGCGAGATAGTGGTTGAGAAACATAGATTCGGCGGAAACTTTGTCGAAGTTCATTTTTAACATAAAATAAAATTTGATAACTTTGTTATTCCACTTGTTGTGATACAAAATTTGATAAGTGTTTCGTCTCTTTAAGAAGCATCAGACGATTCGATGATAATTCCTTACATAGAGGCAAAATATGTGTCACATTTTGTAACGCAACAAGTTGAATAACAAAGTTATTAAATATAAATTTAAAAGAACTTATTGAATTTCAATATGAATAAAAGGCGACGAAAAATCTTCGTTTTAATTAATTTAAAAAAAAATGCCCTTTTTGCCGAATGTTAACTACAGTTTAGACATACATACACGGCGTTTCCGACAAACCAATCTACCTTGTAAATCGAATGATGTACATAGAATGTTTCATTGAATAAATTGTAAACAATATATGTTTCCTGAGAACAATTAATGTTTCCATTTAAACTTTCCAGTCAGTAAATTGTTTACTTACTAAGTTGGTTTGATATTGTTCATGTTAACCAAACTTAGTTTCTCACGTGAGTGCACTGGATTGCATAATATTGTATATCGGCAATATTGTAATGTTTCGTAACTAACTAAGCATTTTCTAAAACTATGACATGCACTTAGAACGACTATTATTAAGATACCATAACCTTCTAAGCATTTAGTTGTTTTATGTATACAGTCATAATTCTATGAATAATTTTATCAACTAATAAATGACACATTTTCTTTCTATTTAAATTATCAGCAATGATTAACCTTAAAATGAAATTTTTCCTACAAGAGCAAATAACTGACGACGTCGTTAATAATAATTAATTATTTTTGCTGTCAACAAAATATTACGGATAAATAATTGATTGCCGATTTACTTATATTATTAACACGTAATGATATTTTTCATTTTAACCAGTTTGAAAAAGTACATTATAATATATGTATCTGCTTCTAAAAAATATTTAATTTATATTTTAAATTATTTTCATTTAGAAAATTAAAAATACAGTTATGTTGTAAGGATAAAGAAAACATTAGTTCATTCTTGAAGATTTCTCGCAAATACTGTAAAAGTTATAATTTTAAGAAATGTTTTTAAGTTTATTCTAATACTACTATAATAGCTCGCCGATGTATTTTGCTAGACGAGTTTGTCATGCACGATTATAATTTCATTATCATTTAGAACTTAATGTTTATTTTTTTATAATAAATATGTATACAATTATACAATATTTTAATGTTAAAAAATCATAATAACATATTCTAATAATTTGTCGACTTCATTTGATTTTATTACCTGAAAACTTAATGGCTTTTGAGCGGGTGGGATAATGTGCAACTATGAAACATTCCACTGACAAATTTCATCCGATAATACTTAAACACACGGTATATTATATCAGTTAAATAGCGGTTTGTCGAAGTTGACTAATTGAATAGTTTGCTATTTTGAACTAGAATCTATCAAACAATGCGCTTTCCAGGAAAACTAAAGCATGCCAAACTTAGCCACGATCACAAGCAACATGATTATGGTCAATCGTCAACAAACCAAAAGCAATTCCGTAGAGTAAATTATCTTATATTATCAACTTGTAACAAATGAAGATAGTATTTAGTTCTTATTTTTATCGATAGATATCGCATTGTTCTTCGTTTTGAATATTTCATGCGCTTGTTTTATGTGATAATTATAGCACTGTCCAGTAATCATAATCACTTTATAGCCATATAACAATAGAGTATATAATTCCATTAGGCGTATATTAGATTTACTTAATCTAAAGTGGTATATAATAATGGTGCAGTAATCGCTATAAAGCATTCGTCGGCCTATAATCAATATTTTCGGCATGTTTCCGTAAAGCTTTTAGAGGGAACTGTATAAATCTCGAAAATAATACTATTTATTGAACCTTTTTTTTACATCGATAAAATACAACACAATTTATAAGCTTATAAGTACGACTAAAAATATTTCGATATTCCCGTTTATGAAACTTTTTCGATTATATTTTCTTTTTGAAAAGGAAAGTTATTGTGTAAAGAAAACCTGGCTTCGTGTGTATGAATATTTTTATTTCAAAGTAGGAAAGGGTTGCCTCAAAATTACGGAAAAGTTAGAATTTTCAAACAATAATTATGAAAAAAATTATCGCCTGTTTGTCAAATTATTTGAATTAGAAAAGGTTATTTTTATTTAAGGCTACATTTTCTATGTTTTTGACCATTTTTTAATTAGAGCATACTCAGTGCCGGCGCTATATTATTTGGCGCCACAGGCAATGATTATTGGCGCACTCCCTTTTTAAAAAAAATCGTCCCATTTTATTCGAAATAATGAAAAAAAACAATTCGGGATTATTATAAAATTGTTTTTTCTATAAATCCATGTCCGCTCCCAATGTGGAGCATATAGCTTCCTTATGGAGGTATCTCAACTGAAGTTTTTCTACATGAACTGTTTGTTACTCAACCTCTCTTTTTAGAATCATATATAACACAGTACATAATTGCAACTAACATATACAAACATCAGAATAAAATATTACGTACAATTATTTATTATTATTATAGTATATAAACATAATTTTAATACTCCATTTATGCGCTCCCTAATAGCTTGCGCCCTAGGCGGTTGCCTAGTTTGCCTGTCAGGTGGCGCCGGCCCTGAGCATACTATGTTCAACAAGCGGTGCCTCTATAAGTCTTTGTTCCCCATCTATTTGCTTCTTCCCAAGTCTTGCAAGTTTTCCGTAGATCCACCGATTCAATCTTGTGCATAGCTATCAGCGACCTTAAAAGGCGAACAAATTATTAGGTTGAAATATGAAACATTTAGGATTTAGACTCCCCATGGGTATCCACAACATACCCTCAAGTCAGGTCAATCACAGTTTTTTTTCATTTTGATGTAATAAAGGTCTGGTTAGTCCACTCTCTTGACATGTAGTTCCTGGCAATGAAGTTGTGTTTTGCTCTTCGAAAACTAATACTTTTGGTACGGTGTTGATATTGAAATGCTCGGTTAAAAAATGTATTTTTTTTATTCAGCTTATTTGCCCCTCTTGTAATTTATACAGCGATCCAGTAGTGTAACAAACGTTAAGCATATCTATTTTTTTTCATTGGCTGGGAGTGTCTTAGGAGCAACTGCCCAAGATCTGGTGGCGTGCTCTTAAGTGTGCAGAAAATCAATCTCTCAATATCAACACCACATTTTTTCAGCTATGATCACTTCCAACAAGTATGTGCATATATGAAATCTTTATAGAGAATTTTAATAAATATTTTTTAAGAAAACTGGTTGTTATTTTGCCTTCAGCCACCTTTTTTCAAGGCATTAAAGACAGAAATACAGAATAAAAAAGAAGTGATTAACTAATCGTTCTCGTAACACACCATGTTAATGATAAAATGGGAACGATAAAATGTGAACATCACAAAAATATTTACGTTTTTGATCTATTAATCATTACAAAAAAACAATTTATGAACAACACAACCAAATAAAACAATCGCTCAAGAGCGATGATCATTCGGCACTGAACCAGCCGTATTTAAGTGTACTATTGAATCCAAAATAATGACATATTATATGTGAACGTATTGTAATACAAAAAGGGAATCCTTGGATCCAATTTCGATTCATTGACAGGCCAATTCTCCTCGCAGTATTTTTTTAGCTCCCAAGCTCCGAATCTAAGGCACTTAGACCAAAGAATAAGCGACAACCTTCATTGTGCGTTATTTAGTGCCGTCGATATCATTAGCGGTAGCTGTCGGCGCGTTTGACGAGGGTAAAACGTAGTAACATTTAATTATATATATTATTTATTTCCATAGAAAAGCTAACTGAGACAGTGCGCGCTGAAACCACATTTGTATACTGAGCTTAAATAATTTGAAAATATTTTAGTTTAAAATGTATTTTATTGAATAAACCGGTTTTCTTTAATCAGATGGTGAACATATTCAACTGAAAAACAATACAATTTTGCAAGTTATCTATGAATAAAATTCAATTCAATCTTACAAACATTTTGTATACCGTTTCATAACGAAGCAAAATTTAAGGAATCGATACATTTATTTGTTTATTCATTAATTATGCGAAGAAATCATTAAAAGTATTGTTTAAGGATTCTACAGTTACTATACGGTCAAAATATTTTATAACCATTTTGGTTATGTTGGGTTAGGTTTTTTTTAATTTCATTTAAATTATGACTATTTACACAGACCAATATATTATGGCCATTTAATATAAATTCTGACCGTAAAATTACGAGCCTTCAATATATTTAAATATAATGAAGAGATGTATAAAAAGCATTTAGTTTTACTTATGCAAAAAAAAAGAAAATAGAATAAGAAATCTAACAAAGGTATATCTTTAGAAATATACGTTTTTGTGATAAGCACGTAAGCTTTGGTTTCATTCATCTGAAATACCGAGATCGAATTGAACCAGGGGAACGATAAATAACTCTCAATTAGCGAACGTCAAAGGAGTTGATGAACTTTATATGCGACGTGGTATGAAGACGCCTTGTACGCATGTCCCATATGCACGATGAAAAAAAAACGATTTTTATAAAAAGGCACTTTACAGTAACATAAGACGGTATTTAGATTATATTTAAACACTTTTGTACTAACTTCGCTATATTAATTAAGACCGTTTTGAGTCATCGCAAGCATTATCAACTATTGAAATATACTGATGAATTCGATACAGGGATATTTGAAAAAAATAAAGAAAGACAACTGAAGAAATAACAAGGTGTGACAAACAATTGGTAAAAGAGATATGTATAAATTTATAAATAATTATACTAAATATTATATTAACGACATACACTAAATTATCTATAACTAAATGTATAAGACCTCTTAAAAACTAATATTACTATTTTGCAATTAAACAATATATTACCATATTGTAAATGAGTTAGGGAAGAAAGGTACAAATTATTACTTCAAAAGTAATTATTATCACAATAAGCAAATGGATTTTTAATAATATAATATCTACACTTTAAGGGTGTTCACTTTCAATATTTGGTGGAATGACATTATATTAATAAAAACACAATATTCCTTTGTACTTTATCCCACTTTATTTAAAAGGTTAGGACCGGTTTCGCTCGTTGCGAGCATTTTCAACCGAACAGTTTCGTTGCTTATAGGTCCGAATCCTTGTTCGGCCACTTGGAGATTTTTTTTAATCGATGTGTCCATTTCTATTCCAAGACATGGATGAATGTCTGTGATGTTTAAAACTCTCCTACTTATACGATCCCAAAAAATATGACGTGACGAGATCGATAAGATACCCATTATTCTTATAATAGTCATATTGTTGTATTACTACTCTTATTGAAAAATATAAGTTAAGCAATTTAGTAACCGGCAGCTTTCGTAGAAAAACTTATATTGATGCATGTCTGCTACCAATCGGAAGCATATGATCTTCTCATGAAGATATCTAAACAGAAGTTCTTTATAAGAACAGTGTTACTAAGTTGATCAACCTTTCTTTGTCGAAGAGAGTAATTAGCGGTAAAAGGGTCGGGCTAACTAATCTCGTTATGATTTGAAGGGTGGAAGGGAACTTTTTGACATCACAAACACCCATGTCTTCAAACAGAAATCGATAAATAAAATGTTGTTCGTACAAAGAATTAAGCTCGTGAGATTTATCACGAAAGCCAACGAAGTTGACCACTGCACCACGAACCCGACAAAACTAAAAATATCTAAAATTAAAAAACTGTAAGTTACTTCTTTAAATTTTTCCTACGTAAATATTGCCACTGTCATTTCAACAGAAAACATACTTACCACTTTAAATTTTGTGTAAAATCACTCAACATAGAGTGGCGTTTCCATCATTAAACGACTACTTTTGAGTATAAAAAAAACTCTTACCGTGTGACAATACAATACAATCTCATTTTAAAGAGATATCTTGGGCGACCGTCAAATGTTTTTACGACTTGAGGTATGATACTCCGTGTGCTATTCATAAAAAATCTGAGAGTGCAGCTTAAAGCGCCTGGTAAGTCAGCCAGATTCGCAAACTTATTATATACGGCTACGCGGCGATGTCTACGCCATAGCGGCCTACAGAGACAGAGCTTAAACTAAAGTTGATTCTTTGGCATTTCTTGCTCGATATGTTATTTCCTCATAAAATTTACGCAGTGAAAAAAGTTATAGACTCTTGTGATGCCATTTTTCACATTACTGAGCACGTAGATGTGTTTTAAAATGATAACTTTAACATTTATTAGTGAACAAGCACGTTTATAATAGTAAATATAAGTCTACAGTTAAATTTATGTTTTTTTTTTAAAACGAAAAGTGAAAAAAATAGTTAGATATCACAACCAGATTAATTCGTAGTTGATAAACATGATTGAGGCTCTTCGGAGGCGTCCGTAGTAAGTGACCCAGACAGTTCCGACTAGATCCCGATCCCGGGATCCCGTCCAATTTTATGATTCAGAAATAAGTAATAATACCGGGACTTCGGTAGTGAAAAAAATTGAGAAAGTTGCGTGAGAGCTAAAATAAAAAAACCCATTTTTTTAAAAAATTTTGGCAATTCCGCAAATTAGTGGGTTTTTATATTCGAAAATTCTGAGAAGAGCTAAAAAAAAGGTCTCGCGACGTTTCATTTTGGGAATTTCATAAATTTTTGGGATTTTGAAATCGACTATTTTTTCCCCGGAATCCCGGGGTCACAAAAATGGTCCAGGATTGGATACCTTAGTTTGGAACTAGAGCATCCAATCCTTTCTCCATGACCACTGACGTAACAGGGCACTGTTTTGTAATCCCTTAAGTTCATTTACCAAATCAATACAACTCAATATTTTACGAAAGTATCTATTATCAAATTTAAGTGTACGGTTTTGTCGTGCCATGATTCGCTACCGCAGAGTAACAAGCGTTGAACAAATAGAATTTGGTTTTAATCATGTACACCAGACAATCTGCATTTAGTTATCAATCGCTATTTCTCTGCGAATAAAGAACTGTTTCTTTGTACCATTGTCTTTTGTACACTGAAGTATCTGAAGCTGCCGACATTCCCATCAGGGTCCTATTACTGTCATGACAGGGTTGAGGTCATATCGATAACAAAGCAAATTGTTTATTTTCAGACCATTGCTACATAAACTATATACAGGTGCGTGTACTACAAGAAATGATTATCCTTTAAGTTGACCAAAGATTATTTTTTTTACCATGACCGCTCTCAATGTGGAGCATATTGACTCATAAAGGAGTTTATCTCAACAGAGGTGTTTCTACGAGAACTGCTTGTTAGTCAGTAAGAATAGAAGGATACGGCTAGGACAGGGCTAGTGGTTAGCTAATTGCTCTGATGGGTGGAAGAAAACTTTTACTAAGCTTAAAAGCAGTGCTTTTTTATTACAACAGTCAAGTAAGTTTCTATATGATCTAAAATAAAAGTGATCCTAAGTAAATCAGTCTTTACTAAAAAAAATACAATGTAGCTTCAACGCAATAAAAAAACAGTGCAAAATCTCTGTTGAAGTTTTCATCGTTGATCTGAGTAAATCAGAGGCTTCAAAAATGAAACGAAGAATTTTGCAATCGTGTTTTTCACGGTGAAGTGAATTCGGTGATTTGGCACTTGTGACGGTGCTTAGTGTATCGACCTGGCAGCGAGGCGGACCGTTCCATCTAAGTCAAGTGGTTCGATTCCCAGTCGGCAGCCACTTACCCTGCCCACTCTCAGCACCGACTCCTATTAGTGATACTGCATGGTCGTGTGTGAATTTTTACGAGTCCATTTTTTTAACTAGGTCATAACGATTGCGATTCGAAGTTACCGAGGCGAGGAGAATAATATTTGTCAGCACAGGTCGATGACTACTTGACACTGATATATGTAAGTTGACGGGAGTGTGATTATTGATTATCGACTTATCGAAAATAGTCACAGATTTAACAATTAAGAAATATTATTTACTAGAAGTCAATAATAATGTAAATAGCTCGAGTTAAACTCAAGGTAAATTGACATCACAAACACCCATGTCTTGGGTTTCAAATTTTAAATTACAAAATCTAAATTTGACATTGACCTCACCGGGAATCGAACCCAGACCCACATGGTTGGTAGAGCAAGCTCTAACCAGCGGTGGGCTGCCAATATTTTAGCAAGGGGCTCGGTAAATGGTATTCATTTTTTATCCATGTCCGCTCCCAATGTCGAGCATATGGCCTAATAATGAAGGTATCTTATTACAAGTTATTTTTCTACGAGAACTGCTTGTTACTTAGTCGCACAAAATCTTTTCCAAAGAGGGATAGAATGATAAGATAAGACAGGACTTGTGATTAACTAATAGTAGCGCCCAGTTGAATTGAAGGATCGGAAGAGTGGGAGGCAATCTTAAGACATCACAAACACTCATGCCTTCGAAAAGGAAAAAGATAAATCGATTGAAAAAATGCTGTTTCGTACTGGGACTCCAACCAGTGAGGTCCGACACGGAAACCTAAAACGCTGAATGAAAAAATGAAGGGACAACTATTTTTCAAATTTAACCATCTACAGAAATTGCAGTTATGTGATGATTTGATCTAAGACGAATGATTTTCTTAGCTTAACAAGGGGCTCGCCGGCCGCACCAAAATTTAACAAGGGGCTCGGGCGAGCCCCCCGAGCTCATCCCTGGCTCTAACCAACTAGACCACAGCGGACGACAGAGCTTTAGCAGAGTTCATAAGTAAATAACGTTTTTAATAAAAGGGGTGGTCTTCCACAGTAGGATATATTTCCGATGAGACTATTTCTTTCAAAAACATGTAATTTAACATATTTATTACTGTTGTTGTCATCGCGTTCCTATTTTTATCTTTCATATGATAAGAATCAAAAAAATTACACGCTTTAAATAAAAATCATAGAGTAAGCTATCAATTTATATTTTTTATTAAAGATGCATGGCTACCACTGACCCATCGATATAAAAAAAACAAGACATCAGTCAATCTACATCTTTTTCTTCTTCTTTAATAGCGCTACAGCTCAAGAGAGCCCATGTCTGCGTACTGCATTTTTTTTAAATCATTTATTTTATGATCGTTCTTATCTTCATTCACATAAGACAAAGAAAAATCATAAAAATCCTTAATTATTTTTGATTGCGTAGCTATCGTTGAACACATTACACAATATTTATTAGCAACTCAATGAAACCTTTTTCGCCCTATGTGGTCTGGCGGTTAATGCTCTACCTAACGACCAGATGGGTCTGCGTTCAAGTCCCGGCAAGGTTTATTTGGTATCTTGTAAATCTCTTCATGTGAAACCACCAGACTAACGACGGAGGTCGATGATGTCCTTACATCGAATCCACGGATTGCAAGACAAAACTAAATAGCGGTAATATAATACTAACCCAAGGACATCGATTTCATTTCAACATACTAAACGCAGATATAATCTTTTTTATTTACCAAAATAATAATTTCCGTATGGTAGCCGTGACTGCAGTGTCCATTGAATAAGTGGGCTGGATGGGGCTCACAGAGGCTTGCGCGATCCTCTTGTTAAATTTTACTATGGCTGGCAATTGCCTTGTTAATTTAAAAGAAAACAATATTCTCAGATCAAGTTAGTACATAACTGCAATTTCTGACTTATATATTATCTACGACAGCTTCAGTATACAAAGTGGTACATTTTTAGCCATTTACATTGATTAGTTTACGTTAAATTTCATATTGTTACATATTATAAGTGTATTGTGTAACAATTGATTGAATATTTAAGTATTGTATAGGAGAGATAAAAAAATTCACTCCTTCCCCAGAACACCGAGAATTGCTTTCTGGTAAAGCGAGTCCCTTGTAACGTATTGGCAGCCCACCGCTGGCATAGAAGAACCCTCACAAAATATATAACTTATCTATCTTCACATAATATGTATTTTAAAGCTGATATTATCACAATATGATTAATATTTAAGGCTAAGTCGTAAAGGTGAACCGTAAAGTATGGAATATTAAATTATATTTCATTAACGAACATATGAAATAGTAAAGAGGCACTTAGTATGGTTGGAAAAGGTTACTCAATCGATTTTATTCGTGAAATCTTTTCGCGTTGTTAAAAACAAATACGAAACACAAAAAAAAAACTATAACTATAATAGAGATGGTAATTATTGTAAAATGTCTGTAAAAATTATGTAAAGGACGTCGGGTTCGTGATGGTTCTTACAGATTCGAATCAAAGCACGAACAGATTTTTTCAATCTGGTTGATGGCATGCATGTTTGTAATGCTTAAAAACTCCTTCACAGCCCTTCCAATCTTTAAATAACAGAGCACAGCGATTAGTTTACCGCTAACCCTGTCTTGTCCTACTCATCTATCCTTACTAATCTTATTGAAAAAGAACAACTGAGTAACTCCCGTAGACAAAAATTCCTGTTGATATACTTCCATTAGAAGGCCATACGCCCCTTCATTGCGAGCTAAAATGGATTTAAAATAAATAAACTTTTAATTAACACGGCTGTTAGTTGTTATTCAAATTACCAAAAAAACTATTTGGCAATATTGTTTACTTTTAAGGTGTTCACTGTCAATACTTGGTGGAATGTCATTATAATAAAAATGATAAAAGAATTTTAGTACTTTTTCCACTTAAAATTTATTTGATCAGGACCGGTTTCGCTCCTCACGAGCATTATCAACTGATAAGGAAAATAAATTAAACAGTGCTATTTATACAAGTTAAATTGAAATAAAAAGGTGTAAGCAATTACTAACAATGAAGAGGATTTACAAATTACATTATAATTACACAAAATTAAAATGCTTAACATATTTTTATATTGTTTACACCAACATACACCAAGGAATCATATTGCACATACAAGCATCATTACGTTCGAGCAGAAATCTATAAATCAATTTAAAAAATGCTGTTTGTAATGGGATTCAATTACGTGAGACCCGTCACGGAAGCCAACGGCGTTGACCACTGCACTACGGACCCGATATCAATAAGGAGCAAACATTCAAAAAGTGATTTGTCACACCAATACAGAGCTTGGGAAATGATGATTCAGGTGTTGGAGAAATCACGGTTTGCTTGAGTGTGTCAACTTTATATATTATTTTTTATAGGATAAAACCTTTTTTGAACAATAGTTCATTTTTTTTAGATTTTATTATGTACTATCAGGACTGATATTAAACGGTATTTTTAAAAAATGTGAAAAAATACTTTTTGAATGTTTGCTACTCAGTTATGCTTTTAGTCCTGATATATAATTTTAATAAAAAGCAAAGAACCGATATGAGGATCGTGGGAAATTTACTTATTAAAGATTTTATATAGAGAAAAAAATGTCTGGCAAAAAAGTGAAATACATGTCGCTCATATTAAGATTCAGAAACTTCACTCAATTTAATAAGACAATATAATTCTTTATATATGTATTTTATATATAGAAATTGCGAATGGAACATTTGAAATAAAAACCTTTATTTTCAAATATTACCATAAAATCAATACTTTATCGGAAAAATTCACGTGTGCTTTTATTGCGCAATAATTTGAATAGCCCTTTGTTTGATTTTATTCAAAGTCCTTCGTCTATTTACATTTCTCCTTGCCGTCTTTTGTCTGTTCGAAAAAGCACCGGTCAAACGTAAAGCTTGTTTTTTTACATTACATTCTTTGAAAATATACGGTACTTCTATGCTATGTGGAATAATTCCTAATAACAAAAATTGTGCCATTGTGGAAAAAACCCATTTATTATGCAGTGTATTTTCTGCAACCCTCAAGCTATTCGATTCAAGCTTATATGTAGACCTTTTTCATACTGGTTTTTTAATTATTCATTCGTTTATTGAAATAATCCGCCAATCATTAAAATTAGACTATTAATAAAAATAATAAAAGATTTTTATTTTAATGCCATTCCACCAAGTATTGACAGTGAACACCTTAAAAGTGATCAAATTAGACTATTCACACGATTGACAAAATTTAATTTATACAGTTGGACGAAGACATATTAGTCAGCGTAGAATCTTAGTCATCTGTCTACGATAAACTCTTTAATACTTTGGCTAAGTTCTCTGGAAGTTCATAAATACTATTAAATATTTACTGTGGTAAGTAGTCTAAAAATAGAAACAAGAAAACCCCCAACCCACTTAATTAATTGGAATGAAGTTCTCTAAGACTAGAAAAATGTGATCCTTGCTTTTTATCTCGGATTTTATATATTTTTTAGGAATTCCTATAAAAATTAAAGTGTTTTTCATAGTATCAAATGTACTATTCAGTTTTAATATTTATATTTCCATTAACCAAATAAATTTAGGCTCGTTTTCGAGTTTCTCGAGTTCAGGAATTATTCTACTTTTTTGAATAGCTATTTCATCGAATCTGCTGAAATGACTGCTGTTTTATCCTTCTTTTGCTTATAAACAGCATGAATGTGGCATAGAAAGAATCTTTTTAACGAATTCTTATTTTGTCGTAACTACACAATAAGTTGCCAAACTATATCCGTCTGTTAAATAAATTAAATTCCAGAAAGAGATTTGTATGAGTATAATCGGAAATATTTTCATTTGTATTCTGTAAACACTGTTAATCTTTGTAATCATAAAGTTGTATGTAATAAAACGGTTGGGCATAGCTATCAAGTGCAGGTATTGCGCGTGCCAAAGGTGTAACGTAATTAAATAAGAGGTGGACCAATCAACGACGAACATGTTCCTTTGGGAATAAACTCTACGCGCGAAACCCTACTCAACACCCGAACCGGAAATGTCGCCTTCCAAACAAGGTTTAGAACCATGTTCATACTTTTACAATAACGAATTGGTCTCATCAATCCAGTCACTTCACTTTTAAAAAGAGCTTTAATATAAATATCTTATTTAATCGTTTCGTAATATAATATGATACAATGACGAGTTTATGGCGCATCGGTCAGCGTCGTTGTCTTCCGCGTCGTAACTCACGGATTGGAGTTCTGGTACGTACTAGGGTATCCAATCCCGGAGCCTTTTTGTGATTCAGGGGGTTTCGGGATTGACTAATTTTCAATCTCGGGATTTGGGATTGGGCACTCAATATGAAGTCCTGTATAAATTGAGAAAACTTTTGGTGTCATGGAAGTTTTCAAGCCATTCAAAAACCCAGGAATTCGCCGATTTGCATAAAATGTCAGCATGACTCGTTCAATTTTTAGCTCTTCCAAATCCACAATCCTATAATTTTACGGATTTGCTTTAAATTTCTCAATCCTGAAATTCCTGGATTAGTACGGTCGCGAACCCGGGATTGGAAAGCCTAGTACAAACAGCATTTTTTAGATCGATTTATCGATTTCTGTCCAAAGGTTTGGGTTTTTGTGATGTCTAAAAATTTCCTACTGCTCTTCCGATACTTTAATAACTGGGCGTAGCGAAAGCGATTAGTTAACCACTAGTTATACCTTAGCCATATCCTTCTATCCCTACTACTCTCTTTAAAAAAAGAGAGGTTGAGCGACTGAATAACAAATAGTTCTCTAAGAAAAACTTATATTGAGATACCTCCATTAGGAAGCCATGGATAAAAAGAAAAACATAATAAGTATTCTGTAGATTCGTCTAAGCACCATATTAAATACAGATAATTAAAAACTTACAACATTAAAATAAAATATAAAATAAAAACATTTAGTTTTATCACTTTATAATTCGACTTATATACTGACATGTTATTGTATATAAACCTCTCTTGTCACATTCAACAAGTAATATGATAACTAATATGTATCTCTGTTTTCAGGATGCTGGGGGGCGTCGGCGGGCGCCACCTGTCGTCGCGCGGGCGCCGGGGGTCGTCTCCCCCCAGCCCCCGCGCAGCGACGCGTCTCCCGCATCCCACCAGGCGTCGTCAGGCGGTCACCACATCTGACCACAAGTCCTGTGCACTCATCCAGACCAGGCTCAAGCTCGGGGATATCATGTAAGCCAATGCACACTACCACTATTATCAATACCTCTAAATTCATATGCTCAAGTTTTTTAAAGTCATAGGTAAACAAAAAAATAACTAATCAAATACTAAATATCGCTTCCGTAATATTTTACTATGATAAAGTCTTCTTTAAGCCAATGAACTGATATACGTAAGTAATCTTATTTAAATACCAACATTATTTTATCTCGATCGTTTTTTTATACGGTAGTGCATTCCAGGGGACTTTACTTACATAGAAAAAGTGGAAATCTGTTACATACATTTCAAAAACCACATAGCTTAGAACAGTGATTGCCAAACGGTAGCTCGCCGAGGCTTTTTTGGTAGCTTGCGTAGGATATTTTATCACATTTATCAATTTGACTATAAAATTTTATTGTTGTACTTCAAAAATAATTAAAAAAAACTATAGAATCTGTATGGCTTTTCGACTCAAAAGAAAAGTATCCAATTTTAGTTCGAATTGCGCTCAAAATGAAGGCATTGTTTTGTTCTACCTACTTATGTGAATCAATGTTTTCCACTATGAAGGTGGTTAAGAGTAAATATATAAACGGACTCACATGTACATCTTGATAATTGCATTCAGATGGGAGTGAAAAGGTACTCACCGAGAATCGAAAAAATTGTAGAGGAAAGTAAATGCCATTCTTTTCACTAATTATTTTTACTCGTTATTTTTATATTTATTTTTACTCACACTTATTTTTCAATTATTATTTTGTTTACAAATACACAATAAACTACGCATTTTATGTTTTATTAGAAAATCTAATGTTCTAATTTATTTTAGGTAATATAATAATATTATGTATGGTACGATAAGGGCCGATGATAAAAAAAACTATAAGAAGAAATATGTATAGGTAGCTCACCAGACAATTTCAATTTCTGAAAATAGCTCACATCCTTATTGAGTTTGGAGACCACTGACTTAGAAGCTTTGACATAAAAAAATATGCAAAATGGCTTAAAAAAGTTAATGTCAAGTAAAGAACAGCTTAAAAATACCTTAAAAAGCCATAATTATTAAAAAAAAACATTTATGGGTAAAAAAACAAAGTTTTACAAAATTGTTTATTAGGGACTCGCAATCAAAAAATTAATTAGTTGTATAAAAATTATCAACAGATAGAATTTACATTATAACAAATAGTACCCGGCTTTCGCGGGAATGAAGTTACTGATTTGTTGTAAAAAATGGGAGAATATTTGAAAATATTTTCTACGGCAACTACTCTCGTAGGAAGTTTGCAAGAAGACTGCCAAATTTAGCTTTTACCACGTATATTTTTATTATACATATCGTTTTGAGGAAATAAGTTCAGTCGGTAAAAACTAAGTTGTTTTTACATTTACTTCCTCTGAATTCCATGCAATATAAAGAAAAAACTTTACCATTGGATGAACATCGAAAAAGAAATTCGAAAAAGCGTATTGAAGCATAACGTTTCTTATAAAACCACAGTTTGTTTCGATGAAAACTGCGGTTATTTTATTAACATAATTAATATTGAATTAAAACTTGGATACTTTTCCCATTAACTTTTTTCAATCTATTTCGGATATTTTTTTATAAATATTTAATTTTGCATCGTGCTTCTTTTCATGTATTAAACATAATTGTATTATAATATTCAACTACCTTTAACCCAAATAAACATAACCAAATGTGGTTATCTGAAAATCATACATGACCTTATTTATATAAAACAACTTAACTGAATATGTGTAAATTATGTAAAATATTTTTAGAGTCATAATAATTTAATGTTTTTTTGATGAATATTTCTCGTACAAAGTCTGGGCAATATTTGAGTTATATCATCATTTTTACTGAGCCATCTATCGCCACATATTTGAACTGAAGTGAAAACAAAGTTTGTTCCATTTTCTGGCATAAAAGTAAGCTGAAAATATTTCAGACGCAAACCGATTTTCTTTTCGAGGTTGAGAAAACCGCCAGTATACATTTTCACCGATGGATGCCGCTAGTTGTACCTTTTTAAAATGATATCCACGAAACTAAGAACACAAACAAAGACATACAAATGAAAAGAACTAAAATGGCGGATTATCTTTGCTAGCGTAACACTGATATTCACAAAACATATGAAATAATTTCATATCATAATAATACACTGGTTAATTGATACAACATACACATGTGTATTTAGAAAAATGAACTACTAATTATTTTGATTAAAACAAATAATCATTTTTCATACTCATTCCACATTATTTATAAAGCTCAGAATCGGTGTTCCTCAACGCGAGCATTATCACCTGAAGCCGGTTCTGATATGATAATGGTATATAGGTACAAAAGTGCTTATTTACATATAAAAAAATGCACTTTTGTACCAGAAAACCTAGACAATGGGCACTTTAAAAGTTGTATATTATTATTATTTTTATTTCAAAATTTATTTTCTTCGTATGATTCAAAATGTTATTAAGCTGTCATTAATTGATAAAATAGTGTTAAATCTATGACTTTTTCAAGTTATTATTAAATGAAAATCAGTTTTTTAAGAGAATAAATATAAAGAAAACTTACACAGCTTTAAGCTGAGAAAATCAAAATAAATTTCATAAACAAATGAGTATTTTTTTATCTTTTAATTGCAAAAATAGCTTTGGGCGAATGTAAAATATACTTTTAGTAAACTAATTATAACATTTTTTTGTTACGTTATCATTTCTATTAAGGGTTTGCTTACCTGTAAAAATACTATTTAAAACTTTCTTATCTTATCGTGAAAAGATATCGGCATTGAGGAAACGCAACCTATTTCGACGTGCGATATATACAGCCAGTTCAAAAGTAACACTTCACAATTTAATATTGTTAGGATGTAGAAAGTGAATATAAATACATTACATTCGAAACGATTTTATTTAAGCATTGTATTAATTGGTAGTTAAAATAATTATATTATTGTATTATAAATTCTGATTACAAAAAATGATTTCTTTTGTTAATAAAAGTTTCGAGTACATTTTTGAACGATATATTTACAGTTTATAGAAACATTAACTATAGATACGTTGGACTGTATAGGGAACAAATAATAAGTCTTTAAACGTATCTCTTTTTGCTAAAAAAAACTGTCAGGAATATGAAACAGTTTTTTTTTTAATTTAAAGTAGAAAATAATTTTAGATTTAATTTTAATTATTATAACAATAAAACATTATTCAGTAAATTATCTACAGTTCTTTTTTGCTGTCGATAACAACCGAGTCTGGTTTCAGTTAGTATTATTAACTGAAATGAACATCATTACCTTTAATGTTATCATGAAAAAAAACACAATAAAGCGCTTCTGTTTTGTTTATTTGATTCGATTTTTTTTTTCAGTATTACAATAAAATCACATTATAAATAATTGACGTTACGATGAATGGCTTAAACAATTATTTTTTCGCATCTGACCGTTGACCCAAATTAAGCTAGAGTAAATTATTTACATCGCATGCATATGCCGAGTTAGTCGAAACTATAATGTCTGTTTATTAAATTTAAAATCTCTAATAAGATGAATCGGGTCCATGAATTTGCTGTTTTCATTCACCTATTTCTTCTTCATTCTACGACTTCAGATTTAACTAAAATTATTTTGAAATGTTTTACTTCTTGCGAAGGGAACTTATGATTCGCGTGATTTTGAATAATTCATTTAAGCCAGCGGTGGGCTGCCAATATTCCAACAAGGGGCTCGCTGAATCTCAAAGCTATTCGTGGTGTTCCGGGAAGACGTGATTTTTTCCTACCCTTATACGCAATAATTATTAAAGCTATCGAATGCCACTTCATGTATTAATATTATGTAAAAATCACATTTAATTAATATCAAAAGATGAAAAAAGATGGCAATACAATACATATTTAAACCTTTTAAGGTGTTCACTGTCAATACTTGGTGGAATGGCATTATAATAAAAATAATAATAAAAGATTTTTAATACTTTTTCCACTTAAAAAAATATTTGATCAGGACCGGTTTCGCTCCTCACGAGCATTATCAACCGATAAGGAAAATAAATTAAGCAGTGCTATTTATACAAGTTAAATTGAAATCAAGAAGGTGTATTTTAATTGTTTTTAATTGCTTATCAGTTGATAATGCTCGTGAGGAGCGAAACCGGTCCTGATCAAATAATTTTTTAAGTGGAAAAAGTACTAAAAATCTTTTATTATTATTTTTATTTTTTACATATTTAAACATTATATAAAGCATCGATCTGAGAATCTTGTCATTCTTAATTTAACAAAGGGCTCGCCGGTCTAAGTAATATCTAACAAGGGGCTCGCGCGAGCCCTTTTCAGCCCACCCCTGATTTAAACCAATTTATATCGATGGACATGTAGTTTTAGACACCCACAACAATTCAATTATGATTTAAAAACAATAAATACCATTCGGTGTATGTATGACTTAAATCAGGAATGCCCAACTAAAATCACTTGATGGGCCAAATAAAATAATGTATGTCTCTGATGGGCCACTCATAAATATATTGAACCTTAATAATAATATGATATTTTTGTAATACTAACAAAATAAACATTTGACAGTGAAAATAATTTTATTATTTTGTTAAATTCTTAACAAAATATAACCTGACTATTAGAGCGAGATGACAACCAGTGCGTGCCAATCTGTATTGCTTAATCGGCTACCAGTGTCCCTTACTACTTACTTAGTAGTTAGTAATCAACAAAAGATCATGGTCTGTACATTTATGATTCTATCTTTTTTGAGAGAACTTTAGAAATTGAAATTAATATAAATAAATGTCTGTCGGCGGAATGTATCATTTTTTATCCATGTCCACTCCCAATGTGGAGCATATGGCCTCCTAATAGAGGTAGCTCAACATAAATTTTTCTAAGAGAACTGTTTGTTACTCAGTCGCTCAACCTCACGTTTTTTCTAAGTGATTAGTAGGGAAAGAAGGAAAAGGCTCGAACAGGACTAGTGGTTGGCTAATCGCTATTGCTACACCCTGTTATTAAAGGATCAGAAGGATGGGAGGAGAGGAAATGGTGTAAATTGACATCACAAACTCCCACTCTTCAATCACAACTTTGAATTGAATAATTCTCAAATTCACTGTGATCTGACCGGGAATCTAACCCAGACCTGCGTGATCGGTAGAGCAAGCTTTAACCAACTGTGCCACAGCAGGTGACAATCACTCACTCAGGCAAAAATTCCAAAAAATTGTCACAAATTTAGTAATACATTTTTTATGTATATATATATATAATTAAAAATATATAGGAAGTTGAAAGTTGAATACGGCCACATGTGGCCCGCAGGACAATATTTGAGCATGCCTGACTTAAATGGACTGTACACAAGAAAGTGATTGAGAGTGTTTTAGAACGTATCATGCATTTTCATAATAACTATCTACAATTGACTATAAGTTGACTTAATTTAACTTCAATGGCATTGGAATCTGTTGAAGAGCTACTGAATCTGATACGGAGACGGAATGGATAGCTAAAATGAACGTTCAAAAGCCCCATTAATACCCAGACGTTGACCGGTATCACTACAACCCCTTCGCTCCACGAATACACATTTCCGAAAATTCCCCGACCGACGGCCTCTGATCGGTTTTCCCGCGCGTTCGCTAGTTCCTCCCTCGCCCGCCGCCCGTAGTCGGTATGCTTTTCCCACTGCTGATAATAAATATCCTCCTCTCGCTCGTCTGCCGCCTTTCTCGCTCGGTTGTTTCTCACGGCGTTTGCGCGGGAAAGCCCGGAGCACGTGGCACCGTCAGCCATTATTGATTTCTGACAGACACATGTATAGATCTGATATGTATATCTCAATACTAAGGTATTGACAATTCAGTATTGTGTTGTTGTAAATCTAATAAGTCTATTTTATTTATTTATATTTTAAGCACTCTAATTTATGTTCACCATGCTGCGATACGACTCATACATTGTTTTTATATCTCCCATCACTCTCTTCTATTTTCATTGAAAGAAATCTTTTATAGTAAAACAACTCATTGGATTACTTTGAAGCAGTCGGAAACAAGTTACATCTATCATTGAACTATGAAATTATGTATTCTTATTTCCTAAAATGGATTTGCCTATGTTTTCGAAGCACGTTTAATTAAAATAGGATAAATACGCCAACTATTTTAATAAACTAGCGTAAAAAGCTACTTTTTGTTGTATTATATAACTTTGTTTCTGAAGTTTTTTTTTAAACAATTATTATTTCACCAGTTAAGACATAGTATAGCAGTATTAATTCTCGTGATTTAGTTTTGATAATGAAATGATGTCGAAGCAGCTTTTAACTGTTACACTACATATATTTGTTTTGATTTTTCTGTCTGTCTACTCTGTCTACAATTCTCAGAGTGTATGTTGAGTAAATATTGACTTGTGGTGCTTTCACTCGGTGTATATTACTAGTGTTCCGTTATTTAGGTAGAGCTAAATCATACATGGGCAACCCTCGACATTCTTCCACATTTGATCACCTCCTGAACCATCGTAGCAATAGAAAAGCTTAAAAATTCTTAACGATTGTCCTTAAACTACACCAACGCCATTATTCATTTATTACTCATTTACTTATTTTAAGAATTTGGTCTACTTGATTCGGAGATAGAATGATAATTCTACCAATAACTAAATACTTTTTCATGTACTGCAGAGTAAATATTAATTCAATTAATTAGTTATTACACTTGTTTATGTATAATAAATAAAGGCATGGTGGATTTTTGAATAATGGGTTTATACAGTAGCCATGCTGAAAAAACTACACTTTGTAAGAAAAACCTATTCGTTTAAATAAAAACATTGTAGTTGGGACGCGATATTGCTGAACTGGTTGCATTCATACCAGCGTAGCATAATGACACGCTAACATACTAAGATAGTTTCTATTGAAACGAGTCACGCAGTCACGCAGTAACGCAGTCGACAAATTCTTCTTCTTAAGGGTAGCCTAGTCACAGCTGGCCCAAGGGCCACCTCCCAATTAGTCATTATAATACCTACTTCTTCATTGAAAAGATATTGCTAAATTGCCAAAATTTATTTGGCACTCATGATAACATTTCTTTTTTTTTGCATGTCACTCAGGCAGCAAAATATCATCCAGGAGACTCAATTTTTTAACAAAATAAATCACGTTTCTATTTTAATCTCTTCTGTCATTTGCGAAATACAGAATAAATTATTTCTTCTCCCAAAATGGAGCATATGAACTTTTTCCTAGCGTTAAAGAAGGAATTGTTTTTCTTGTATTATAAATTGGTGGTCAATCCCATATTTTTCGGAAAAGATAACGACTTTGGAAAGGAAAAAGGATGTAACCCACAGTTTTTTCAAAACAGTAATAATCACAATTTATACCACTTGATACACGTTATATTGAAAGGATGTTAGCTAAAATGCCGAATACGTATCATAATTTAGCTTTTATGTTTGAAAAAATAAGTCCTGCGAAAATTGCAATTATAAAAAAAGGTTTTTTTTAAAACTTAATTGAATGAATATTAGATAAAGTCAATTAAAAATCAGTTTATTAGTCTCCGTGGACTTTAAGGTTGTGTATATTTCATAATTTGCCTTTGGCCCAAAATCATCAAAAATAGTTTTTTGTTTCTCTTGTAAAATTTGCTATGTATGGGTTACGTCTTTTTTCCATTCCACATTCGATAAGTAAAAAGCAAGAAGCTACGAAAGGCCTGGTGGGGTAAATAGCTCTATCTTCAATCCGTTTTCGGGTCAGTTCAGCATTTCAACACAAACCAACTTAAGATATGTGAAGCTTTCACTTCAGTGATTCTTTGAACCTGTGGTCACTGTGATTGAATGCGACGAACGTCCCAAAGAGTTGTTTACACAGCTACAAGCACCGGAAAAAAAACTTGATATTTTTATTAAATTTCAAATGCAACTTGTGTAGTTATTAGAAAATCATATTGCCGTAATTAATATGTGATTTTAGTCATCCCGTTTCTCTTTAATGTTTTGTAACCGCAGTTTTATTACAGATTTACTACGAAGTTTTTCGGGATTCATTTAATTTTGTCAAATTTTATGATTTTGTTATCATTGTGTGTTTCGGTTCAAGTCTTTTAAAAATTGTATTTGTTTTGTAAAAATAAGAACCCTCAAATCTATAAAATGCATTTATGCTTGTTGAAACTTATTGTTGAAAAACATATTGAAGTAATATTGTGACTCGTTAAACCTTATATAATATGGTATTATTTTCATTTTAAATAAATAATATATTCACATTGATTAATAAATTTGTATCCAGGAATGATGTATACAAAATCGCCTATCCCCCTTCTCATTTTTAAAGGTAATTAATTCCAATCAATTGACAAAATAAAATCGTTGTTTTATTATCTAACAGTATTTTATCGAACAGGATGGGATAAGGAAAAGGCTAGCAGTGAACCGATCGCTGTATATATTGCTAAGCTTTAAGGATCGGATAGGCGGTGGGAAGAATGGAATGCCTATATTTTGGACAAAAGTCAACATTTGAATCTATGGTTCTGAAAACGAATAGAGTAAGAGATATATATATCGTCGACCACTCAGCAATAGTACTAGGAATATTATATTAATTTAAAAAAAATAATACTCACAGGTTGCCACCTGGATATTCGTACCCAATAACACAATACCCGTATACCCAATATTGTCGTCCGCTGTGGTCTAGTTGGTTAGAGCATGGTCTACCGATTAGGTGGGTCTGGGTTCGATTCCCGGTAAGGTCAATGTTAAATTGGATTTTTTTTCAATTTTAATTTAAGATATTTAAGACATAGGTGTTTGTGAAGTCAATTCTCCTTGAGTTAATCTCATGTGACTTTCAAAAATTCTCATCGAGTATATCTCGTATGATCTTTCAACTTAAAAATATTTGACGCATTGGCGTAAGCTGTAATGTCAATTATATTTTTTTAATAAAAAAAAAAAAAAAAGTACCATACGAGATAAGCTCTTGAGAATTGACATCACAAATACCCATGTCCTTTGATCCCAAATTTTAATCGATATTTTTTTACATTGACTTTACCGAGACATGAGTTCATTCCCGTCTGACCGGTAAAGCCAAGTTATTATTCATCACTCGGTTATGTCCTATATTTTTTTTCTTAGTTTTTTTTCGTGTTACTTTTTAGTTTTACGAATTATCAAAATAAATAATAAAATATATCATTGCCAATTAATTTTATTAATATTATTTCTTTAACACATAATAAAGTCACAAACTTTCGGTTATTTCCCTTTGTAACACGGCATTCAAAAAAACTAATACTTCATTGACAAAATTATTATAGAAAGCCAAATTAGGTATTTTATGATTTCTTATCAGATGTAATAAATCGGTTTAACCTTCATCACTGCCATGCAAAATAAAGCTTAAAGGGTAGGTTCATGTGTATTTTTTTATGGAATTTCCCCGACTTCCTCGAAATATATATTTATTATAACAATCCAAACTAACGAAGTTACAATGAATGAATCGAAGTTAATTATTGAATATCTCTTCCTGATTTGCTTATTTTAACCGCAGTTAATACCATGAATTATCAACGGTATGATGTTATTGTTGACAATCGTTAAAGTAAGGACAATATTGAAGATGAAATATTGTACACTAGATGAAAATCTTAACTACCCAAGCAAAACCGTGGTCGGCTTTTCATGTAATTGAAAGTATACACACTTTCCACATCATAATTCAAATTATTAAAAATAAGGAGTGCTTTTTTTTAAAAAAAAAAGGTGTCTTTTTGTCAAGCTTTTTTTTTCTTTGTAATTCTTGTCCGCTCTCAACGTGAATAATGTGGCTCACTAATGGAGGTGTCTTAGTGATTTTTTTACGAGAACTGCTTGTTAGTCAGCTGTTCAACATTCGTTTTTTAAATATAGTAAGGATAGAAAGATAGGGCTGGTACAGGACGAATGGTTAACTGTATGTCTTACTCGGAAGAAATCAAAGCAAATGGAATGATAAAATGGAAAGCGGCTCGGTGCGGCACGAAAATATCAAATGGTCTACGCCGCTATAGAGTGTCCACATGACAAAACGCACGCCGCGATCGTTTGTTCGATATTTTGATTTGACTTAAGCCGCGTTCCAATCAGGTTTGCAGTGCCTTCACCCAGGTAGTGTAACTAATCGCTCTTGCTTTGCCCTGTTAATTTTTGGATTAGAAGAGTGGGAGGAATATATATCACTGATACTAACGCCTTCGAACAGAAATCGATCTTGTAGGTCTAACCTTAGTTCTGATTATTCTTTTTTTACAGATATTACTTTTCCGTATATATGTATAACATATAATCAAACATATTTCGGCAGAAAAAAATCAAAATTTTTCAAATAAAAATGTATTTGAGACATTAAAAATGCCGCGAAAAAAGATCCCGGAACGCTGTTCACCGCGATACATATGATAAAAGCACTGAATATAAGGGTTAATAAAGTAATAAATAAATTGATTTGACGACCTGGTTAACGTTGCTAATAATGTATTTCACGTTTCCTTTCCTACTCATTCATGAAACGCGGTAAAGACTATCGGTTTAACAAGTAATTGTTACCTATTTGTTCTACATTTGCCACCCTCAAAAAAGTAATAGTGAAAACTGAAATTCAGCTTAAGTCTTTGGTAAATAACATACTAATTTATTGAATGTAAAATACAAGATTCTGCATCACTTTTAGGAGAAAATTATGATATTACTATTAATAATTCTTTATAAATGTGATAGATTTTTTATTATTATTATTGTATTACGGTCGGTAGTGAAATGTTAAACGTCGTAGCCTTTGGTTTCGTAGCTCAAAGGCTCTAATCCTAGTACGGAAAGTTTCATTAGTTGATTTTTTAAATAGATTAATGGATTTTTTCAAAAGCATATTTGTGATGCCTAAAATTTCTATTCACTAATTCTATTTTAAAAACGGAAGGTAACGAGTATAATACACTTACCATTAATATTTTCCATTGTAAAGATCCATCGATCCATATTTAAAAAATGGAGACTGGGCATTTAAGTAATAAACAGTTCTCGTACACGATATTCAGTTGAAATAAACTCCATTATGAGTCCGTACAGTCCACATTGAGAGCAGACGTTGTTGAAAATAAATGAA
>CM062821.1:8533162-8860929 GCA_031772345.1 Himalopsyche anomala
CGGGTTTTACCTTTCGGCATCTTCAGGCGTTCAAGTGCACGGATGAATTTCAACTGACGTTGAATTGACTTCATCCGTGCACTTGAACGTCTGAAGATGCCGAAAGGCGAAACCCGGGTCGTTAGTGACAAAACTTGTGTGAATAAGCATTATGTGAACGATTCAAATTTAATATTAAAATTCGACCGAGATCCTTCAGTCGAAATCTTAAATTTATATTGAAAGTTAGTTGTCATAAAAGTGTCATTAATTTTCATTTACGTCATCAAAACTTTGATTTGCAAATTTTATTTGACATAGTGAAACCGCACTTAATTAACATGTTGTACCTCAGAATCGTATACTAAGTACTTAACATTATTGTTAATTCATTTTAATAAGTAATTGAAGTAAGCTGCGTTCAAATCTAGCATTGATACAATAAACATACGAGTTGGCTGTGATTTATTTTTGTTTACATCGGCATTAGACCTCGCATACTCAGCGGGTTTCCACCGAAGACGCCGTGCTGGGCAGTGGCGTCGGTCCGTCGGAGGAAAAGAGAGAAATGGTAGGGGGCGCCGTTCAAAGGTGGAGGCGTGTTGTTTGCACCGTGTCCCCCTCGCCGTGCGCGCCGCCGAGCGCCCCTTCTCGGTGACCTATTTCCTCCCCAGCGAGCGCACTGGAACGACCTATATTACATCTACTAACTACTCCATGCCACGGCGTGCATCCACCTCCGGACGGTTCAAGACACTCCGCCTTGCGAAATAATGCTCTGTGGAACCGATAACAACGTTATCTACCTTTCGAATGATAGGATTACATCGAATGCAATCAAAATGGTATTGGTGGACGAAACAAGGCGCCGATATTATTACACTGTCAAATAAATAATTGTTAATGATGTTTTAATTTTAGCAATGTCATATACGTCGTGTCTTATGGCGCAGCGGTTAGTATTGTCGGTTTCCGTGCCGGACTTCACGGGTTTCGAGTCCCAGTACAAAGAACATTTCTTTCTAATTTTGCTGTTTACTCATAACTACCAATTCGCTACTAACCAACTTCTACCAGAACGGTAACGGTGCGTTCAATATTTCAATGTGACACATACCATAAAATAAAATGTTCTAAATTTATTTATTTTTGAAGGCACGGGTGTTTGTGATGTGTAAAAATTCCCTCCCAACCTTCCGATACTTCAATAACTGGGCGTAGCGAGAATGATTAGTTAATCACTAGTTCTGTCCGAGTATTATCTTTCCATCTCTATTACTCTCTTTGGAAAAGAGAGATTGCGCGACTGAGTAATAAAAAGTTGTCGTAGAAAAAATCTGTTTAAATACCTCCATTAGGAGGCCATTTGTACCACATTGGGAGCGGACATGGATAAGAAAACATACTAAAAACAATAAAAACAAATGTCATCTTAATATATATCATTTTGAATTAAGCCACTTTTTGATTATTTTGACTCACTGTAAGCCATTGATAAGTTGTAGATATATAATACGCCATACAGTTTATATATATTTTTACATTTTTTTCACTACGAAGAGACAAAAAAAATATATAGTGCTAATATAATACATGTAAAAATTTCATTTTTTCACCAGTCAATGTATTTTTTGACAGGAGATTTTTTTTCACCAGTCAATGTATATTCTGACTGGAGATTTTTTGTTTCACTAGTAAATGTATACTTTGACTGGAGATTTTTTTTTTCACCAGTCAATGTATACACCAGTCAATGTATACTTTGATAATAATCATTTTTTAATATTATTTGAAACAGATATTTGTTAATAATTGCTATGGCGTTCACTGTCAATTCTTGATAGAAAGGCATTATATTAACAAATAAAACACTTCTTCCTACTAATTCTACATTTTTTGACTCCGTGGCGCAGTGGTCTACGTTGTTGTCTTCCGTGTTAGATCTCAGGGGGCCAAATCCCAGTAGGAACAGATTTTTTCAATCGATTTATCGATTTCTGTTCGAAGGGTTTCTGTGATACTGTCTTGAAAATCCTTCCCACTTTTCCAATTCTAAAATTACAGAGCGTAGCGATTAGTTTACCACTCATCATGTCCTAGCTTCTATCATTATATACATGCCCTCTTCAAAAAAGAGAGGCTAAGCAACTGACTAACAAGCATTTCTCGAAGAAAAAATCTGTTAATATACTAACATTAGAAAGCAACGTGCTCCGCATTGGAAGCGGTTTTGGATTAACAAGAAAAAAAATTAAAAACTATTTATGATACATTCAAAAACCGATACGGATTTAACTAAAACGGTCTTACAAGTATTTAATGCATTAATCGGCATATAATTAAATGATTTAATAAATTAATGAACGTAAAAAATTAGATAGATAAAGTAAATTATAGAGTAAGAAATTAAGACAATACTGGCGAGTAATTATTATAACGCGTGTCAATAATCTCCTCCCAAAGTGGAGCATATGGCCTCCTAATAGAGGTAACGACCATTTATTACTCAGTCGCTCAACCTCTCTTTTGCAATCGGAATAGTAGGGATAGAAAGATAAAGCTGGGACAGGATTAGTGATGAACTAATCACTCTCGCTACGTCAAGTTATTAAAGGATCGGAAAGGTGGGAGAGAATTTTTACACATCACAAACACCCATGCCTTCGAACAAATTAGTTTTAGGAAATTTTATTTGACGGTATACGTCACATTAAAATATTACCGTTCTGGCTGTAGTTGGCTAGTATCGAAATGATAGTTCTGAGTAAACAGCAAAATTGAGAATGAATTTGAGCTTATAGGATAAATGCAGAAGTGAGCTCGGAGGGAGTCGCTCGATCACTTTGTTAAATTTAGAAATCATTATTCTTAAATCAAAGCAGTGCCTAACAGCAATTTCTGTTTATAGTTTAACTGTATTATGAAACATAATACATTTATTTCGATGCACAATAAAAGATTTTTTCATTGTCTAACAATGCTTAAAAACTTACATACATGAATAAGTTCTACTAACCTACACGGAATAATGTTTTGTTTACATCCAATCCTTAGTGAAATGATAAGTATATGTATTTAGAAACCGTATATATATGAGCTCTTAAGAAGTAAAATGAGACAAGTAGTATAATGGTATAACTTTTCTTTTGCACTTTTTAAGTACACCTTTTACTTTTTTGTGGAATGCACGTGTTTTGATGGATTGTAAATACTATTGCAGTGTGTATTTACTGAGCTCTTCTCAATTGTATGATACTTTGAGACTTTCAAAGTATTAAAACATCAACTCAATTTCTCATAAAAAACCATTCGTCTTCTTTACGCTCTTTATTGACTAAAAAATCTGACAAGTTGTTACTTATTTAATAGACGAAAGTTGAAAAAAATGACGTCATAGAACCACCCAAATATGTATACCCATTCTTTTGTGAAAAAATTACTTCTTTGAATGTTGTTTACATGAGAAGGATTTCAAGTGCTACGTAGGTTGAGGGATAAAAGATTTTTCAACTTAATGCGACAATGAAGTAAACATAAATGCGCGTAAACATTTGACGCTATTATAAGTCTTCTTCTTTATACAAAATTGTTATTTTTTTACGCGTCACGAGTGTCGCGACCCGTCGTTTTATTGCGCCTTGTTTAATAACTTCTCATATTTTTACACAGTAATATAAAACAAAGCAATGTTCAAATTATTTTACACGTATAATATAATATATGATTACTTTTTGGTTTGTAAAATAAAGCTCGATCGATGGCAAAAGAATCTCTTCAATATTGTGACGTCTAAAAAAGTCAATTACATTCCTTGAACTTTCCAAAACTTATCGAAAAGACAATCTAAAAATTAAATTATATCTATATAGGTTATAGAAGTGAAGATCCCAGTAGGTTTAATATTTCATCTATACCCTATATAAATATAATCATAAAACTTTTGCCGACAAACAAATAAATATAATTCTTGAAACTACTTACTACTCAAATCTGTGGGCATTCCCGTAAGCTTATTCTTTTCGCCAGCAATGGCTCTAAACTCAATGATACATTTATTTCTTATATAAACACGAAACATTCATTTACTAAGCGTCAGTTCAAGTTCATCCGTGCGCCTGAACGCATGAAGATGCCTAAAGGCGAAACCCGGGTCGTTAGTGACAAAATCTGTGAGAATGTACATAGTTTGAACGATTCAAATTTAATATTGAAATTCCACCAAGCACCTTCAGTCGAAATCTTAAATTAATCTAAATATTGTTTATATTATCTAAAGTTTTGGAGAACTGCGTGTTACTAAGCTGCACAACCCCTTTTTTTGAGGAGAAGAGAAAGGTTGTGGCTAAGACAGGACTACCGGTAAGGCAATCGCTCTGGCTATGCACTGTTATTTATAATTGGAAAAGAGGTATTGAATTTCAAGACATTATAAACATCCATTCCTTCGAACAGAAATCGATAAAACCATTGAAAATATGCTGTTGAAACCCATGACGTTGAAAATGCACTACGGACTTGAAAATATTTAAATATAATATATCAAGTATAAAGTATGTAATAAAGGTTTCAGTTACATATGTTTTATCCAATTTTTCCTGATTCTCAGTGCTTGAAGCTAGCCGTCATCCATTACCGTGCATTTCTTCTTTTGTATTCTCGGTTTTCTCACTCGTCTCTATTCTCCTGTTACTCTTTCGATATCTTTTTGATAATTGATACAGCATACATACATAACTTTGCCTAATTCAGCCTCTTCTGTTTTCTGAAATTAAATAGTTTGAAATCTAGGTATTTTACAAGCGATACACTGCTTTTTATACATGATTCTTTACAGTCTATCTACCCTTATTTATGTGTTTCAAAACTGGAGCTGATGAATTAAGCACGCAGAAAAAATACAATTTGGTTCGCAGTTTGATGAATTACTTTAGATTTGAATTGTTCAAACATTCTCACAAGCCACCTTCAGTCAAAATCTTAAATTATATGAATTACTTTAGATTTTTGTTTTTTACGATACACTCTGGCGATACACATTTACGGCTCTTTGATCAATAACTATTTTTGCGCAAGCTTTTTTATGCAATCAAGTTGATTGAATAATAAAAATATTTAAAAAGAAAGAAAAAGATGCAACACAATTACCTGTAAATAAATTTAAAAAAACATAGATACAGACTCAAAACACAAATGTGTACATATAGAACCATGCGCAGGCACACGGTTCTACTATCAAACAGTATTTGGAAAAATAATTATAGTTTACCAAGACTCAACAAATCCTCATTGCTACCCGTGTTAAAATAATACCTCATTTAGCATGTCTAATATAAAATTAAGCTTGTTATTTTACTTGTTGTGTTAAAAAATATTACAGATATTTCGTATCTTTTACAATCATCTTAATACAGAACGTCGCAAGTTTGACGAATATACTAAAAAATAAAAAATGAAAACAAATTCACCAAGCTTAATTTTACATTAAAAATAAACATTCACAAAGTTACCATCCATCCATCCATCTATCAAAATATTTGGCATATCTATTTTTCGGAACGCATTTATTTTATGTTAATTAATAAAAGAATGTGCGTGTTAAACCATGCTTTACTTATAATGTTATGTTCAGATTGATTTGTTGAATGCGTAAATGTTCAAATTAAAAAAGATACAGCGATGTATCATAGACAAAATGATCAAAAAATATTGTCTACGGTTGAATTTTTCAAAATAATTATTTCGTTCCATAAATATGTACATATATATGATATATGATATATGCTTTTAAAAACAATCTATAACACGATAATTAGACAATGTTTTTCGATTTTATTACATCTATCTGTAAGATTGTTATTTTATAATATCATAATTAGACAAATAAAAATATATGATTTCAGTGGGTGAATAAAAGAAATTAGTAATCTAAAAATCGTACATTAAATCTACCAGAACGAGTTGAACAAAATACACACAAACTATTTTTGTTCGGCGAAAACGGCAGGTAAAACAACACAGCATAAGTTTTCCGCAGATTTCCCGACCCACTTCTGATTTTCCCAACAGGGAGTCAATTTACCAAAGGGCCCATCAATGTTTTAAAACCGATTCTCCTGATCTGGATACTGGGCATCGTGAAAAATTAATAAGGCGGTTTGCTCCATGGCTGCCTTCCGGCCTCACTTTTAATGCGGCCATATTCTATTCAAGGAAACACTTTCATGTCGGCAGGATAACACTTCGTATTTTTTTTACAGAGCTTATTTAATATAAGTGAAAATACTGATTAAAATTGTATGGAATATAGATCTTTTTAGCAAACGTATGTATTGAATTAACACGATTACGTACAAGAAATGTTTCCATGTCTAAATCAAGTATTTTTTACTTTTTGAGAGAAAATAAAACGATTCAACATTAAAAATATTTATTACGTTTATTCACTATCTACGACAGTGTAAATTTAAGTGTATTTTTACAATTTAAAATAAGCGACTTCCGTGGGTTTTAATGATGAATTTTGTATTTGATATATTTTATTTATTGTTTTGGCATTTACTTGGTAGAACTCCATTTTAATAGTAAAACTGTAGAACTGAAATGCTTTGATATTTTTACGCTATTGATATATTTTATTTGAGTTTATTTACCTCATCTTTAAATAAAATAAAAAAAATACTCATTTTTACTAATTCCACTTTTATTTAATATGATCAGGACCGGCTTTACTTATGACGAGCATTATCAACTGGTAAGAGAATACAATTGTAATATTATATTCTTTTATAAGATAGTAGTAAAAGAGGAATTAGTACAAATGAATATTTTATATTTTTAATATAATGTCTTTCCGTCAAGTAATGACAGTGAACAACTTGTCTTGACCATTATTAAACAAATATTGTATGTATAGTGAAAAAACAATAATGACATAATTAGCAACACATAAGCCTTCATCCCTTTTCCTCAAATGATAACAGTCGAAATATAAATAATATTAAAAATTAAAATTTCATTTATTGATCTAAAGCAGCGTTGTCCAACAGAAATCGTTTGATGGGCCAAATTAAATATTACCGGTATATGGTGGGCCGCATAAAAAAAACAAACAAACGTATTAAAAACAATTTATTAATTAATAATTACCATGCATCATGATACATTTTTTTATTTTAAAAGCAGCCAAACAATTATCAAAACATTTTATTTACTTAATTAATGTAACACTTTCTTTATACTATTTGATACTTTTTATATCGACTGGTAATTTATCGCAGCTGATTGGTCATGTTTTCATCGGCCAGCCTGTTAAGACATTTCGTTTTTACTATTTTCAACAAATAACAAAATGCAAAATATATTTGTAGAATGCTGTAAACTTCAATAGGGCCGCGTGTTGGTCATCGCTGATCTAAAGATACATATTATAATAGTATTAATACACACGACGAATAACTCAAAGTGTTTATAATAAACGACATCAAAGGTTATCGAAATAAGCCATACTTCATAAGCCTGACCGAAAATATGTCAAATATATATAGAGAACTGAGTAAAATTGATCTCCCAGAAGTGAAATATAACACAATGGTGAGGAAGTAATATTGTTTATTTGCTATGCGCCCTGTGGAGGATGAAGTTTGCGAGAGAAACGGCTTCATTGATACAACCAATTCATTCATATCCCTCGAGTTGCATTTTGCCGACAAGTGGTCGTATATTTGCCGTCAGCATCTACATTCAAAAGACCCCATCTACAATTAGCATATTAGTCAACTTCCGTCTCTCGTGCTTTTTGAACAAAACTCAAACTCGCTTTACAAAAACAAAAATGTTTTTATTCACCGTTACTACGAAGACCTTGTGGGCGTGTTTTATTCATCACTTTCATTTATCGCTTAAAGTTGTATTAACAAAATATTTTTAAAAATCTGTTAACTGTGACAGTTCATAGATTTAAACAAAAGTGTTATCACATTAAATAATAAAATCAATATTATTATGGTGAAATTTCTATAAGTAAATATTATTGCCGCCTGTGTGGTCGAGTGGTTAACGTCGTTGGCTTCGGTTACGGAGGTCGCGGGTTCGAATCCCAGTACGGACAGTTTTATAAATTGATTTTTCAATCGATTTATGAATTTCTGTTCGGAGGCATGGATGTATGTGATGTCTTGAATTCCCCCCTCCCATCCTATCCTATGAACGGTGCGTATGGAGAGCGACTAGCTAACCACTAGTTATGTCCTAGCCTAACCCTAAAAAGAGAGGTTGAGCTACTGAGTAACAAGCAGTTCTCGTAGAAAATATTCTGTTGAGAAAAACTCCATTAGGAGTCCGTATGCTCCACATTGGGAGCGGACATGGTAAAAAAATATATTATTTATAATGGCATATTTTTATTTTGTCAATTTTAAACAGATTTAAACTATTCGGTTTAATTGTTTGAGTTTTATGATGAGTTGTATTGTTTTCCATTTGTACACACTTTCATAAATAATTAATATATATATTATGGCACCCCAACGTAAGCGCGCCGATATTAGCGCGCGGGACGCAAGCGGGCAATATGAAAGTAGTTTGTATTGTCGACTACTCATTTAAAAAACTTGCCTAAGATAGCTTTTTTGCTAAAATAACATATTATTCAAAATTAGTTGGTACTTCTAAAAACAGTTTTTTAACTGTAAAAAATAATAGTATTGCGCGCATATGTCGACTCACCAACGTCACCGTGCATATAATCTATATATTCGTTTTTTTTCAAAAAAAATAGTATTGATATTGATATGTGTGAAAGATTTCATTCTCGACTAATAGATAAATCTTTTTTTTTTTCAGAGTATGTTAAATGATCCATTGTCATTTGAACTAAGTTAGTATATTGAAAACATTTTATAAAATTAAAATATTTCTCTCCTTCAAATAAAACTGATGCCAAAGTTACTTGAGTTTCATACGTTCAGTTTTAGTTAAATACTTAATAGTAATAATAATAATAAAATAAACAATTCTAAAAATTGAAACTTTTTAAAATAAAATTTTCGTATTACGCGTGTTTAATTAAGTGACAGTTGATTTTGCCTCATTAAATAACTCTTTAGTAGTAGTCTTGCAATTTTACTTTAATGAAAACACGTAAGATTAAATTGAATGAGGTTAGGTGTATCATTATCAACAATATATTCAAATGTTTTATAGACTTTAAAGTGTTTTAAAAGAACGATGGTTCTTAAATATTTATTAGAATATTAGGATAACGATAGCTGGTTCTGAAAAGACACTCGAGAGCTCCCTTCTCCCTTCCAATCACTACACCAGCAACATAAGAAAAACCACCTCAGCAGCTCGTCTCTTTTCCATCCCCGAATACGAGCAGCGTGAAGTTAGTCGCAAAGTTTTAAGTCGATTGGCGCGCTGCCGTTCAGGTCTGAAGTCGCAGCGGATGGTGACCCCAGGCTTCTGGTGGGAGAAAAGCAGCTCTACGCAGGCGTAGCACTTTGACGCATGCCGTCGTAGGGTGTTTACGAAACGCACTGTTAGAGAATTTTTCAGGCTCTCCAGATCATTTCGGTAGTTCTCGTAGAGAGCTAATGGGCTTATGTATAGTTCTATTCAATTGCCATACAAAAGGTTCTCGAAACTAGTTTGTCAAGAACTATGTAATTTACTATTGATCTTTTATAATACACTATAAAAGTATATTGTATTAAAATTACTATGTAAGCATAATTAAAGCTAAGAATCATTAGCCTTTATAAGAGCTTTGGTTTCTTTTGACGTAGCTTTTGCCTACTGTGCTCTGAAATGTTTTTTTAGTAACGTTTGAATATTTTTTTGTTTTATTTGATTGATAATTTAATACGTTAGTCAATTTAATATTGTAATAATTGCTAAGCTAAAACTCTAATTGAAGCCAAATTTATTAGATAGCGGCTAATATCGCTTAAAAACAAAGCATATGGAATCCGAACTAAGTATTTTAGTAAGGCTGATTTCGATTGAATCTCAATGATTAATTTTAGCATGGATACAATAAAATTACCTAAGTAAAAATATAGTTGTAAGGTTATGTTAACCAAGGAAAGTGGAGCATAGAAATAGTATCAAGTTTTACGTACGTTTTTTTTTTAATTTTCATTAAATCATTGAAATCATAAACATTTTTTTTATATGAAGTTTAATACATAATAAAAAAACATTTTTAATGATATTTTAATACTTACAAACATTAATATTTTGACTGTCATTTTTTTAATTAAAATTCTATAAAAATGTGTTTGATGTATTAACTTGCATTGTTATCTAATTATGCTTCATTTTTGATGACACTAATTAACAAGAACATGTTGAAAATATGTAATACACAAAATGACAAAAGTTATATTTTTTTGCCTGCTTGTTTTGATGCATTCATAAATTAAACGAATGACAATATGTAAAGGTTATCTATAAATGTAAATAAAACGATACGCGAATTGTATTTAATCGATATTTTTTTACGGCCTCAACAATGCAAAATTTGTAAAGAAACAATTAATAGACAAACAGAAAAATCTGCATTGAATAAAAAAATATTAATGTAAATGACAACCAGTTAACATAGTTTTGTTATCTGCCTAAAAATTAAAGTCTTTCTAAAGCCTGTCAGATTATTTAGAGACTGAAAGGCATAACTATCCTTTTAAATGACGTATGTCTTAAGTTTAAAAGAAAATCGATGTTATATGATTATCATTTCCTACCATATCTTATAACTTACAATTATATTCATTGATATCTTAATTACTTGCGCATAAAAAAATACTGTTTAAATGTATTTGTTATCTCCAATCGAGCACTTATGTATGGTTTTCTTTTCTTTTACTCAACGTCATTTACGTTTCACACAATAGCATATTCTAAAAGACATTCGAATAAAGTGTTTATAATCGCTTACAAAATATTTTATTTCCAAACAAGTATGTAAAGTGCAACGCACCTATTTTAAAATGCAAGACAGCTTTAAAGCTCCATCGTAACGAGAATATACAACTGAATGGAACTGTGCTTATTATACTTACATGAAATCTAAAAGAAACTAAAACCTTTACTTTAGTTAACATAATATCCAGAGGTGGGCTGCCAACATTTTAACAAGGGGTTCGCTTAATCTCGAAGCAATTTTCAGTGTTCTGAGGAAGGAGTGAATTTTCTAATCGCTCCTATAAAATTATATGCAATACTTTAATAGGCAATCGATTGTTACTTAATACACTTGTAGTATGCAACAATATGCAATTTACCGTAAAATTATCAATGTAAATAGTTAAAAATTGACTATTATGTATAGTGAAGCTGTCGTAGATAATATAAAAGTTATAAATTGCAGTTATATACTAATTTGATAGGAGAAGATTTGATTTTGTCTCGAGTTAACAAGGGGCTCGCCGGCCTTAGTAAAATTCAACAAGGGGCTCGAGCGAGCCCCTCCGAGCCCACTCCAGCCCACCCCTGATAATATCTGTTCACATATGTATCTGTAGCATAGTATCATAGTTCACAGCTACATGGTTAAGTCTATGTTTTAGTTACGCAGTAATGTTTCGATTTTACACGAATTATAAAAAAATATTACCAACAATTATTTCCGTACTAAAAACTAATAAAATACTAATTGATAACAAATTATACGCAGTAAAAAAAAATGATTATGGTTCTTGAATTGTTTTTATACGTCTTCGATATACTGGCATAAGATTTTAAGTTAAAAACCAGCTGTTTTCAGTTTTGAATGCAGATAGATAAATTGTAACACGATGTATCTTCTGATAAAACAAACTCAGTAATATTCTGTGTATTTTAACATAATTTGAGCATACTATATTATAATACATCAAGTCAATTCCGTTCAAAGTTGTTTTCGGAAAAAAATCTACAAATAACTTTTCACTTTTAAATATATGGATCGAATTTGTTAATTATCATCAAATTTCATGAAGTGTTAGATATAGTAGACATAGATATAATGCATAAATAGAGATGTTAATAATGATAATCGAAAATGATGATTATCTCGAAGGAAAGTTTTTTGATTTATCGCTTTCTGTCAGTATACTGACGACATAATGTCAAATAAATAAAATTAGGAAAACCAACTTTTGATATATTTTAAAATGAAGAAGTTGAATAATTTATCTATCGTATAAATCAAAGATTTGTTTTCATTAGAAATCTTTTAAACGATACCTAATCAAGAAGCAGTAAGCTATAAACATACACAATGATTTATATTTTTAGTAAAATATATTTATTTTTTAAATTACATTGCAGCTAAAAATTGTCGAGATGCCTATTATTTTTATTTTAATTACTTGATATCATTTCGAGAAGAAATGACACTACAGACATCCAAGTTTAAGACGTCAATTAAAATTTGGTATCTGTCATGTGGGTACTTGAATGCAGGCCCATTTGATCGCTAGGCTGAGCGCATACTTCAAGACCTTAGAGCAGCGATTTCCAACATGGGAGGCGTGAAATAATGGATGGGGAGGCGCAAAGATATTTTATTCTTCAAAGGGAGGCGCAGTAGCATAAAGGTTGGAAACCACTGCCTTAGAGGCTAACAATGTTTCCTTCGTGCAATGAATAGATATTGTACCTACACGATAGCTAAATAATATTTTTATATATCTTGATAAAAATACCCTTGTTCGAATATAATAAGGTTTATGATAAGAATTGAACTTAAAAACGATTGTATATTTAATATGAAAACTGTTTTATTACGTCATTTGAATTGTTTAAAATGATTAAACAAAAATATTTCAATGCATAAAACAAAATAGCGTTACTTTTTTAAATTGAAAATAGTGTCAATATATCTACAATATAAAATAACAAACTTATTTAAACAAATAAATATCATTGTTAAAAATAAATACGCAACAACTGCTGAAATACTGTTACAAAATTAGTTGAATACATTTTCAATTTAAATGTACTAAACAGATAAAATACTACAAAGTATCAAACCTGTTTTATTTTTCACATATTTTCAACTTAATACTAACAGTATAACATTTGTCTTGAATCTTTAAATTTTTATTAGGTGCTAGAAATATGTTCAATCAACAATCATACACTAACTTGTGTGCACTACAGAATTGAAATATTTTTTTAATAATTGAAGGATTTAAAATATGGTCTTAATATTACGTGAGTGTCTTAAATTAAGTGTTTAAGTCTTTTTAATCTTTTTAAAATTTATTTTAGCTTAGCCGATAAATTGGATATTTGGTTAGCATTGTGCTCAATTGATCGGATATACACTTTTCAGACAATGTTTAAATCGTTAAATGTAGATGTATTATTAGCCCTAATGTAACTTTAGTTTTAATATCGGAAAAAATAGTTTGGCTTGAGAGGAGTGTATTGCGATGCCCATTATATTCAACCGTAGCTGGTTGGAACGAAGTTTATAGCGACTTCTGATTAAGATAGCTTAATATGTTACACCCTCTCGCATGTTAAGATGATCAATTTGTAACAATTAATTAAGTTACCGTGTACAATGTCGATTGTAATCGGGAAATTATTATATTTTCCACTAGCAACCCCGTAGATTTTCCCGGCGCTGGCTGGAGGCTTGCGGGGGTACACCAGGCGTCAGTCGGCGGCGCGCGCGCCTACGGAACGCCTGTTCACAACAACATCCACCGTGTAACACAGTTAATATAAGAAACCAAGAATATGCAAAGTCCAGTGCACGACGGCCGGCGGGCCGTCTGAGAAAATGCCCGCGAAAACTTCGCCTTTTTACAAGATAACGGTACGAAACCTCCCTATAACGAATTTACAAGTTTTCTATCCCCCAAACGGTGCGATAACGGCGCTCAGATAGCGATTAACAACGTTTTTAGGTACTGGGTTGATATGTACGTCCATGTAACCGTCGGCTAAGCATTGAAACCAGTGGAATATTCGCCTGTTGAAGAAGTGATGGTAGGGATTAATGTCATATTGATTATTATCGGCATCGCAGGGGCACTGTTTGTGGAATTATTTCGTATTTTATTTCGTTCATTCACTTTTTATTTGTCACTCAGTACAATGCAGGGAAACGAGTGCTGTATTTTTATGCCACATCAGCGGATTATTTCTAATAATAAATGTGATAAATCGTGTAATAATACAAACAAAATCAACTGAGTAAATTCGAAAATAATTTTATCAAATATCGTAAATGAAACATTAGTTAAATTAAAATAAGAGTGTCACAAAAAAACATCATATATTTACATATATTTTAGTTCAATGCGAATTCATTAATGTGCTGAATGTAATAGAGTCATTTGAAACAATAATAAACATAGTTTTGATTTGGATTTCGGTTATAAAAGTGTGAGTGTTCATTTTGCTGGGCCTAAATTATGCTCCATAATTTGCTCAGCCAGTTTTCCGCAATACGTCCCCTTTACCCCGCGTTCCCTCACAGATATACCTCCCCCGCCCCGGATTCCCATTTTCTTACATTTGGACTCATCACATTACATTTTATTGTCTGTCTGAAGTGATTAAACCATAGTTTATAGTATACGTCGTGTTCAAAAATAAATATTTCGATTGAAATACATTTCGATACAGTGAATTATCGAAGGTTTGAATTTCCCAATAGTTTTTTGGACGTCGGATATGTTTTCTTTCGCTGCCACTAGATGGCAGAAGGCAGCGTGTTTGGCTAGTATATTTACACCACCTCGGAAAAATGGATTTTTTTCGTTTTAGTTTTTGGACCGTTTTTTGAATAATATTGTCTCGTTTTTTGATTTGATTATGTTTTCCGTAATTTGTGTGTATGATTTGAGTATTTTTCTTTCCGTTTTCACGTAGAACAGTGCCCTATATACATGTGTTAAGTGAGAAAGTTTCATTTGCGTGCATGGGCTTGGAAATTTATCCCTGGTTGTCTGTTCACTGGAAAATGGTATGTACCCGTTGTAAGGGAATCTCTAAATTAAGAAGAATTTAACGGTATTAACACACTTACGAGAAAAGAAAAATCCACCACTTAACAATGTAATACAACATCTCAAATATGTAAGACTTATAAATTAAAAAGTCTTTTATTTTTAAGCTGCATTCAACAAACTCTGTAGGCTTTAACGTCTTTGTATTATTTGGTTGAATAGATCGTCCATTTTTACATAGAAACTTGTCATTAGCACGCCGTTTAGCGCGGTCTCTTCAATTTTCTATACTTAATAGCAATAAAAAATGTTTCTGAATACAATTATTATAAAAGCGATTACACGAATGGGTCGCGTGTTTGTCGAATTGGGATCACCGAACAAAAGTGCGGTTCTCTTTTTCATTAATAGTTTTATTAGGCGCATTGACCCAAATTCGTTTAAATAGATTATGAAACGGGGGTATTTTGTGAAATCTGATAAAAATCGTTAATTTTGCCCATCGGCATGTATTGGGTTTGCTTCACGAAAAATATTTACTAAATTTCGAATAATATATTTACTTTTAAAAGTAGTAAAGTTGTCAGTTATGTATATATCTCGATTAAAAAAAAAACAAATGCACTTAGCGTTTACGTCAACGTAAACAACAATACTTAAACAATATTTACAACAAAAATAAATAATATAATATATTTTACGTTGATTAAGAAACAGCTTAATTAAATTATAACAACACGACGAAGACTCAAAATTAAAAGCTCATACATCAAAATAAAATAAAATCAAATAGCAAATATGTAATAATATTTTAAACACGTTATTAGGAAACAATAAATTATAAAGAAGATGATTGTTTTATATCTTTATGTTCTTATATCTATTTTTAAAAATACCTCAGTGCAGAAATTTGTTAGTTTATATCAATATTTTTTTCTAATATTTATTATATCATGAACAGTATTTATTATACGTAAGAAAAATTAATCATTTTGATACTCATTTAACAAAAAAAGTATATGTAATACTTTTAATTTATAATTGTAATGATAATTTTTCAAATATTTTACAAATTAATAATTCAGACATCGCATATTATTTTTAAACAATCGCTTGAATCATCTATTTTAGTATTGTGGTGGTCGTTTTGTTTTTATTTGATACATTTTGACGTTAACGTAGGTGAGATAGCACTAGACTGTGAACATAAAATATTCTAGAACTTCACCTCTCACCGACTGAATTTTACACGTCATGTCAAATTAAGTTATTGAAGACAGTTGGATATTTAATGTTAACAACTCGAAATCAATTTTAACCAGTCGTTTTTATATTATTTGTTACAATAATAATCATATAAATTTATATTTATGGTAAAAAGCTTGATATTATTAAGCGATGTTTATAAATAAACATGTATTTTGTATAACGATTTTAAAATATTAGACTTACTTATTTGTTTTGCTATCACGTGATTGTCAGTGGAAACAGTTAAATGTGAAAATTAATAGATAGGATTTTCTTCCATTTATAACTTTAAGTTTGTTCATATTTTATATAGTGAATAAAATTACACAAAGTCATTTTACAAGCACAGTCAAATAAAACTAAACATATAATTTAAGATTTCGACTGAAGGTGCTTGGTGGAATTTCAATATTAAATTTGAATCGTTCAAATTATGTACACTCTCACAGATTTTGTCACTGACGACCCGGGTTTCGCCTTTCGGCATCTTCAGGCGTTCAAGTGCACGTTCAAGTCAGTTCAAGTTCATCCGTGCACTTGAACGCCTGAAGATGCCGAAAGGCAAAACCCGGGTCGTTGGTGACAAAATCTGTGGGATTTTACATAATTTGAACGATTCAAATTTAAAACTAAACAACTTGAAATCGTCATAAAACAAAACACAAATTTTTGACAAAAAGTGTTTCACACAATATCCTTTGTATTCCAACGTAATTTAAAAATAATACATAATCAATGAAAGACAATCAAGTATAAAACGTTCATCGACAAAATATATATTTTCGACCTTATTTTTTATCTTACGCTTAATCAAACCTATATCGTGCCCTAAATTGATTAAAAATTTCTTAGGGAAACGGTTTCAAACGGAAAACAGTTTATGTCTTGCACGAATTATGACTGCAATAGATTTGAATAAATTTAATGACAGAACAGTGACTAACTACTTATTCGGCTTTGAAGTTACGCGAATAGGATTTTTTTAAATTAACTATGTCCGTTTGTTTCATATATCGATTTCTATGAATTTTGTACTTAAATTTGTAAATAGAGAATTGGAAGAATGCTTTGATATGATAGATAAATGAATTCATGGCATAGAAGCACGAGATCTTAATACTGATCGATTTACAAAAGCGTATAAAGCAATACAGGATGCAATGGCTTGTTTTAAACTGATTTATTATGAGAAAAAAAGAGTTGTCATACAAAAATCGTTGGATAAATATTTCATTATTCCTATAAAAAAAAACCGTAATATAACATCTGGAGAGTCTGAGAATATTATAGTAGAATAGTTGTACTCACTGTTGACTAAGGTTTTTATTTCATTTTAAAAATGTGATGTATAATAATTATATAGGAAAATGTTTAGTCTGAAAACCAGCAAAATAAAATATACTTCAAGCGCGATATACAACATATTCTTTTAAACATTATCGTGATGTTATATTACATGATATAAAGCTGTGAATACACATTACATATAATTATATCAAAATTAAGGTATTCCTAAACTTAAGTTGAATTTTTCGTAACACATTAACCGCGTAAATAAAAGACCTACTGTACATACAAGACTTTCCGCATTAAATATAAACCACTTTTTTATTAACATACAATTGTAATAATGTTAATGTTTTATACAGAGGTATATATGTGAATACTCATTTTTGTATGTTTGACACTTTGAAAAAGAGATTTTTTATTTATGAGTATTTTTTATATATACTTGTTTGATAAATCACTTTTTCAGTCAATGTGTGGCTTGCATTATAGTATTACTAATTCGTTTTAGAATCACATTTATATTTTATATATGAATAAATCGCTATATTCTAAAAGTTTACATAGTGAATAGATTTGTATACAAAATTAGGATGCACTACGTATGTAAAGTCAATAAATATTCTAGTTTGATTTATCGATCAACAATTATATCGTCGGCATACTGGTAGAAGGTAATAATTCTAAAACCGGCTGTTTTTAGTTTTGAATAGGTAGCTTGTAACTCATATATATAAAAAAATCAAGTTTAGTAATTTTGTATGTATTTTTACATAATATACATATATACAATTCCAAAACAAGCTATTTTTGGCAACAAAAATACTATAATTAATCTATAACGTTTAAACATGTGAATAGGATTCGTAAATCATTATCGAATGTCATGAAGTTTTTAGATTGATATGTAATAATAAAGTGCATAGATAGAGATATTAACATATCATGATTATCGCAAAACAAGGTTTTTTATTATCGCTTCATAGCGATCTATCATAAAACCATTATGATTAAATATTTTAGCTTGTTTTTTATAATTTTTTCATGACACGTTATAAAATTCTTTTAATGTATTCTATGATAATTCTTAGAGGAAATGGATTATGTAATATATAAAAAAAAAATGTTTTTTTGTGATAATTTATCAGTTGATAATGCCCGTAATGTGCAAAACCAACCTTTATCTCTAATAAAAAATGTAGAATTTGGACTGTTAAACTGTTAACTGGATGGATGGATGGATTCAACTATTTGAATAAAAACAATTATCCATAAACTACTAGAAACTTGTAACAGTTGAACTTTGTAAACTGATTAATTTAGATAAAATACCGATTCGCAATGTCTTTAATTATTAAAATAAAAGTCATGAAAAGAAAATTTAACAATAAACTAAAATTAAATGTTGTTGACATTAGTTTAACTTCGTTGGATTATTTGATTAATCATTTTTATGATATTATATTTACATCAGAATTTATATACATAATACAACTTGGGTGCAATGAAAATGGGGCCGATTATTGTTGTTTTTACAATGTAATAATTTACTTTTGTAGTATAAAAAGTTTGTTTAAATCACAATGCTTTGAATCATTAAGCAACCTTCGTATAAGCGTGGTGTGAAAAACTGTAAAACTCAAAACCTCTGTGCATTTATAAATGCATGTACATTTACCAGAACTATCCTTATCTTGAGACACACGTAACATCGTATTTATGTACATTCATTACTAACTCCGTCTTTCAAACGCATTTGTCTCGTTTTCTTCCGGGACGCATATCTCGAACACGTTAGGTGTATCTATATGTAAAATCTTTTTGCGCTTACTAGCACCTATTAATGAAGATTTGAATGTACAGACCCTTAGCGTCAAATATACGTGCATCTCTTACTTATTCCTTCGTGAGAGAGTGAGAAATGAATAGGTTTAAAGGTTCATCTTTAAGTTGATATACATATCGATAAAAAATAAATATAATATAAACTCTTTAATTCATTTGTCGGAGATCTCTTTAAATTTTTTGACCATAAATATATTATTATACCTGCAATAATTTTAAGCGTCATGTAACTTCTCAACATATTTTTTTAAAGGGTAAGTGTAGCGGTCTACGGCGACACCTATAATTTAGACAAAATTTATTATTTACTTGATGGCTGCCACAGACGAGATATCTCGTAAAAAAAATTTTGCTCAACACGCCAGTTACGAGTTAACTCTTCAATAGCTAATTAAATTAATAATTGCAAATTATAGCCGGCCATTATTTTCTACGGCAGCTAAAAGGTTAAGTGACTTGTTTACAAACATTCGTGTAATTAATAAAATTGGCTAAAAAGTATTTACAACATATTCCAATTGAGTTAAGCATTCCTTATTTTTCTATCTCTATAAAATTTATATGTAAAAAATGAACGGGGAGCTAGTGGCGTACTTAAGCTGTGACTTCCGATTTCCTAAACGCACGATTTATTTAAATTTTTATAAAAATTACAATATAAGTGATTATATAATTACAAAAAAACAATATTAAGAACTAAGCAAAAGATTAATAAATTTAAAGTGGTGACTTGCTGGTACTTACAAACATAATTATAATTTCGATTTTTTTTAATAAAGTGAAATAAAATGCTAACTCTTTAACGAGTTAACTCTTCAATAGCTAATTAAATTAATAATTGCAAATTATAGCCGGCCATTATTTTCTACGGCAGCTAAAAGGTTAAGTGACTTGTTTACAAACATTCGTGTAATTAATAAAATTGGCTAAAAAGTATTTACAACATATTCCAATTGAGTTAAGCATTCCTTATTTTTCTATCTCTATAAAATTTATATGTAAAAAATGAACGGGGAGCTAGTGGCGTACTTAAGCTGTGACTTCCGATTTCCTAAACGCACGATTTATTTACGAAAAAATTATTTAAGGTTAACAACATAAAATAAATTAATATTGACATTACCCTTTTTATTTAACAATTCTCCATTCAACAGTTACTATTTCAATATTAAATTAGCTATGAGTGTCCAATAAAAGCTAAAAAAATGTATAAAAGTCTCTTACAATTACATATCTTCGGTAGTGAATATTTAAATTATTTTCAATTAAGTGTCATATATTCATGTTTGTATTTTTATCTGTAAATTCCATTTATATTTCTGAAACATATTTTATGTTACATAAGTTTTTATTGGTTTAGTTATAAATTTAATAGCCCTAACTGAAAATGATCGTGACGAGCGAAACCGGTCCAGACAATATACGATAAATGTAGAATTAGTGCAATAAGATGTTTTATTTTTTTAATAGAATGCTTTTCCACCAAGTATTGACAGTGAACACTTTATAAATGAGAAAACGTCAAACCTATGAACATATTGGATTTGTATTAGTATAATATGTTACATAAACGTTATTGGTTCACGTGTAACGTAACTTCATTTCGAGCATAGTAGATTAATATGTTAGAATTGGTGAAGGGTTGTACTGCACACTGTGAGAATTTAGAGCATACGTAGTGTACCAACGTAAAGAAGATTAAGGTCATGCAGGGTCGTCAACCTGGCAACCCATAACGTTGGGGTTAGAAAAATAACTTCGTAGCGTGCAACTCTTATTTTGTTTCAACTATTTATGACGCTGGGTGGTCGAGTGGTTAAAGTTGTTGACTTTTAGATTGCGGTCCTCACAGACTTCAATTTCAGTGTACAAACGGACCTCCACTTTCGCACACAATTGGTTCCTGAAAATGAGTGCGAATGTTGAATATTCGAAAGTAGAGGGATGTAAAAAAAACCATACAAATTTTTCTTTAAAATGTTTTTTTTAATAAACTTGTCAAGAGGTAGTTGCATTTTACTCTTTTTTTCTTTTATTCGTAGAGTTTTGTAACATGCAGTGCTTTTATGGATCGCCCTACGCACTTGATTATTCCTTTGATAATAATGTACGATTAGGCATGCTCTTTCTAAATAAACCAATCTCATTACATTGAATATTTGACATGGGGAATATTTTCCATCTTCAATAATTTTGGACAATGAGGAAAAAAAGTCTTTTCCAACATCTCTATCCATATCAGCCGATTCTCCAATGAATTTAATGTTACGTATATAATAATAATACCTCGTTTTAAATTTGGCAAACAAGCCGATACTTGCCGAAACAAAACATTTTTGCATTATCGCCAAAACATCTAAAATGTTCGAAATAGCGAATTGTGCGGAAGTAGAATGTGTGAAAGTAGAGGTCCGCCTGTACTTATTTTTCAATTTATCTATGAATTTATATTCGAAGGCATGATTATCTGAGTTTGAAATGAAATTTTCGTCTACTTTTCCGATTCTAAAAAAACGATTCTAACAGTGCTATTTATACAAAAACAAATTGAAATTAAAAGGTGTAAACAACAATTGACATTGAAAAGAATTTAAAAATTACAATATAAGTGATTATATAATTACAAAAAAATAATATTAAGAACTAAGCAAAAGATTAATAAATTTAAAGTGGTGACTGATGGTACTTACAAGCATAATTATAATTTCGAATTTTTTTAACAAAGTGGAATAAAATGCTAAGTTATTAAAGATAATAACATAATGATTATTTAACTAATTCAACTGCTTCCAAGTAGTATGTATACTCGCCATGAGCGAAACCGGTCCTGACCTTTTTAAATAAAGTACAAAGTAATATTGTGTTTCTATTAATATAATGCATTTCCACCAAGTATTGACAGTGAACACCCTATAACTAGCTTTATGTCTTGCTTTAAACCTATACTTCTATCACCACTTAATTTTTCATAATTTCAGGGTGTATATGTTGTAAGACACATCATTAAAAATATATTTGGACTATAATTAAGTATTTCATAGTATTCTTGTATCAATTAATATACAGGAATTTGCTATTCTTACATTTATAAATTTGAGTCTAAGAGGGTATGTGAACAATAATTATCTTTAAACATAAACCATATAAAGACTGTTTTGAGAAGCCAGATAACCGATGAGAATTTAAAATCATACTTGAAATAAAACAGAAAATGGCGAAATAAATCCAAGGTCATTTATTATTCACATTAGCTTTGAGTAATGCGTGTTTATTGTGTGTAAAACATATTTTATATATTTACATAATTAATTAGGGAAAATTTCTTCATTTAATAATAAAAAATATCAGTTATAACACATTATTAATTCACTTAAATTTAATAAATCGTATCCGTAAAAATATATTTATAGCTCTCAAAAATAATTTAAGCTTCATTGTCACAAAATTTTGCCGACCCATAAATTTTAAGAAGATAGTTGATTTGTATTATTTTGCAGTTTTATTATTATATCGATTGTGGAAAGGAAAAAGGATGTAACCCACACATGTTTTGATGATTTTGGGTCATATGCAAATTATGAAATATACACAACCTTGAAGTGCGCGGAGACTTTTAAACTGGTGTTTAATTGACATTATCTAATATTAATGAATGAAATTGTCTAAAAAAAAAAATTTTTCAGTCTTTTTTCTTGGTTTAAATCTTCACAAGATTATCTTTTTTCAAAGTTAAAAGCTAAATTTAAATACTGATTCGGCATTGACAACTTACATTCTTTTAATAGAATTTGTATCAAGTTTGATACATTGTGATTATTGATAAAACTGTGAGTTACGTCTTTTTTCCTTTCCACAGTCGATATAATCCACAAAAAAAGTTATTGTGGTAATAAAGGATCAAAATTAATTTAAAATAAAAATGTAATCTACACAAAAATATGCAATGTTTTTTAAACCATATCCGCTCCCAATATAGAGCGTTTGGACTCCTGGAAATTTTCTACAAGAACTGCTAGTTACTCAGTTGCTCAAGTTCTCTTTTTTATGAGAGTAGGGGGTATCAGGCAGTAGCGTAGCTAGAAATTTGGGGCCTTCATAAAAATGTCACGCAAGCTCCCTCTTATTTATTGTATTACATATATATATACCCCCTTCTCTTTGCTGGGATTCCCATGCATTGCATGACTTACCTATGAGGTGGCTACGCCACTAATAGAAGAATAGGGATAGGACAGAAGTAGTGGAAAGATAATCGCTCCTGCTACGTCCTGTTTTTACGAAAAGGATGGGTGAGAATGAATTTTAGACATCGTAGAAATCAATTATTAAATCTATAAATCGATTGAAAATCAATTTATATAGACTACCCGTACCTGAATTTGAGCCTGTGATCACCGTAAACATTGCAAACTACGTTAACCACTGGGCTACAAAAATTGATGCTACGTAGTCAAAATAAAACTTTGCATAAAACCAATAAAAAGCATATTTTGAAATGAGCCCCTGATAAGGAATATTAATTTATTTCTGTATCAGCTGAATGAATTTCAATTAGTCGCATATTATTTGAAATATAACCATAGATAAATCGAATGATAATGCTTAACGATCCGTAGACACGGAATGATATTAACACCTCGGTTATCATTTTTCATAGATTTTATGGCAGTCCCATGGCCGAGGTAAACGACACATTAATGTGACATTGCTGTGGCTGGGGTGAACAACCACAAATGTCAAAAATAAAAAAATTCAGTATGAAAATTATGTGTGCATTCAACTCGTTTTAATAAAATAAATAATTTGTGTGATTACTTTTACTTGGAATAGAACAATTTCTTGGTTCTCGGTTATCATATTAAATACCACATTTGTAAATAGCATTACCAGTATTTTATAACATTAATCTAAACATAAATACATACAATGAACATTACAAAACAATAAATAAATAAACTTTGGATATAATAAAACTACAGCTATGATCACGAATATATTAATATTTGCATCTTTTGCAAGGTCTGTGTGAAAGTACATCTTAAAAAAAATAACTTATTATACATCTGTACATATGTTTAGATTAGATTAGATTTATTTCTAATTGACGTCATTTGACTCAATACAAAAACAGTTGGTGATTTTCTATCAATTGAGTTTATGCTATACTTTCATTTACGAATAATTTACATATTATAGAATAATACATCATGGAAACGGATATAATATATATTTGAACCAAAAATAATTAGTTTATATTAATAAGAATTATATATGCAAATAAAATCTTCAATACTACAATATTAATTTTACTCTCGATTCTAAGCTTCTATAGATAAACATTTTTCGATTATTTTCTTAATTAATTCTAAGAATTTGAATAAAATTTAAATATTACATATGTTTGGTTACAAATATATAAACAACGATAAATTTTTGGGCGAAATAAATTCGTTCCAAGAGTTACATTCCTTTTTACAAGCGTCAAAAATAATATAGAGAAGTTAAGGGCACGTTTATACAAACTATGCCAAGATGTTTAAAAGTATTTAATGCAACTATTAGTACATTACATAATATTTTTCTCACGAATTTGAAAAGTTTATCATGGTACACATGATCGCCAGTGACAGACTGGCCACATTGCCAGGCAGAATATAAGCCCTCAGTTTAAAATAAATCAGAAAAATTAATCAACCAGCAACTTAAATCTACTTCTTCTACAATAAAATTAGATTTAAATACACAATTTTGAACAGTTTCCGAATACACACTTTTTTCTTAATCTAGACAAATCCATGTTTGTAAGATAGGCCTCCCTCCCCAAAAGGACCTCATTTATTTTTCTTTGGATGGGCCCCTTTTGACACTTGGTAACTAATATTTTTACACACAGTCCGCCTTTGTTCAGCGTCCATTATAAAAGTATACATGTAATTAATATTTTTGAGAACACCAGATTGAGACAGTTATAAATTATTTATCGAAATTCAGTTACACATTCGATTCGTCTGATTCATGTAAAATGGTCAATAATTTTCAATGTTGCGGGACTTCGTTATACCGAGTTTTTGTCATGTAGATATTTCTGTATTCATTTAAATGCACTGTCCTCGAAAACGTGTGTTATTGTTATGAATACTTTTTGTGTAATATATTTCCATACAATAAATTTTCTGTTTGAAGGTTCTTGGAATCGATACGATGTTGCGTTTTGACTTCAGACAACATAATCGCGTGATTTTGCGCTCTTCAAAAGTCACTTTCATTTTTCTATTTCAGGAATTCCCCTACTATAAAGTAACATGGCAATCTTAACCTATAAGAACTTACCAAGCTTTGTCTATGACATATTGCATCACATTAATTTGTCACTGTAATCCGGGTCTTAGTCCCCGGAAAGTCAAAATCAAATATAAATATTTAACAATTGAGATCTTCGGGTGTAGGTGTTTGCAGTGGCGGGTTAAACACTCGTGAGGTCCTATGCGTTATAAAACATTGAGGCCCTGTTTTTCGGATAAAATAAAAGCGACGCGAAATCACATGCTAATTAAAAAATATATATTTCAAAAATTGAATTAAATTATTTGGGTTATTTATAATATAATATAATTTTAGGCTCCTAAGATTCGTAGGCCCCAATTGAGCGCCTCGTGCGCTTATGGGTTAATATGGGTATTCGTGATATTATTATTATTTGTTAAGTTGAACTCGAGTGACTTTAAAAAACTGCGTCATTAATGATTATTTACTGGACTTAAATATTTTATTTACTGAAAAAGTCAAATAATATTTTCAACAAATAAACGATTTTGTGATTGATTTAGCATTTATATTTTAGAACTCTATTACGATATGATAAAAAAGACAAAATAGAAAATAGAATTTAAAATTTAAAAAAGAAAAACGTCGGACGGATCATGTGGTGTAATGCCGAAATATGTTTTATATTTAAAATTAATACATTTGATTTTTTAAGTAAAATAAACTTTAACGGTAACTTGCACTTCTAACATGCCATCCTAAAAAATCACGTTCCCTGTCATGATGGCATCTCAGTTTCACTGTTTATTGACAATATTTAAACCTAAGCTAGAAGCTAAAAAATAATTTTAAAAATGTATATATGCTAGAATACCTAAAATGATAAATACTTAATATATATTAATAGTCGATAATGTCCGTCCGTATGATTGTCTTTCTGTATGATTGTCCGATTGTCCTCGATTTCTTTGATAAATATGCATTTGATTGTAACATGACGGAAAATTTCATTTTTTTTATAATACAAAAAATTCTCCAGTTGGGGCCAACGGGCTTACAGCTAGTTATACTTATTGACAATATTAAGAGAAATATTGAATGATTTATTGGCTCAATTATTTACGATTGCATGATGGAATGGAGGTGTTAATAAAATAAACGAAACGCTTTAAAAAACTCTTTTTTCTTAAAACTTTGTTATTTACAATTCGACGAACCCAGCACAACTATTGACTGTATCTATGTTAGATTTCATAATGACTACCACAAAGTTTTGCTCAATGATTGAATTCACTCAATTACTCAAACATAATAGTTTAACTCAAAAATGGCAAATTTACACTTACAATGCACTAGTGACGATCGAATTAATCTTAATAAAAAATGGCATAATATGTTGGTATTATAGTTAATAATTTCAGGTAATTAATCTTTATCTTGTTTTTTATGGTGTGTGAAAAGAGGAATAATAATTATCTAATAACAGTTTAAATGTATTTAAAACAAATTCAATAAATTTATAATTTAATGCAAGCATCGCTGAACTCATAATATTTTCCTGTTTGTAGTTGTTAATATGAATACCTATCTTACAGCGAACATCGCTCATCCCATTGAATTGTAGTTAGGATATAGCTCTTACCCGTTTGTGAGTAAACTGTTATATGTACTATGACAATATTATTTATTGAGGCTTTCATTCTAATATATTATTATCATGATACGACACCATTTATCTTTAACTATTTTTTTTAATATTTAGAATTTGAAATCTTCTAGGGAAAAAAAACATGTTGTCATTGTAAACGTTTTTTTTTTGTTGAATACATTCCCGTTCTTATATATTATAATCTTTGTAAATTCTATTCATATATTTTTTTTATATACATATGTATTTTTTTATTTATACAACAAAAAAACATTTTAAAATTGTCAAACAAGGCTTCGATTGAAAGATTAATACAATCAGTTACATTTGGATCGTTAAAATTATGTACATTCACACATAGTTTCGTCTTTCGGCATCTTCAGGCGTTCAAGTGCACGTCAGTGCGTGCAAGTCAGTTCAAGTTCATCCGTGAACTTGAACGCCTGAAGATTCCGAAAGGCGAAACCCGAGTCGTTAGTAACAAAATCTATGTGAATGTTCATAATTTGAACGATTCAAATTTAATATTGAAATTCCACCAAGCACCTTCAGTCGAAATCTTAAATTAAATCAGTTACGTATAATTGCTGTTATCTGCATATATTTTTTTTTTTACATTTATAGTACTGGATAAATAATATCCAAATTGATTCCAAGTCTAACTTTTAAGTTTATAGTTTTCGACCCGATATTAAAACAAAAAAATATTTTTATTAGTATACTCTAAAAACACTCTAAAAACATGTCGATGATATTTTAAATCAAACCAAAATTTGACAGCCAACTAATTTTTCAATGTGATCTATAAAATAGCACTAAATTTCTAGATTGAATTGAGAAAAACTATAATAATTGCAAAATTGAATTATGAAATAATTTCTAAAAAAAGTGGGTTTGTATAAATAAAACAAACAATGGTATAACTCTTTTTTTATATAATAATTGGGTTTTAAAATGACTACAATTTTCTGTATTTTATGCGTTTTACAACGAGTGAAATAAGGTGATTAAAAAAAACCGATGTTTCGTTCTGACTAATAGTAAAAATCGTTTATACGCTTAAATTTGAAACATGAGATCATCTTTACCAAAATCGTTAGTGCACCAAAGGCAATAAATTGCTTAATCAGGATAAAATAATGATAAATTTTATGTGTCGATCGCATTAAATGTTTAAAAAACTACAGTCGCAAAAACTGAATATAATTATATATGCCCATTATCGTGACTAAAATTTCATATTTTTTTATTAAAAAATAATATTTAAAAATTTCGCAATAGTATGGCTACATAGATATGGAGATGAGATTAATTAAATGAATTAGAAAACATTGGTTTCATCAATATTAAAAAGTAGTAAAGACGAAATATTTAAATAAAAATAATCCGTTTACATTTACGTAATATGTGAAAGTGCACCAAAAATGAACACTGTATTCAAATGGTACACGATTCCATTAAAGTACGAGCGAAGCAACCCCTTCGAGTACTGTTACCAGTGCACAAACATCATCCCCGGTCAACACACCTCAATGGTATAAACTCTGGCAGCGCCATAAACCACCCCCTCCGTCGCCCTGTTCCTTCGATCCCGTTTATAGCCTCGTGACGTAGTAAACATGGCGTCGCGGAGTTGTGACGTGTCGCAAGATGGCGGCCGGTGACGTCACACACCGGCGCCCAGAATGACAGCGCCTCCGCTATCGACGTGGCTCGATTTTTCGCAACGTTTATGCCCATTCGCAATAAAAACAATCATACGAAGTTTATGACGTAAATATAAAAAAATATGCACGTTCATATCGTGCTAACTATTCATGGTGAATACTGAAAACACCGTCGATAAAGCAGAAATCTTGAAAACCTGCGAATCGTGTAAGGAGATTGTCTAAAATACACGAATTAAAACAAGTCGTCTGGATTACCTAGAAATTTTCATACTTTATTTCTTATTTGCATATTTATTGTCATCCATATAACTTGCTGTGTGATCTAAGATTATCGGAATATAGTAGTATATATAGCAAACATTTCCATACTTAACGTGACGATCTAGACAACATTCATGCTAAGAAAATTCTCCACATTCTCAAGCTGAATTTTTGAAATCGTATTTAATATTGTTAAAGAGTAAAAAAGGCAACTGAAGTAAATTTTATTTTTATGGTTTTTATGTTGACCTGTCCAGAAAGATGTCCTTAACTGTTTAAGAGAACCAAAAACTCATACATGTGTGATAAAAACTATACAAGCTAATTGCACTATTGCCGTATGTACATTTTAACCAAATCTATGCAACTTAATCTTATTGTATCAATTAAAAAAATGATAATTTACTTAACAATTGAGTGCCGAAACGTCAAAAATAGAGTCGAGAATTGATATTTTATTTGCATTGCATTGATTGAGGGTATCATTGTTGATTACAATAAGTATCAGCTAAATGTTATTTTTATTTAGGGAATAATTAGAATAAGAAGATTTTTTCAATGTGAATACACCCTACCCTATAAGAACTCGAATGTTAACTAAATATAATATAGTTTATATTAATAGAATTACGAATAATTTCACTGTATAATCATTTTATCTTACCTTAGGCGAGTCAATTTTAAGCAGAATCAACTTAGAATGGAATATAATTTGTTTATAGAAACTAGTTGTAAGTCAGTTGATCAATTTCTCTTTTCGAAAAAGTTAGTGGATAAGATCAGAAAAGAACTATACGTGAGCAAATCTTTTTTCAGGATTTTTAGATGAGGCTCGAGAAATACGGAAATATATATGTTATATATGTTACATCCTTGATTTTTAATATTAATCGATTGAATCTATACGTGTTACTTATCTAGGAATTAAGCCCATGGCCCGTGAAGATGGTACGGAACCGTTCAAAATAATAATGAACTATAATTAATTAAAATAAAACTATTTTAATAAGAACACAATATTCCTTTGTACTTTATTCCACTTTATTTAAAAAGTCAGGACCGGTTTCGCTCATTGCGAGCATTGTCAACTGATAAGAAAAATATTTAAACAGTGTTATTATATCTATCTATATCGCCTAGGTAAAACATAAAAAATTGTCCAGTGTCTTTTTCCAATTTTTTAAATTTTAGAATCGTTATGTGTGATAAAAATACAAAAAAAATACTTTTCTACGTAGTATCATAACAATTCGCAATAAAAACATTTATTACAAACAAAAATATAACATGTTGTTTTTTAAGCTGTGTAAGGGTTTTTTTTTCATTTGAACAATGTCAAATAATTTGATAAGTGGTTTTGCCATAAAAGAAACGATAGTATAATATAATAAATATAATGTTTTCGCATAAACATGCAAATACAAACATAAAGCAATATTATGTTGTCTCCTATAACATCTTCATGGTATCACTGTTATAAACTATTATAGTTATCTGCATAGAAAAACTATCGTTTTGTAGACTGTTGATTTTTAGAGATTCTATTGCCATTCAAATAATTTTTTTATTCGAATTGATGTTCATCTGTTTACAGTAAACGTAAAAAATATGTTTTCAAGGCAGGAACATAAATTTATTTTTGTAATTACAAAACTTTGATAATTTTACAGTATTGTATGGGATTTCTGCCAGTTAAGTATCTATCTTACTCTGATTCATCTTTTAAATCATTTTTTGTTAATTCTGTGTGATCATTATAAAACGGTCGAATATAAAAATAATTTTTTTTTCGAATCATAAAACAGACGAGATAATTCCGTCATATTGAATTAAATCCGTCTATTCAATTTGAATTATTATATCTCATCAGTTTTCTGCAAGAAGTCATTAAGTGGCATGTCAGTCAAAACTGAGTCATTATTTTGTTATGCTTTACCCATTAAATCAGTGGTTTCCAACCTTTTCATTACTACACCTCCCTTTGAAGAAAAAAAGCATCTTCGCGTCTTCCCATCCTTTATTTCATACAGTAATAAAGATGCGTTCTAAAACCTTTTAGAACGTGTCTTTATTTACCTAAATATATACTTTGGACTGTTCGCGCCTCCCAGGTTGGAAATCGCTGCGTTAAATGATTCATGATGTCGAAAAACACGTTTTTTTAAGCTAAATTGAACACTCTAATAGTCACTCAGTGCATTCGTTGTTACATGATTTTACAAAAATTCAATGCGATGACTGACTTTTGAAAACTTCACCGGAATCGAGAGAATAAGTATTTGTGAGAAGTTTTGGAAACTTTTAAATTATAAAAGGCAAAAGACTTTGTTATTATTTTAATTTGAATATAACTGATAAAATGTTGTTGAACCTTTAAGTCGTTTGTTTTAGAATTAAAATTTTTGTCACGTTGTGACGCCTTGCGTCAAAATTAAAAAAAAAACTTATTAGAAAGAAGACTTTGTAGTTGTTTGAATTTTCAAGCCAGTTATAAATATAAAATATGTTACTCGGCTAGGCTAAAAAAATCTAAGACTTTGTTTTATTAAGATAAATATGAAACATAAATATGGCTAACATTATAAATAGCAGAGATATGAATAAAAGAATTTAATATAAAAGTTATGTGGATATATAAAACAGCTTTTATCTCAAGACGACTTTAATTCCGCAGTACTTTCCCCTGGACCAGTAATAACTTAGTTGGAGCCGGTTCTTGGCAGCAATTGTATGTTGGGGCGACGCCTGGTTGGCGCCACTTTTTAGCCTCATCCTTTGTACGTGTGTGGCTGCGCGCCCGACGCCGGTTATTATTTGCCTGATGACGTCACTGGCGTCGCGACGCTCTGGTGTCCTTCGGTGGGCGGGAAATGGAAAATGCACGTCATTGTGAAGAATAGAGCAATAGATGCCACCAAGAGATAGGATTATTGACGCAAACGCGTGCATTTAAATTGCTGTGGAATGGAAAATAGACAAAACGTCCCACTCTAAAGTCAACTATAACATAAGAAAATAGCTTCGAAGCTATTAAATTACCCACAAACACATTTCTATTCGATTAATATCTGAAAAAATATTCTCCGACTATTTTTTTTAAATCTCATTCAAAAAATGTAAGATTGGGAAGTTTATTATTATCTTATTTCTCGTATTAATTTGTCTAAATAAAAACATAATTCAAAATTTCTGTACTACTATTTCAGTACAACATTGTTGATTTCAATTGAATACCTTACTGAAACTTATAGCTTTATACGCAGGACTGTAAAATATTCCAAACATCTCAGAAACAAACAAAACAATTTTATACTAATATTAAATTTGATGAAACTTTCTGACAATGCACATTCTACATTTTGTCAGCACAGTTTACTTATCTGAATTAAATAATAAGATTAGAAATAAAAATCAAAATCTACTCTACTTGTATGCACTATAACTTTCCAAATAATTTACCTTCATCTATAATTTTATTGTAATGTCCAAAACAAATTCTTTCTATATATGGATATCCAAGATTTTATTATATCTATTTTGAATCTAACTGTCAATCTCGTACATCCCTGAGAAGGTCTTTGTTTACCTTCTGCAATTCACATATTAGTTGTACGCTAGTAACGCTTTATAGATAGTTCAACTATCTACTGGAGTTTGATTCATTTATACATATTTTATTGTCGTATAAGATTCAATCAATTTTACAGCCGTTATTTTTCCCTTCGACATTTTTGTTTAGCGACAATATTAACTGAACATTTTTTTTATCTATATAACGATGTTATTATTATATTAGGGTATTCAATCCCGGAGCCTTTTTCCAATCACGGGATAAATTAATTTTCAATCCTGGGATCCCGGGATCGGGATTAGCTCACCAAGGAATTTGAAATCCTCAATTTGGTATACTTTTACCCCAAATTGTCACAGAAGCTCGTTTTTTTTTTTTAGCTCACCGGCGAATTTGAAATCCTCAATTTGCCAATTTCGTGTCAATTTTTGGGATTTCCTCAAAATTTCTCAATCCCGAAATCTCGGGATCGCGACCACGTCAATCCCGGAATTTCGGGATCAAAAAATTGAACGGGATCCCGGGATTGGATGCCCTAGTTAGTATGTATTTGATTACGTCACGTGTGCAGTGTACCCAAGGGTTTATTTATTATCTGCATCGCTGCGTAGAGCACCCTTCTGCGTCGTTTAATTATTTAATATGTGCATCCATATAGAAATATCTCATTGGCCATGAATTCGTGTTCATAAACAGGGACATAAAATAAGCTTGGAAATTATATTTTAAACGATAAATTTCAGAAAGCAGTTTTATCGCCGAAATCTTATATTGCAATTAAACGCCTTTGTCTCAATTTGAATATTGAAACAATGTAAAAACTAGTAAAGCTATTTTATCTGTTAATTAGTAAATCTTACTTAATTTCTTGTCTCTGTTATTAACATCTTATGTCATGTTATCGGCTTGAAACTAATACGTTACTAGTATTACCTGATATATAAATAAGGCAGTTTTACTTTGTAAAAGTCAATAAAATTAGTCAATTTATAATGACAATATCCGGTGTTTTTAAATAAAATTTTAATAATATGCCAAAAACCAAGTTTTAAAAATACAATAATTCTGTTAGAACTAGAGAACTATTTCGTTATCTATGTAAACTGTCGATTATTGGTGGATAGACATTATAATAAAAATAATAAAACACTTTTTTGTATGTTTTATTAAGATCGTCACCAGTTTCGCTAATTAATTTGTGAATATTAGATTAAAATTTAAAATGTTGACATGTTTTAATATTACACAACAAACATAATAAACACATTTTAACACAAAAAAAAATGTTTAATGGTTTCATTAATCGAGTACGTATTATCATTTAAAGTAAATTTTATTCTTGAATTCAGTTAAAAATGCTTTTCATACAAAAGGTAAAATTAAAATTATGAAATTGAAATAAACTGTTTGTCTTATTTTAGTATTTTTACTTTAACCCTATTATATTCTTAGCGTTCCACTTTAGGGAAACTTGTGTAAAAACAATATATGTATGTAAATGCAAAGAAAAATAAGATGTCTTGTACATATAATCATTATGTTGAAATTATCATAAATTTTGTAAAAAAATAATCTATCAAAAATAGATTAATCGTGAGTTTCTGTAACATTGTTTAAACTGCATTTCATGTTCTAAAATTTAATGATGTTCAAACTTTTTAGTTTATCTAATCGCGTCTTGATTCTACGATTGCTCATTTCATTTTCCTATCATTTGAAAAGCACAATCAGAATGACTTAATCTTTAATTAAAAGAATATTAACAATCTTGATAATGACGTTATAGGGAAACGTTTGCGAAATATCATCAAACTGAGCACAGTGTGTCAAGCAAATGTTGACATTTAAAAAAAACTAGCAGTCAACTCTTCTATTGATTGTCATGGCGTTTTATGACAATCAATAGAACAGTTGACTGCCAGTTTTTATATCAAATGATACTCTTCTGTTGTAATATAATATTTTGAATATATATTTTTTTATAATATTTTCAGTAACGAACATAAAAGCTATGCTCAGAGTTGAGCATGAGTCCATAAAACTTTTTAAAAAAACTGAAAATTGTGTGAAGTCTCAAAATACAGGCCTCAGTTTTTTCATCCATGTTTCGGATGAACGCGTGAACGATCAAAAGAGCCCGTCGAACGTATCGTAATGGAAAAAACAAACGATGACGTCACAACACGCGTGCTACGCCGCGAAAAACCTGTCACTATAATAAGACTTACAATGTTCAGATGTGCCCAGGGTTGAGGTCTAAATATTTTTCAATCGCTATTAAACTGTTAAATGTACTTCATTTTAAAATATTTTAATTGCAGGATGCATTAAATGCGAGTAATGATTGTGGGGGAATTCTATCAATTTCTACAAATCAGCAGAAATTACATAACCAACACCCATGTCATGAAACAACATGAAATGTAATTAAAACTACAACATAATTTTATTCCAGACTCTTCTTATCATTAGGTTGAAGTTTTTATGACTAGATAAAGCCTGTTAATATTAGATAAAGCTTTGTATACGATGCCACTTTTGTGGTTGAGTGGTCAACGTTGTCGGCTTCGGCACCGGCTATAACCTTCGTGCAAGTTGCATGAACGGTATGGCAGACATACAAACATTGATTTTTATTTATAAGACCTACTGTAAGCTAACTTTAATATGCCTATAACCTTCGTGCAAGTGCAAAAAAAAAAATTGTCAAAGTTTCATAGCAATCGAATTAGCGGTGTGGCAGCGCATAAATTACGAACAAACAAATATTCATGTTTATATATTAGATTTAATTTATAGACAATTTGTGATATTGTCCTCGCCGTAAAAAAATATATATTCTTTCTTAAAATGCTATAATTATTTTTTAATCTTTTTGACACACGAAACTGATACAACAAAAAATAAAACATATTTTGCATATCACTATGTCCAAGATTTGATTTTTAATAACGTTATTAGTTGAATTTGAAAATACACTTATAAATGTTGTTCATCAGCTCAAATTTTATAATGAACACTGGCATGAATTATTTATTTTTATGCTTTAATCAATATGTCGTTAAACACAGAATTTCGTATATTATCAAAGTCCTTAATATATCCGTATAAGTGATATTTCCTTTTAATTTAATATCAAATGCATAGTATTCTCTTTTTACGCGACTTAGAATTTATGCGATTGGTAAGATCTTAATTATAATTTTATAACAATCAGAAGTCTAGCGATAATCGATAATTTGTATTTTTACTAAGTTACACTGATTACACCAAGAAAATACATTTACGAAAAAAAAATCATTATTGGTTCTTTAAAATGTAAAACTCTCATTACATTAAAAATGATTTCACAATCTAACGTCTTCAAGTTGATATATTGGTAACTTGGACATTTTATATTATATCTGATATTGTCTTATTAAATTGATGATTTCCGGAAAATTTCACTCTAAATGTTGTTAAACGAATGTATCGTTGGATTAATTTTATATAAAGTTATAAAATATAAAACGTTATCATATTCAACTGGATTTATTTGATGTTTACGCGATTAAAATTTGACTTTAACTGTTTCTTAAGCCTTGAATATCTTCAATAAAATGGAGGATCACTTGAGGCATTATAAATCCTTGCAGAAATGAATATAACTGTATAAAAAATGTATTCTTCGTTTTTTTTAACCTAGACCCTTTATGCTTGGTTAAACCTCTGTGATTTAAAATTTTCAGATAAACGTTCTATTTGTATACATTAATCGCTGAAAAAGGGCAAGCTAAACAACGGCATAACGCATAGTAAAGACACTCATTTTAATACCGGTAATACTGAAACCGCGATCCCGGTGTTTAAAATATTTCTTCAATACCGAAACATCAGTTTTGAAAATGTAAAAATACCGGTATTTTCTGTATTGCAAAATAAATACAATTGATTTTTGAATGTATAGAAACCATCACATGGTTCGAGATGGATTGAAATATTTTAACCCTGCTAAGAATTGTATCAATATTAAAAGGATCCAGGGTTGACGAAACTTTGAATGATATATTATTATTTTAGTAATCTGTAAGATATTTATGAAAATCTCTCGTTTTATGATTATGATATATTTTTAAACTACGTTTTTTTTAAATAAAATTTTAAAGTGTCGATTTTTATTTATTCGTTCGATATTGCTATCCAAATTAACATTTTTTGCTTTATTTAAACTTTGATGTGATATGATATATTGGAGTTTTTCTCAGACAATTATTTTTGGAGTTTATCTCAACAAAAGTGTTTCTACGAGAATTGTTTGTTACTCAGTTGAACCTATCTTTTTTAAAAATGAAGCGATGTAAAAATAGGGCTTATACAAGATTATTGGTAACACTGGTAACTGGTAGTTAATCGCTATCACTACGCCACTTAAAAAAAATCCGTCTCCACGATAGCTTATTCATAAAATCACATACATCCATTCCTTCGATCACAAATCAATAATCAATTAAAAAAAACAATTTACACAAACTGTCCGCACTAGGGTTCAAACCTGTGAGACCCACGTTACCGAAGCCATCAACGTTCACCTCTCGACCATGTAGCAACATATAGTGATTAAATATTGATGTATGATATTAGAAAAAGACTAGCAGCTAATCGCTCCCGCCCTGAAAATAAGAATTAAGTAGAATCAATGGACTTTTTTTAACATCCAAGTCATCCATGCCTTTTAGGTTTAAGCCTATAAATCAATTAATTAATCAACATATCGACTGTTAACTGCTAATATCGCCTAACTAACATTGTTTTACTAAGGTGTTTTTGATGCCATCTTGTGCTCGTTGTTAATTATAATTTTGCTATAAATCAGGCAAGCACAACCTTTTTTCTCTAGCGTGTAAAATGTAGTTATTTACAAAAAACGTTTTGTTGTGAAATATTTACATAGGTTCACATATTGTATATATAATAAGTCAATAACTAATACGACCTTTGCCTCTGTAAATTTTGAACTAATTCTTTAGGATTTTACATATTTCAAGTATAATATTAAGAAGACCGAATCCAAATTTTCAGTAAGCCTATTTTTATGTACCAACTTATTCTGCTTCATCAACAAAAGCTTACTTACATTTCTTAAATTCAATGATTTACTTTTAAAACTATTTTATTTATTTTAATTTGAAAAAATAAGAAGCCGCAATTTGAAGAATGAAGGAGCCGCAAAAATAAATATGGGCCGCATGCGGGTCGCATGTCCTGGGTTGTGCGTCCCTCCTTTAAATTATGAAAGTGTCCATTCAGAGACTAGAGTACTTGGCTGCGTGACAGGAATATGATATTTCTTAGTCTATGTGTTTGCTTTTATTAACTGATATAGCATTTATATACATTAAAAATAACAAATGAATAATGAATATACGAGAATATTCCATATCTCCAGATAGCAATTTGGTGTTTAAATGTTGAGAGGATAAATAGACGTCGAAGGGCGGACGTACCGTAGACTGGAGTGGGCGGAAGAGACGGCGGCTGGAAACTTGGAGGAATCTGTGGGCGGCATGGCGCCAGAAAGTCTGCGACCTGTGGAATGGAAAGTCCATTGTGATAAAAATAATTCCATTACATTTTATAGTTGACACTTAGTAATGGACTGATAAATAATTGCTGCTGTATCGTTATGAATTTTAACCATACCATTTGTAGCTGTCACGTTCAATTGAACGCTCCGAATGCCACTAAAAATAATAACTTACACAGATGATATTAACATAAAATAAATAACTTAAAATTATATTAGATTAACAATTAATGCTAGCTATTTTTATAAGCTTTTTCTTAACTTGCTCTGTTAGTCGCCAAGATGTGACCATCCTGTCGGGATTTTTGAAATGTCAAAATTTAACGCAAACGTCAGTAGTTTTGAAATGATCTCACGCCTTTACGAAAGCATTAATCGGTCTCAATACAATTTAATTATTCTCTTATATCGCTCGCCTAGTATAACACTGACACAATTCTAAATATCATAATCGCATTATCTCGCATTAGGAGTACTGTTAACGTGCGTAATTTTGGCACAGCTCTGAAGGTTTGTTGAATTTTTATATGTGATTTTATTTGATAAAGATGAGTATCAGTGTTTTAAGATTCAGTCCTCAAAACTTTTTTGGAAATTCTTCTATACTCGATATATAAATACAGATTCAACAGTGTGTGTCAAAGTTTGCACCCCATATAAGATAACTTTGGCTCATGCCATACATATTCACAATAATTACTATAATCTTTGCAAATTTTCTCCACGATTTCGTGTATTTTGTACAGACTTTTTATAGAATAGGAATACATTTTTTTTAATGTAATAGACACCCAACTGTCAGCTGACAAAATTCCACAATATAGAGAGTATGACGCATAATAATTCTTTTATCACCAAATATCTATCACACAATACCATTGTTTAGCTAAGAAATATACAGGTGACAATGATATGACCATAACATTATACCGGCATAATTTGAAAGCTTTCTTTTGTAGTGAGCCAATGTTAGACTGACGGCCAAAGATACCCGTATTGACAGTATTGTCTCTTATAATAATAACATAAATGTGAAACCTTAATGTACCAAACCATCTGCGTACATGGTTTTTTTTTCATATAATATAATGAACAAAGCAATGTTTGAATTATGGCAGTGGTGTTTCAGAAACTTTGAAAATATTTGAAATTAATATGCCAGTCTTACTTTATTATAAATACTGACATGACAGGTGTTTTGGCATTCACATTTTAAGCTGTGCTGTCTTGGGATTGCGATATATACAGTTGGATTTAAAAAAAATGGATCGTATGACGTTTGAACTTTTGCATCGCAATATTTTTTTTAAATCTCTCTTCACCTCCATGCTTCTCGTATAAAAATATTTTTTACACAAAGCAACACAGCGTTAAATTGAGAAAGTCTTCTATTATATACTTCTTCTTCTCTTCTTAAAAAGCATTATTTATATGCAAAAAATAAAAATTTCTATATAAAATAAAAAAAGAGATCATTAAATCAAAAATTATTATATCTACCATTATCTAGAGATGTTTTCAGAACCCAACACTTTTCTACACTAGCAAAAAAGGCGTGTAAACGTTATCATTCAGCCACAGATGTCTTACGAATTTAATTAAATATGTTAAACAACGCATTTCAATACAATTGATATTCATTATAATTGTATTGTGTGTTTTTTGTATCGCCAGACTAAAAAACAAAATTCGAAAGAAATTATAGTTAGTCAATAACATTCTCATCTACATATGAGTCGCTCAATCCCAAAATTCACCTTATCCATTTTCCTTTTTTTGACATACATATCTCCAAAAGAACGCGTAAAGATGTCTATACTAAAATAATTACTGTACTTTCTTTAATCAAATCGAAGAATTTATAATCTTTTTTAATTTGATTGATGAAAATATGGATATTTTTTAAATTTAGTGGGTATGTCTGAAAAAATGAAAATGGACAAGGTGAATTTTGGAAATGGGCGACTCATATCTATGTATATATGTTATATAAATTTAAATCAAAGTTAGTCAATACTCAATAGACCAAATATAAATATGTTTTTCGGGCTATTCTTGTCTTATTCGGTAATATAAAACATTCTTGAAAAACTATACCGGAAAACGTAATATTTTACTTAGAAAATTATCATGACGTTACTGAAGGAAAATACTTTACCACTTATGGAATTTATTTTTAAAGACACCTAAATATCGAAAATATGTATTATTCTTGTACATGACGTATTACTTAGGATCTCTCAACGTTTTGGCACTGTCAGAACGATAATGATAATGAAAACCTTTTCACTTCTATTCAAAAACTGCTGTCATCGATTTATTTTGACCTATTTCTGAAACGCCTACTTACCCCATTTTTCGTCGAGTACTTAAGCGACTTTTGCTGCCTATTCAATTTTGTAAATCTCTCACAAAACCAACTGCCTTTATACAAAAGCGTATACGCGAATAGATGTGTTTTCGTATAGCATAGCAACAGGAGAGGAGTATCTATGTCCAAACTTTTTGGCAATCTAGTATTTCAAAATCAGTGCCGCACCCGAAAAGTGTATATATGTATAATGTATCGTCACTTTATTTTTCCTTTTTAAGATAATTTTTAAATTTGAAGTGATGGATATTTTTTGCGTTATCTTTAAGTTTAAGTTATTTATAAAACTGATTTTGTTAGACTGGATTACCTTTTTACAAAGTTGAGACGTTCCATGGAACACCGTGTAAAAATGTATACTTAAATAAAAAAAAAATCGTGGATACGTTTCATCGTATAAAAACTAATTTAGGATAAGGCGAAATAAAATTCATTATTGTTTATTCATTCATTCATTGTCGTCAAATATCTAAAGTCTGTGATATATTTTTTTACAAATTTTCGTATTTAGATGAATAAACTTCTCTACATATAGTACTGAGTATTAAATAAATGCAAAGGTTGTAGCACCGTGCTATTTCGAAACCGGATAAAAAAGGATAAGGAGTCTAGTGTCATAATAATATTTTAAGTTGCTAATTGACTTTAAAATAATTTCATTTACTAAGATGACTTAACAGATCTCATATTTATTGATTTAAAGAATGTATGTGTGACTGAAAGACTTTTGTTATGTGGCTATAAATTATCTTCATCGTAGTTTACTGTACATGAATCATTCTCAAATAGTCTGACAGTGATCTAAAACTCCAGTTTCATAGTTAATAACAGTTCTTTATTTTTTCTTACTAAAAAACATGTGAATAGCTGTACGAGATAATGTCCCGTTACCCAGTAGGGAGGAGTACTGGACAACTTGTATTGAATCCAATCATTTACTCGTAATAAAATCCAATTCTGAATGATAACATTTGATTTGAAATAAAAAAAAATCAAATGATTGATTTGACATAAACTTGATTGAAATAAATTGAAGAATGTTAAAAATAGCTTAAAATTTAGCTTCACAAGGAACTGTGGGGTTTTTTTTTATACATTTTTATAAAAATTAAAATATTTATTCAACTGATGAAGTTTCAGTGATATTCTAAGCCAGTACCAGATATATGGAATCGAAATATGAATCAGGTATAATCCATCTGCATAACCTTCTATTGTACCTCTCTGAAGAATTAAAGACATAACAACTATCCCTATCAATATTTTTAATACAAATAGTAATAAAAATATTGATTCCTTAGACCCATATCCAAGACTGTGTTTAATTGAAAACATCTAAATTTTATATTTACTTTGCTGGGATCAGATCGCTGAGGTAAAGCTTTTACTTTCTTCTTTTTTGGTAACAGTAAGGTTGCCATTTTAATAAATATCTGTACTTTACATGATTCGATTCTTCTCAAATCTAACCAACGACTATTAGTTTAATGGAATACATAGTATACATCTTCTTTTCAAGTCGTCGTAACTAAGACTTTTCATAAAGTGACTGCTTTTTTCGTCCCATTTTTTACAGTGACTTATTAACAAAAAACATATACAGCTAAACATAGTTTTATATTATTTATTTAGCTACTGAAATACATGCGTATTACTTTTATAGTGTAAAAAAAATTGTGGCCAACCGATTCGTTCATGCATAAATAACTTTTTCGTGGTCGATTGATCCGTGGTTTTCGTAGATGGCTTCACTAACTTAACTGTATAAAATAATTTATTAATTGTATTTGATATTTTTTTCCATTGACAATTGGTTACTGATAAAAGTCCGACACATAAATTAAAGGTTGAGATATGAACCCTAAATAAGTGTAAGAAGCTCTATTATTTATATTAAAGGAAGGTTAGATTAAAATTATTGTCATCTTTTATTTTGTCTTAAATAAATAATTTTCAGTATTGTAGTCATTACAATACTTTTTATGTTGTAGGTAATGTAATAAATATTCATTTGACCCCTTCAACTTAAGAATTATTTGCTATGACTATCGATTGACTGTGCTTTTTTATAGTCTAATTATTAGACTCTAATACATTAAAATCGTCATGGATGAACAGACTTTGAGTCACCAAAAATAAACATTTTGTAAAATAAATTACCACAAGTAAGTAAGGTTTGGTTTATTTAAAATTAGGTTTTTACTAATAAAAAATATGAAATTTACATAATATATTTGTTTCAAATATTGACAATGTTACTGTTATTTGGTTAAAAATAAATAAGAATTTAAAAATTGTATTATATTTCAAACAGTTTAATGGAATAAATATATAAAGACGCCATTGCGCACTGGATCGATTTGCATGACCTTACGAATAAAGGCTCCGAGATACAATAAAATAAAAACTCCGATAAAACCTAATCCGACAACTGTAATGATATATGCAATGCGTACTGCCTCAAACAACTTTACTGTACGCTTTCATCTGAAAAGGCTGACTATCGCAGATGGAAAGGGAGTCACTGGCGCCAGTTTCTCAGCCGGCGTCTCTTTTCCGACGCCATAGCCGACGTCTGGACGCCTAAAAAGCCTTCAAAAATTGCGCCAGCATCCCGCGAACATTTTTTAATATTCTTTTATTTAGCCATAAAGGAAGTATAGTGTCAGCTTCTGAATTCACTCTTGAAAACAAGTTTATATTGAATATTATTGTAATAAACAACATGTTTTATACCAATTTTAATAATATAATGTATTCATGGATATGCCATAACAATAAGCTAACTTAATTATGCATAGTCATTAAAATTTCAACTAATTTACCTTAACGACTATTTAATATTACTGCTTATGTCACATTTCTTAGAATAACATAGTCAATTTATTTTTTAATATACATAAGTTAGGATGTTGAGTAGATGAATAGATGAAGTGTATCTCTTATAAGCTAATAGGATAAATGAAAACTGACTATAGTTCTGACGTATTGGGTTGTATTTATTTTATTTTCATGAATTTAATTGTTTATTTTCATCGAATAATCTTAACAGTTAGTGTTTATACTTCCCATGGATGGAATGATGAAGGTATGCTAGAATCAGGGCAACTCCGTAAAGACAACTCCGACTCCAAATTGTATTTTTTTTTTAAATATTTTTGTTTAACTAACGTATCTGTATACCATCAGAGTATAATAATAGTTACTAGAAAAATTCTAGTGGATTTTACCAATCAATATGATGAATAGACTAATAATTTTTCAATATTTTTAATTATTTTTTTCTGTTTTTTCTGACTTCAACTCCTTCTCCGATGAAGTTACGTTAATAAAAATGACATTCATAACTGAATTGAAGGCAAAAGAACGTTTTTTTTTAACCATGTATGCTCCCAATATGGACTTCAAACGGAGTTTTTCTCAACAGAAGTGTTTTTACTCATTACTCAGTCGCTCAACCTTTCCTTTTTTAAATAAAGTATATATTGAAGGATAAGACCAGGACAGGATAAGTAGTTAGCTCATCGCTTTCGCTATTATTATCTATATTTTTATAATAGGATGGGAGAGAATTTCAGACATCAAATACATCTATGCCTTTGGACAGAAATCCATAAATCAACTTATAAAAACTGTCCGTACTTGAGATTTGAACCCGTGACCTCTGTAACTCAAGCCAACGACGTTGCCCACGCAGCCGGCCGCAGACAATATTTTGTCGCCTGTTATTCCAATTTGATTGCAGTAATTCTAGTAATATCAAACTAGAATTATTAATCACTCTCTTAAAAAATCAAATAAATTGTCTTACCCTGACGCAATAATATAATATGAAATACAATATTTTTAAGCATATCTAACAGGATAATAAAATTTCCATTTTACAACCCAATTTCTTGATTGGTTAAAGTATGCATGTCGTAAAACATTATTTTTTTATGGAGACTTTTAGTCGATAATCAATTGGGTAATTATTTTTAAACCATGTCGTGCTCGGCTAAATGGAAACCTATGTTAAGTTATATGCAGTGTTATTATCATTTGTACTGTCTGCCGTTTGTGTGCGATAAGCTTCAAGCGAATGACCCAAGTAAGATATATTGATTATTAATAAAATTATATAAAATTGATGCCAGCATTATGCACGTAAAGCTATCTTGTTACTTGGCAAGCCAAATTAGTAGAGCTCTGTTCGTAAAGCCGGATACAAAATTTTATGACTGCTTTTTGGTTACATAGGCCACAGAACTAATTTCATATGTAATATATATTCTCGTTTATCTCTTATACTTTGTGACGCGGGACTTTTTCACTATCGCGAACATATCTAACAATACTTATGAACATACAAACAGATGTTTTACTCACATTTTTGTACGATCAACGATTCTTAAAAGAACTAATCCTTCATTGTTCAAACCAAAGTCAACGTTCGTCGGTATCCATTCTATTCGGTAAAAATTGTAACGTGTAAAATTAACAAATTAATATTTTCATAAATTATTTTTTCAGCCGATTTATTATTTTTTTTCAAAGTTAGGGACATTTGTGATGCTTAAATTTCTTCTCACCCATCTGAAAAAAATTCTATTAGTTTATTACCTGTCCATTCTCTGTACAGTCATTCTTTTATTTTTCTCTCCGAAAATAAACAGTTAAGATAACGTCATTCAAAATACTTAATTATAAGTCCATATGCTACACATTAAGAGAGTACATGGTTGAAAAAAAACATTTTTAGTATGCCGTTCACATTTTTTTTAATATAACAAATAAAAATAACATTTAATATTAAAGCTAATGCCAATGTGATAAGTTGAACAAATAAAAAAGTATTTTAGATCTAAAAATATTTATATAATATTACAAATTGGGGTGTTAGAGCGGATAACAGCTAAGTAAATGTAAGTTTAAACATAATCTGATGAAGGCATACGCCGAAATAAATATCAACTATGTAAAAAAAAAAAAATTGTAGAATTAAAATACTTTGTTATTTTTTCACCTTATTACAATGAAGTGCTGCCAATAAAAATGCCAATTCAATAACAAAAACGATAATGTGCCAATAATACGAGATAACTTTGGTGATATCTACTCAAGTTAGAGAAGACATCACAAACACCCATAGAAAATATCAAAATTTAATACTGATCTTACTGAGACTTGAATCTCACTAATGTAAATTATATTTTACTAACTAAACTACAGACAAGTCTACGCTGTATCACAATTTATTTATTTTAACAATCTGTCTTACAAATCGTTAAAATTAATATTTTTTGGCTTCAAGCCAACAATTAATATATTGTAAGTTTTATCGTTTCATACGCAAACTTTTTCAGAAGTTTTCATGTTTTTTTTACTATTTCGTGACTAAATTGTATATTCTCTTTTTGCCATTTTTCTTCCTTTTTCAATGTATTTTTTTCCTTTTCTTTGTAACTATGTCTGCCACCAGTGTGGAGCATATAGACTCTTATCACAGCAGAAGTTAATTTTCTATAAGAACTGTTTATTAATTAGTATGTAAGAAAATAGCTATGGCAGTAGTGGTTACCATATCACTTTTACTAAGGTCTGTTTTAAGATTAAATTTGCGACATCACAGACACCCATGCCTTTAAAAATAAATCTATTTTTTTAAGATTATGGAAATGTCTGATCAAGACTTTGAACTATATAACCGAAGCCAACATAGTTAACTCTATTGCTACAGGCTCGTAATTTTAAACATTTTAAATTGATTGTATTAAAGCATTTTTGTTCCTCCAGTTTTTTCATGCACAGTTAGGTCAGAACAGCAACGTTGTAAAATTTAATTTAATGAAGATGTGAAGATCTGTATCCGATAGTTTTTTTATATTATTATAAATAGGCATAAAAATACTATTTAATCAATTTCAGTTTTTCATGTGAAATATACTCTGAAAGATGTTAATTGGAACATTTGAATCATTAAAATATTGTCAAATTTAATTTGCTTCAGACATTTAATATAATATATAAACTAATTATCTTTATTATTTTAACTAAAACCAACCAATTGTTGACCATCAGTATTATTTACAGAAGACCTGAAGAACATGTAGATTGAGATGCATTTCGCTAGAGACAAACCACAAGAATTATTCATATTCGAAGATTTGGGCTAATCTGTCTACGGCATCAATCTCAATATTGAGCTAATCTCAATCATATATTATATTTGTATGAACCTTATTTTATTACGCATGAGTGTATTATTTGTAAAAGGTATTGTGATTCCAGAAAAAAAAATATCAATAACAATAGGTCGGTAATTCATATTAAAAACCGATATCAATAAATGAAAATGACCAAAAATAATAGTAATTACGGCAAATAAGAATCGAAAGACTGGACAGACAAATCTATATAATACGGTATCAAAAACTAAGCTATCATAAAACATACATCCGGGATTTTGGTCAAGTGGTCAAATGTCGTTGACTGCGATTATAGTGATCGCTGATGCAAATTCCAGAACGAGCAGCTTCATAAACCGATTGAAAAATCAATTCAAGAAAATTCTATCAAAGTCATCTATATCTAAAATTACCCCTCACTCTTCATAATGAAAGTGATTAGTCCTGTTCTAGCCCTACCCACCTAAAATTACTTTATACGAAAAGGAGAGGACAACCATGTGAGTGAAAAATATGTTATCCTAGAATGAGAATATTCTTTAGAGATAAGTTATATTATATTCCACATTGCGAGTGGATATAGTTTTAAAATGGTTTATCAACGGGAGAATTCACCAATTTTGATTATTTAAGATTCAATCCATGTTGACGAACAGTTTGAAAGGAATTGTGCCATGTTATGGTATAATATCGTTATACCAGTTCATACTTTACATTGTAAAACCATGTACGCCCAAACCTTGGCTTAGACGTTACCTTTTTTACGTGGTTAAAAAAATACATTAAATGTAAATGATTAACATGGATCAGATGCTAAGTCTGAATAAGTTTACAACAAATTGAAAAATAAAGATAACCAATAAGTTTCCACAGATTTAAGCTATTGAAATGTTTATTTCGAAAATTCAATTTAGGAAAAAATGGTTACTTAAGAAGGGAGTAGTTTAATTGACAAATATATATCGACTGTGTAAAGAAAAAAGCACGTAACCTACAGTTTTTTCAAAACAGTTTTTTTCGATAATCACAATGTATCAAACTTGATAAACATTCTATCAAAAGGATGTAAGCTGCAAATGATGAATTAGTATCTAAATATAGCATTTAATTTTGAATAAAGATGAGCTTGTGAAAATTGATACCAAGAAAAAGACTGAAAAAAGATTTTTCCAAGACAATTTCTTTAATTAATATTAGATTATGTCAATTAAACACCAGTTTAAAAGTCTCCGTGCACATCAAGGTTGTGTATATTTCTTAATTTGAATATGGCCTAAAATCATCAAAACACGTTTTTTGTGCCTCCTGTAAAATTTGATATGTGTGGGTTACGTCCTTTTTCCTTTCCACAGTTGATATGTATATTTTAAACGTCACATATGTAACAAAAAATACATATTTGTCTAAATTGTCTAATAATTTATTTTGACTTTTTACGTGTTATTTTTGGAACATATCTCCCAATTTTTTTTGGAAGACTCATTTTATTTAATTTGGACATCCAAGAACCTACATATATTTTTAAACCTCACACTTCAATTTTCTCGGTTCCAATTTTGTCGCATGTAAATTGTACTAGGATATCTAAAAAAAATGCTGTTTTTTTTGCTAGAAAGATTCCTTATCTACAATTATGTTAGCGCTGTGGTAAAACATCTGTTTTAAAGAGAATTTTTTTTTTTTATTTTAAATAAACCACTTTTACACGTCTTAAAATAAAGTACAACATTGCATAGCACCTTAATACAACATTTTGAGATGTAGCTAAAACAGCTCTGAGGTGACGATTTACGCGAATTATTTTGGACGCTATCCATCACACAAATCAAGTATTTCGGTAAAAAAAACAGCATAAAAACGGAATACTGATTTCGTTAATACCGGTAAATATTTCAATCTTTAATAGGCAGTTACTTGTTTTACCTAACCTTTAATATAGTGTACGCACTGTAATATATAAACATATTATAAGATATTATCTGACATATACTTGTGTATATTTGTATGGGCCATGCGTCGCAAATCCTACTGCGGAACTTTTAGGCCTTTCCGAGTTTCACATTACTTTTTTGTCGTAAATATTTCCAATATTGAATAACACCTGCAAGTATTTTGGTGAATGGCTTTCGATTGTCCAGACTCGTTCTTTGTACATTAAAAGTGAGCGCTTACTTACCTACATAGGAACAATATATTACATTGAAACCATCATTTTACTTTTTGAAAGGACTGACAAACTTTATAAGAAGAAATTTTTAAGTCTGGAGTAGGGATTCCAACTATCCGTCATTATCAACTATTCGAATATCGAATAGTAAAATTGAAACTATCCGGATATATTCGGATATCCGGATAGTTTTTAGTACATACATACATACATTATATGTTTATACTAAAATATTACTAATTACCTACATTAAAAACGATCACATTTGTAATAAAAGTCATTTATTAAAATTTCAAAAAGCATATTTTAAAAATAATGTTTCACATTTTAAATTTGTTTTTAACTTAGTTTTTAATTGTTCCTGCCTTTCTAAATACTCGTTTGGTGGCATTTTACATTGAAAACAAACGTACACATATATGCTGTCAACTTTTGGTGGAAAGGTCTCAACCGGTTCTAATAATATTAAATAAATAACATAAGGAGTAGGCTGGAAGGGGCTCGGAGAGGTTCGCGCGAGCCCAAATCATTACCGACCTGCAATTTCTGACATATGTATGTTTATAATCTACGATAGCTTAAGTACGCATAAATACATTTTCAGCTATTGATATCATTTTTTTGTGTTATATAATATAAACAAATTAAGATAAATTCGATTGTTTAAATGATTATTCCTTATAATTGTATAAAAGTAATAAAAAAAATCTAAGTCTTCCAAAGAACACTGTGAATATCTCTAATACTAAGTGTGTCTCTTGTTAACGTATTGGTAGCCCACCGCTGAATAACATAGCTGACCTCTTATGTGGATTATGGATTTACAAGGTTTACGCATCCACATGACAATATAAGGTTCGATATTGGTATCTATCCCTTCCATAAATCTCCTCCTGCTATTTTGTAATAATGTAATGCGGCAAATTTCTGGATATATTTACGTAGGGCGTAGGTTTCAATTTTAGGTCATAAAGTCGAGATTTATGATCCAGATGACTAGCTTGCCAATGCGGCCCTGGCGACAAGCCAACCGAACAGCTGAATGGAGTGAGTCTACTTCCAGGACTATAAGAAAGTCATAGTCTGTCACTCCTTCCATCTTCATAGAACTAGATTACTCCACGCATTCATGGTGAAAGACTCACCTATACGCGAGAATTTGAAATAACAAGACAACAATAACGTGTTATTTTATAGTAATGGAATGATTCACTATTCTAAAATTACACTCACTTGAGTGATCAATTGAAAATATTCCTATAAAATATATTAACAATGCCCAGTTATGATATTACATTTACTTATCTTAGCAGTCCTAAAGTAGAGTGGATAACTCTTGCGGCTGTCATTTTATTCAATTGCGTGTCACTGGTTTGAATTCCTAATCATAACTTCATGGAATAAAAACATGGCGTCGTGATTTCGGTTAGCAAAAATCATTTTACTATAATCAATTTTAAATTAATATTCTCGCCTAAAATAGGGGTTAATTAACTGAATAACCACGAGTTGTCATTATCAGTTTAAGTTCTCACTTTTTATGAGACGGTAGACATATAAATACAGACTAATCGCTTTCTGAATGACTTATTTTAAGAATATCAGACATCTATGCCTTACAAAACAAACAATTTATTGATTGATATATTAAAATATCAACTGTGTGAAGGCATATTTTGTTTATGTGGCACAAAAAAGTTTTTCAATGATTTTGGGCCAAAGTTAAAACATTAAATAAACACAGCTTTGAAGTGCACGATAACGAGTAAATTGGTGTTTTGTTGACTCAATATAATATGACATTAAAAAGTTGTATAATAAAAAACCATTTTGTAAGTCCTTTTTCCGGATTGCAATTTTCACATGCCCTTCTTTTATCAAACTTAAAAGCTAAAATTAGATACTATTTCGGCATTTTCAGCTTACAATGTTTTGATAGAACATGTATTAGGTGGTGTACATAAAAAAAACTTTTTTAAGCCTTGGGTTACGTCTTTTTGACTTTCTACATTCGAATTATGAAAATATTTGCTCAGAGTAATCATACATTCATGGTGGATTCATTGCGACCATTTCCAACTTATCAGTAGATTGTTTTGCGATGGACTAGGTATTGTTAATCGGTTCTGAATGATCAGAAAATGGTGGAATATGTGAAAAAATCAATTACTCTCTTCAATTTTTACAACAAAGAAACTTAAACTTGTCATTTGGATATGTGTTAGTAATTCGTATTTTTCGGAAATATTAGTGATGATATTTACAATTTTATTTTATAAACACTCGATTATGGCAAAAAAAAGAAAACGTTTTTTGTACCATTTCCGCAATTTTATATGATCAGGACAAGCATTATCAACTGATAATAAAATACAGTGTTCATTTTACAATATTATAATTTTTATAATATAAATTACACACTTTAACTTATTTTTTCTTTGATGCGATTGTATTTGTGAGAGGTAATAAATATTATTACTATAGTCAATGCAGTGCCACTCAATCAAATTTTGTAACTTTATCTGTAAATTATATTCATAATTACATTGCCAATTGTTTGTAACACCCTAATAATTTTACTTTGTTAAGCGTAAATAGCACTGTATGTATTTTTTTTTTATCAGTTACTCGTCACGAGCGAAACTGTTCCTGACCATATAAAAAGTGAAATTAGTTTAGTTTTTTTTTTTAATTATAATGCATTTTCATCAAGTATTATAGAAAAAAGTCATAACAAATTGAATATTATTCGTATACCATTTATTTGAATGAAAACCATACATCTTTTAAATAACGTAATTGAGTAATTGTATTTAATATATACTGTAATATTCAATAGAGAACAAACATATCTTAAATCGTTGCACTTAAGCTGTTAATGGAATCAACTCCCGACACCGAATTGGATCGTTTTTAAGTATCTACCTATTGTTTATTAGGACATTGCGTACCAGAGGCTTCCAATGCAATACGATGCCAATAATTCTAGCATAAAAAGTTCGCTCTGCCCTGTTATGGAACGTCAAATAGTAATTGTTAATTCGATAACTTATTACAGCTAATGCCGATGCGCCAAATATATTTTTAATTGAATGATCGTACGAGAAGAACTCCATGAGAATTTATTGTAAGTCACTCGAGATCAACTCGAGGTAAATTGACATCACAAAGTCTTAGGTCGTAAATTTGAATTGAAAAATCTAAATTTGACATTGGACTGGTCGGGAATCGAACACAGACCTGCCTGGTCGGTAGAGCAAGCTCTATCCAACTACAGCAGGCGATAAAGTATAATTATTAACCAGGTTACAATAGAAATACGTCACATAATATAAATATTATAGTGACATTAAATTAATGTTAGTACACACAAATAGAAATATAACTGAAATAATCATAAGACAACGTATTTTTTTGCAAACAATTCCCAAATGTTTGAATAAGCACCTGGTGACTATAATTGTTTTGGGCCTCGCATAAAATCAGATTAGGCCACATGTTGAGTATCACTCTTTTATTTATTTTTTATCTATGAAATATTTATTGTTTGAAATTAAGTATCTCCGAAAAAAATAGTCTTTTATGCATTCAATATGAATTCCTTATTAATAATTTCGGGAGCCGGTAAATTGCTCGAATTACAAATCATTCGAATTGCTTGGTTATTTAAACGATTTTTCACAACTTTTTCTACGAATTTCTTGTTTAGAGAGTGATATATAAAAATATTTTTCGTAAGTATTTATTTTAACCGTGTTCGCTCCAAATGCGAAACATACGATCTTATAATGGAGTTTATCTCAACAGAAGTGTTTCTACGAGAATTGCTTATTAATTAGTTACTCAAACTGTTTCTATATATTTCCAGAACACATAAAAGACTAGGGCTAAGACAGAACAAACGGAAACAAATTGATTATCTTGTTATTCGAGCAATTTCCATTCGAGCAATTTACCGGGAACCAATAATTTCGACGTTTTTAAGATCATTAAAAAAATGAAACAAATATAACTATATTTTAGACCGAAACCAATATCCCGGTACTCGTTATGTTTTTTTAAACCGAAATATAAGTATTTCGATTGTGAAAATTAACCAAAAATAGAAATTTGAATCCTTAGAAACCATAGCATACTATAACAAAATAATTTAATTATTTTCAACCTGCTAAGAGTTGTATCACTATTGATAGGTTCCAGAATTGATGAGCTTTTCAATAATTTATTATTCTTTTAAGAAACCGTAAGTTTTTTATGAAAATCACCCTTTTATTATTACGATGTATTCTTTTTACTGGCGTATCGCTATCTGAAAGCAACAGAGATAAATCGAAGACACTAGTTTTGATAAATTAAACTTTTAACGTTTTTTGTTGCACATTTTAAATGGTTAATTATGGTTTTATTCAGTTTTCTACGGCTTATGATAATTAATAGTAGTAGGTTTTTATATTTATTATTATTTTATTTTTATCTAGCTATTTTACTAATCTTGCAGAGATTTCAAAGTTACCGGACAATATAAATAATTGTAAAAGATAGATTTTTTTAAATGGAGATTTTGTTTTAAATAAACCATATCATTGCAAGAGCATAAAGTAGAGCGTTCCTGAGAATTCCAGGGCCGCAAATCATGCACCTTTCAAAGTAAAATAAATAGTTTTTCATATGGTTATTGTAAAGACGATACTTAATCATCAACCATAAAAATTCCAACATAAACAGTATCTTTATTCTCTACACTTTTATAAATTGATATATATATAATTATCGTTTTTTTTTTAAATTATTTATATACATATCGACTGTGGAAAGGAAAAAGGACGTAACCCAGAGTTTTTACAAAACAGCTTTTTTTCGATAATCACAATGTATACAACTTCACACACATTCAATCAGAAGGATGGAAGCTAAAAATGCCGAATAACCATCTAAATTTAGCTTTTAAGTTTGAAAAAGATGACCTTGTAAAAAATGAAAACCAAGAAAAAACACTGAAATAAAAGTTTTTCCGAGACAATTTCTTTAATTAATATTAGGTTGTGTCAATTAAACACCAGTTTAGAAGTCTCCGTGCACTTTAAGGTTGTGTATAATTCATAATTTGCATATTACACAAAATCATAAAAACGCGTTTTTAGCGCCTGCTGCAAAATTTGATATGTGTGGGTTACGTCCTTTTTCCTTCCCACAGTCGATATATTGTCGGAAACTTACTGCATGTTTTTGGAGGCTCTACATTTCTCTACACTTCAATGATAAAGTATGTAACAAAAAGATCAGTTGGACTTTTAAAGATTAAAAACTAAGTTTTATGTGAAGTTTTTTATCTAAGATAATTTTAAATATTATATATCAACGTAATGGTAGTTACCAATCGTTTATTTTTTTCTTTCAGTAATAACGATGTTTATCGTCAAACGGCGTGTCTTTTTCAATACTTCACATGTTTTCAATACTTTGTAATTATTAAAATTGCAGATCTTTCCTTTTGATAAATGAAACATTGAAACTTGTATGGAATAAATTTGAAAAGTAAAAAAATATGCATTTACAACACTTTCCCATCACATTTTAAATTAATTATTGTTCCTTTATCGTCTTAATGCAGGCGGGGGGAACCTGCGGCCTTTTGGGTACTCTGGTGCGGCCTTCTGGTCAATTCTGTATTTTTATAAATTCGTAAATTTCTGAGATTTTGGATGTCAAAATCTTTGGAATGCCTTAAAAAAGGTCCCACGCTGGTAATATTGGGAAATCCGAAAATTTCTGGGCCTTAGAAATTGGCATGAAATTGTTTCCTGCCAAAGATTCCCTAGTCAATGTTTACTGCGGCCTGATGTCGAATCAGAAAAGTGAATGCGGTCATTAGAGAAGAAAAGGTTCCCCACCCATGTATTAGTGCATTGTTTAAGTATAGATGAAAACAATTAATTTTAAATTTATAGTTCAAGAAGATATATTTTGATTAAAAATATATATAGATGCGATTATGACTGTTGGGCGTACTAAAAAATTGTATCAAGAAAATTCGAAATATATTTTATTCCATATATGTAGGTTGATAGCATCTGTGGATAAAATAACATGCCTACTCAATTGGTACAGTGAGTGAAAAAATACCCATTAAAGGTAGATGCACGATCGCCAGTCATGAACCGACTAATAATATGGATCTGACAGTTAACCTTTAAAATTGGCGAATCGAAACATACGTGTGATAGAAATTTTGAAGTAGTTCTGTGATTATTCTTATGTTAATTAGACAGTGTTTAAATTTGTATACGTTGTAATATTTAATACGATGAATAGTTGTTCTTCTTGTGAACGATGTGATAAAATAAAACGTGAAATTACATATCTACGAGGACACTATGTTATTATGTAACAACGTCGTATCGAATGCTGCTTAATAATAAATTTGTAAAAGAAATGCATGTTTGATTCAAAAAGCTTTGTTCGAAAACTTTACAGTGGCAATAGTAACTACTTATTTGTAGATATTTATTATTCATTAAACGTTGAACTATATTCAAGTTAGTGTTTAAAATGCACATACACATTGTTGTGACTATTTTTCATAATAGTATAATATTAACCAGTGGCGGTTCTAAGTACTGGGCTAGGTAGGCTTAGCCCGACCTGCATTTTTCACCCAAAATGTGTAGAAAAAAAAACTTTAGATGGCTGAATAAAAATGCAATTCGACCGCTGAACAAAATAAATACATTTCTAAACGTAACTAACCTTTCCCAAACTGTAAAACAGATGGGCTAATTTAAACTAGCTCATAGATAATAAAATCACTCGTACCAATCCCTGTTCGTTAAAAAATAAACGTCAGAGTTCGTTGTATTGTATGAAACAAAACAGTCGAATTTAAAGTCTAGTTTTTACTATTCTATTGTTTCATAATTACATTAACTTTAATTGTATTATATAATAATTTATGCTTTGCAGTAGTGTCGTAGTATTTGTTAATTTGCTTGTAGATTAATGTATACGGTGAAATGAAAACATGCACAATTTCGTAGTCTACAATGCCAAAGTTTTCTCTAGCCCTCACAAGATTTTAGGTCACGAACCGCCACTGGTAGTAACTAAATTAACATTCAAAAGATTAGATTGAGATAATAATTAATAAGTGCCCAAATTTTAACCTTCTTTTAATTTAAACTATTATAAACTCTCAAACAAATCTTTTATTAATTTGGATGTTAACTAAGAATTAATTGTGCGGCTTAAAAACTTAACATTAAAAATAAAATGTCATCAAGACTATCTCAGACTGTATTTGATATATAAATCACAAAAAAATAACATTTTAATTCTGATTTTAAACATAGATTATTTTTTTCAATAATATGATTTTAATATATAGTATTTATGTTAATAAGGTTGATAATATAACTAATAAATCCAAACTAAAAAAACTTACATGGACTGTGATTTATAATTTTGTGTCACTGGGGCGCTACAATTGAACTATTTTCAAATGACATTATGTTTGTGTTATTGGAAACTGCGAAGAAATGTTAGAAAGTTTTTTGGAATACGGTATTTACTTACCTTTTTTTAAGCCTGTAAATATAACACTAAACACCACATTACAAAACACATATAGAAAAATAGCTGTTGTCAGATCGTAAATAACAAATTCTTTTTTGATGATCCTGTAATTTTTAAAAAATGTTGTAAGATAATTTATACAATGAAAATTTGAGAAAAGTTATATAGTAATAATAAATGTTGTATTAAACATCTTTTTTTAAATTATAATTAGGTATACTTAAATTTTAACTAACGATCTTTAATTATTATTTTTAAAAACCAAACGCACACATCATTATTTGAAATATACATATCGTTTTAAAAAAGCTTAAGGGAAAATCTGACATTATTTCGATTTACTATCTGTTTGATTATCATTATAAAAACTTGATAATCATTGGCTATAAGAATTGTTTTAAATCAATGTCACATCATCGTTGTTTAAATGCTTTATTTACTACCAAGTGTAACCCAATAGGAAAACAAACTTCGAGTTATCGTATATTTTTATTATTAAAGCTTTTCATACCTGTTTAGTATTAAAATTAATATCTTGGAAAAGATCAGCTTGAAAATTGTTGTCCAGCGTGCAATACCGCGTTAGTGACAGCTTTGTTAAAAAATCTTATCAATGTTATTCGATGCTTAATCTGTTTTTTTTCGAATGAGTATTAATTAAATGCTAGTTATTTGTTCAAAAAATTCTCTCTCCTGCAAATATGTTTGTCATTAACGTGGTTTTGCACGCCGAACTACGAAATTATCCAAGTTATTTAAATTTTTTCGAATCATGTTTTGAAAAAATAATTTGTTATCACCTTCTTAGATTAATTAAATCCAAACACACGTTTGATTTACAGAAGCATCCATTTAGCCCACTTAAATCTAATAATTTAAATCATTAAAATATTATTCATTTAACAAGTTAAACTACACCAGAGTGTTTATTCAAGCGCGAGTGGTCTGGGAATGTTGACAGGTTGTACTTAGTGTATTGTGTTACTAGTAGTTAAATACCACCTGTTTCATTTTATTATACTATCCGTTTCGAAATCAGAGATTTAGCGACTTATCTACAACCATAAATCGTTAAACATTCTTCATAACATCTATTATTGATGGTAAATTATTACACTTTTTTTTAATTCGTGAACTTTCCATCGTTGATTTTTAGATGGCTTTATTTACTGTAATAAAGTGAAAAAAAATAAAACTATTAATAGATTCAATGAATACGATATCATAGGGCAACGATCTTCTTTGCCATTTAATGCAGTGTTAACGTCTCGAGTTGAGATATCCCTCGACACAGTATATCAGCGTATAAATGAATTGAAACACATTACAGCAGACGGTCTGGTAAAATGAGTTAAAGATCAACTGTATTAACTTAAGTATTTATTTTTTCTATTTTTAATGTACCGTAAATATAAACAAGCATTGATACATGTGACATTCCATTTTTTCTTGAAATGTTTAATGCATGATGCTAATCTACGAATTATTATTGTTAAACAGTCTCGAAGAAGAATCTACTTCAGAGCGTAGTCATTCACAAGCATACATATCAACCTTAATCGGCAGAACAACCTAAGACTTAGGTCCTAAGTGATAATTCATAAATTTTACAAGAATGGTCAGGAATTAATCACAACAAAAGGTTTTATTAATTTCTTTTCGTAATAAGTACGAAGCCTGTGTGGTTGAGTGGTCAACGTTGTTGGCTTCGGCTACGGAGGGCCCGAGTTCAAATCCCGGTACGGACAGTTTTAGGATGTATGTGATGTCTTGAATTTCACCTTCTCACCCATCCTATCCTATGAACGGGGCGTATCGAGAGCGATTAGCTTACTACTAATCCTGTACTAGCCCTATCCGTCTATCCATACTCTCTTTAGAAAAAGAGAGGTTGAGCAACTGAGTAACAAGCATTTCTCTTAGAAACACTTGTGTTGAGATAAACTCCATTAGGAGTCCATATGCTCCACATTGGGAGCGGACATGGTTTCAAAAAAAAAAAAAAGTTCGCAAAAGTAATTCGTCAATTAAAGTTTCTTTTTGCTAGCTTATTACGAGGGGAAGTTAAAAAAACAACCTTCTGTAAAATGTATGAATTGTCGCCGATTACGGGTCGATAATCGATATATCGTCAATGTTCTGACGGAAGTTGATTAGTAACTGATTGATAGTTCTGAGTAAACAGCAAATCAAAAATTTCAGCCTTTTACGTTACATATCGACTGTGATTTTCCTTTCCACAGTCGATATATAATTATAATATCAAATTATAGACACATTAATGCCAACCCTACACACATAACAGTTTAAAATTAATATACAGGGACAATTAATTGCTTGTTTTTTAATCGACATTATTAATAATTGCCTATAGAAATAAATGCTTTCTTGACAACCTGTTATACCCAATGAATGCAACAACTGAGTAATTTTTTTTTAAAACCATGTCCGCTCCCAATGTGGAGCATATGGACTCCTAATGGAGTTTATCTCAACAGATGTGTTTCTACGAGAACTACTTGTTACTCAGTTGCTCAACCTCTCTTTTACTAAAGAGAGTAGGAATAGAAGAATAGGGCTAGGACAGGACTAGTGGATAGCTAATCGCTCTCGATACGCCCCGTTCATAGGATAGAATGGGTGGAAGGGGGGAATTCAATACATCACATACATCCATGCCTTCGAACAGAAATTCATAAATCGATTGAAAAATCAATTTTTAAAACTGTCCGTACCGAGATTCGAACCCGGAACCTCCGGAACCGAAGCCAACGACGTTGGCCACTCGACCACACAGATGGGATAGTCCAGTATAAATATCAAATAATATCTTTGTATACTTAACACATTTTTGTCAGTTTTTTTTCTTACCAACTTCTGCCAGAACAGTGACTATACTATTTACAAGACAAGTTGTAATTTTTTAAAAATACAATTCTTATGTGAATCATATGGACTCTTAATGGAGTTTTTATCAACGGACATTTTTCTGGGAACTGCAAAACCCGGACCATGCACCCCCGAGTGAAATAATAATTTTAGTTTTAATGCCTTGATAGGTGTTTTTTAATCATGTCCGTTTCCAATGTGGAGCATATGGTCTGTAATTGGGTTATGCCAACAGAAGTTTTACCTCGAGAACTGTTTCTTACTCAGTTGCTCAAAGAGAGTTAGAATAGAATAATAAGGCTAAGACAGGGCTGGTGGTTGACAAATATTAACTCTTATGGCAACCTATTGGCCTCACGCTTGTTTGATATTATTTTTGCAAATATATATTTTTATTATTTTTGCCGTGGTTTTATAACACTTAAAACGGATTGATTTGCTGTATATTGAATATCTGGTGGTGAGAATAAGTATGCACATGGCTTCCCAAGCCATGTTATGCGGAACATCGGTACTAACAGGCAAGACGGAAAAAGACTTGTGTGTACGGCCGGCTCGTAGTGTATGCGAAGTGTGCGGCGCACACAAGCTCACAGACGACGATCTTAGATTTTAGCACCATCAACTCATTTAGTTCTAGTCTTAAGAGGTGCCTAATGCATTTATAAAAAAATCAGACGGCCACATGCTTCACATTGTGAACGGACATTTACAAAAAGTTTATAAAAATACAAAAATTATTATTAATTATTTTTTAATGTTTATAAAAAATAAAATAAAAAAGTCAGTAAATCTATGCTTTGTTAACCACTATTCTAGTTCTTTCCTTATATCTCTACTCTCTTCGAAAATAAGAGGTTAAGCAACTGGACTACAAATAGTTCTCGGAGAAAAAACACACGGTAATACTAGTCCATAGTGGAACATCCTGCAAATTTCAGTATCTTTCACTTTTTAATACACTAAGGGGGAAACACTAACAACGAGTCCTTGTTGCTCCGTCTAAATCTATTTACAATGTCTAACAAGTGATAAATTATATATACCAAATAACTCTTTCTTGCGTATTGTTAAAAAGCTGACAATGTTTTTACTTTAAACTATTGTAAACAATTCTACCAAACAACTCCTTGAATAGTATAAATCTTAGAAAATCCTTCACAATGATAGGCTATCAACGAGTTTTCGTTGCTCCGTCAAAATCTATTTATGAGGTTGAACAAGTGATAAGATATTATATTAACCAAATAGGTTTATCCTGCATACTCTTAAAAATCCAACTATGCAATAGACTAATAACAAGTACTCGTTGTTTTGTCAAAACCTTTTTTGTGTAGAACAAGTGATACGATATCTTGCATACTCATAAAAAGCCAACCGTGTGATTGACTGACAGTTAGTCCTCTTTAAATCAGTTTTTTTATTCAACAATTTTAAGCGATTGTACTCAACAACTTCTCATTTATAGTATATCTTAGAAAAGTCTGAGAATGATAGACTTACAACAAGTCCTTGTTGCTCTGTGAAAGTCTTTTTACTATACCAAAAAAGATATGTGAACCAAATAATGACATATTTCATTCTCTTAAAAAGCCAACCATGAGATTGACTGACATGTAGTGCTTTATAAGTCTTTTTTTATTATTTGAAAAAAAACTGTACTTAACAACTACTTGCATACTTTTATCTCACAAAAGCCTTTAGAGGTATAGACTAACAACTTCAACAAGTTCTTGTTGTTCTGTCAAAAACATTGTATTTTGTATACGATATAGAAAGCAAACAGTTTTTAATCAAGTATTACGATATCTTGCATAGTCTTAAAAAGGTAGCTTTTGACAAGTATGGGTTGGAAAAAATGAAAATATGTATTTGCATACCAGTCGTAAGTCATAGGTCAATTAAAAGATGTTTATACACAATATTCCATAAACTAATTTATAACTTGACAGCACAACCGAATTGGCTAAAGAACTGAGATCTTTACCGTGTAAAATCGAATAGATTCTATTAATTCATCGACATCGTATACATTATTTGGAAGTGTTAAAAGCGACATTGGACATGGTGTGCAATAAAAATATAAAAAAATATTTGACAAATTTAATTATAATTTTAACAGTTTATACCAGTGGTTATTAACCGGTGCACCGTGGGCTTATAGCAAGTGCACCGCGAAAAAATTGGTAAAAACGAAAAAATCCAATAATAAAAAGCGAAAAATCCGCAAAATAATGAAACCCGAAAAAGTCAAAAAAAAAAATATGTCCACATATTTTTATCGACCTCTTAATTCTGGTGCACCGTCACTTTTTCCCATGATCAAAAGTGCACCGGGACTTCGAAAAGATTAAGAACCACTGGTTTATACAATACACAATTGCATCGATACAAAATCTTTTTTTAACCACTATCTGTACTATAACAGCCATAAACTAAAAAAAATATTGACACATTCTAGAATTTTGTATAAGCAACATACTTTTTGATACAAATTGATAGCAAATGATATTTTTTTGATAAGGTGAACTCCCCTTTTTAAAATATTTTTTCTGCGCACGTGTGCTCACGTTATAAAAAAATCACCATGTCTACCAATGTGCAGCATATGGACTTCTAAAAGATTTTGTGTCAACAAAAGTGTTTCTACGAGAACTGCTTGTGACTCCATTTGTCAACATTTCAGGTAGTTCCAAAGACATTAGGAATAAAAGGATAAGGCTAAAAAAGGACTAGTAGTTAGCTTATCGCTTTCGCTACGTCATTTGCTTAGGATAGGATTGGTGGGAGGGGGAAATTTCAAGTCGTAACATCAATCCAAGCCTTCGAACGAAAATTCATAAATCGATCGAAAAATCATTTTATAAAACTGTCCTTACTGAGATTTAAGCTTGTCACCTCCGTAATCGACGCTGACGACGTTTATCATTCGATCACGGAGGTGGAAAACGTTATAAATAACTAAAGCAAAAAAATGTTTTGATAAATTATCTACAAAATAAGTAGAATTAATACGGTATCCGTATATGTTTAAGTTATTGGTATATATATAATATTAGGTAGCAGGATCACCTGTCAGCATTCTAATATTTTAAGTTATTAAATATATAAAATATTATTTCATGTGTTATTTGTATGATAAGCTGTTAATTCTTGTTCAAACAAGTACTGACTGTAAGTCGATCGCTCAACCGGTCTCTACTCCTCGTTTTTAGAATTAAGTGAAGAGTTTGTGGGAGATAATAAAAACTCGGACATCCACATGTATGTAAACAACCTCATATATTGAAAATATCATTACTCGCTTAAGAAATCTACATATTGAATTATATACAGTTTAAACTTTATTGAAAATAACAGTCCCATCGAGATTTGACAGTTCATATACGAGAATATATCGTAATAAAATCAATTTACTAGTACATTCGAAAAAAAAGTGTAAAATAAGAATTTATAATTCGTATTTTTCGTGTAGTTGGTATTAAGTATAATCTGAAGTATAATCTAGAAAATATGTGTTGTCTTTTTTAGTATTGATTAAAAAAACGTTAGCTTGCCTAAAAAAGGCTGTCTTTTCATTGATAAAGGTGGATTTATATCGACAGGAATTGAACGTAGCAAATGCATTTAATTTTCACTCATACCTTTTTGATATCTAGCGCTTAACACACAATAATTCAATGCATTTTTCCAAGAATAGCCTCCGGTTTGCGTTAACGTCATATTCATTTGATAGTATTCGTGTTTTTATATGTTTCACTTAAAGGCTACGGTACGTGCTACGACCGATCCGTATATCAAAAAAACGAAATATAATATTTTTCAGGTGTGAGACATTATACCACTATAGCTGCAATGCATTTATTTTTAATATTTTAAATATGAATTTAAAAGAAAAATCCTGTTATTTCCAGAGCGTATTGTACATATATGTAGATGTTTTCTGCTTTCAAAACATTCCGAAAGGTGATATATCGAAAATTTTCAAACAATATACATGTTTGATTGATTGAATGAATCAAAATGTCCGTCATGGTCGTCTGATTGAGTATTAAAGACAAATTATGTATTTCTGCCTCTAAAAGTGGCTATAGATTGAAATCAATATATGTAGCTATTGTATGTACCATCTGCATATGTGCTACATTCCCTCTTTCCAGATACATTTAGTAATAATAAAAACTAGGGCTGTGGAGTCGGAGTCAAAGTCGTGAAAAATGAATGCCTTGAAACATTAAAAAAAAAGGATATTATATGATGTGTATTAAAACCACAATAGTCCATAGTGTTGACATTGCATGCTTGGCTGACTAAAGATGATCTGATGGAATACATATATATAAGTTAAAATGAAATTATTGAGAAATTTCTTCGGAGTCGGAGGTGTCTTTTTTTACACGACTCCACAGCCTTGATAAAAACTACGCTTAGAATTTTTTTCGTATTGGAAATAGTTCGAAAAATATGTTATAGCAAGAAAAAACGCCAGAATCCATAATTTGCAAATAGTTAAAAGGAAAAAATGGGCTACATCAGCATTCTGTGTAACTTTTACATATTATTCAGTTGTAAATATATATAAATATTATATAAATCACTTATTTAAGAAATATTTATAAATTTGTGTATTTTACGAAAAAAAAAATCTGCCAATCGGATAATTTACACCTGTTTTTTCACGAAAGAGTCAGATAAGAAAGGATGCAAAAAAGACTTTTTTTTTTAATATTTTAGGTAAATGATCATTTTTAACAACGCATAAGAAACAAATAAAAATCATTGCGTTGAAATAACTTTTACTGCATAACTTGAAATGTATAAAGGCACTTCCCTGAACTTTATAACGGTCATAAAATGTAGGGAAATTGTAATTTTATGGGGCGTTTGTAAATTAAATCAGATACCTACTGAACCCTTTTTAATATACTTCTTTTATGGATATGGGTTACTTGAAAAAAGACCCAGACATTTCTGATATTGTATGTGCGAATGTATAAAAGTAAAATGAATATTGTCTATAATAGTTCCGATATTTTATATATTTACGCTGGCAAAATAAGGGTGAATGTTTTTTTGTTATTATATGTTCATATTGTATACTGATAATAAAAAAATCCACTCTCAAATAACATCATAACTTTTTCAAGTAATTTTGTCGTATACTGTTGGAAATCAGCAGGCCGTACATTTTACACTTTAAAACCGTATATAATTAAATATGCCGACTTCTTAAGTGAGTAGAAATATTTTTAATTTATGAAGTTGCTTACAAACACATGTCCGAGTTTTCACTATTTTTCACCAGCTATTCATCTGATGCTAAAATCGAGGAATAGAGACCGGTTGAGCGATTAATTTTTAGTTAGTACTTTTTCCATCAGCTTCCGTTGTGATTTCCTTTAAAAGCATATTGGAGTAAATTCTTTTTTTACACACCATAAAACAGCCGTTCAAAAAATGGATTAGTTGCATGTGTCAAAGTTAAAGTGTGAAATTTCGTTAGTCAATGTATTCATATTCAATTTGATTAGTCATTGTATGAATTCACTAGTAAGTGTATAAACTCACGACTACTAGTCGGAGTAGAAATTACATTAATTACAATTACATTACATGTAAGGCTTAATTAGATGTATTTAACAGAACAGGGCGAGAATGACAACAAGACGTTGAAAGTTGTGAGGTTATGTAAAGTGTCATATGACAGTTAAGCACAACAACTGCGTGATTGCACGCGCACATCAGAGGAGAGTGGACAGCAACACTATGAGTGCACGCTTGTTTGTTTTTAAATTTATTACTCGTGTATACTCTAGCCAGTCAAAATTAGGAACATATTCATTGACTGAGTGCATACTTTAATTTTAACATATATATATATACAATATGTTATGTCAAGAGGTTTTCGTTTGTTTAGACATTATATCATCTCATATTAAAATATTATGTTCATATCCAACTGTACTATATTTACATAATAAACTCAATTGTAAAATACCCCGAAAAATAAATTTCACACATTGGAGTAATTTATTTTTTACAATACATTGGATATTATTATAACTGATAACTCGGTATAAGGTCGTTGTAATATTGTACTACGATGCTACGGCGTAGACTCACAGACAACTCATCTTTGGTTAAACTTAAAATGTCTTCATACGATTCAATTATATGAATCTTGGTTTTTTTTTTGTAATTTACGTGTTTTTTGTGATTTTCTTTCAATGTAACAACTAAAAAATTCGCCTGCATCACCTTTTGATCGGTTTATAATAATATTTCTGTTTCTGATTCGAGATAAGACCACGGTTAACATTGACAAGAGAATCTTTGTCCGGAAACATGAATTTACGGTCAGAATATCTCAGAAATTTTAGAATTTACAGAATTGGCCGGAAGGCCGCACCAGAGTAGCTAAAAGGCTACATGCGGCCTTAAAGCCGCAGGTTCCCCACGCCTGGTGAATGCTGAACTTTTCCTCGTTTGTATTAAAGTTTTTATTTTGTATGGTAATAATATGACATTGATACAAAGATAAAAAAGGTAAATTTTATGTCACAATAACATATAAAGCTAGTTCAACATAAGTTTGCCGTCGGGCCTTAGGGTGACTATGATGTAATATATATATTTTAATAATTAAATTATCCATAGTTTTTTTAATGTATTATGTCGATTTATTGCACATATTTTTTTATTAAAATATTGAAGATTGTAGCATACCATAATTGACGAATGTTCAATATTCAAAAACTAAAACTCTCCATTATAGTATGAGGGCCGGTTTTGCTCACATTTATAAGAATATCTTTTTTTCTTACCTCTACTCTGTAGTTTCCTGTCTAAAGTTCTTGCTAGAGTGGGTACAGACTAAGTCTTTATTTCCCTTTCCAGTATGTGACTTCGACTTCGTCGACAATGAATATGAATTCTATAAATTTATTATGTAATGTAAATTTCGATCACACTAAGTAGGTACTAACTAAAAACACTAAAAATTTAATTAATCAATAAATATTTACCTAGTCAACATTCTCGTGTAATTTTTTATGAAGTTATTTATACACATTTATATTCACTTCTTTAGTCTAACCGCACAGTGCTTTACCTCATCCTAATTTCGTTACTTCTGACATTATATTATGGTCACCCTTATTTTCGAGAGCAAAAAAGCGACCCTTGCGTTTTTTGACCAATCACCGAAGAAATACATACTTAATACGCCTACACGTTCTGTGTATTATACACAAAGCGTATCAATGTAGTAAAACGGCAAAATTAGATAAATCCATCTCTAACCGATATTAAATATATTCGACGCAAAAATACTATGTGGGCAAAAATATTAAGGTGGAAGTTGAATCCGAAACCTTTACCCTTGGATTTCTTTATTTCCGGAAAAAAGTTCTAAATAGTTTCACGCTCTTAAAGAATGCACTTTTAAGATTTGATAATGTTACCAAATCAGGCTTAGAAGTATTTGTTATTTTTGAATTTAATCATAGGAGATTATTTATTTCAAATCATTTTATTAGTTGATTTCCGTCAAAACTATAACTTCTTTAACGTGCTTAGTGGCAGCAATTTTACTACCAGTCTCCGTGGTCTAGGGCAGTGCTCTTTTATTTCCCACGGCACACCAAAATTTTCTCTATATTTCTGCGATGCACTTTAAATTTTCATATTTTTTATCGTATACATTAGGGTAAATACAAAAATAACATTAAATGAAATTCAATCTTTATTTAATTAGCATACATATAAGCTATAATTATTGTTAAAAATAAAAATGATGTTGTATAACAATTAAACTTTTTAGAATAAAATGTGGGATCATATTAAATATTTATCTATCTCAAAAACATTAAAAATAAAGTTTTTTAGTTGTATATATGAAGTGGCGATATGACAAAAATAATTGTATACGTGGACTGGGCATTGGATATTAGAAACATATAAATTGGTTTTTTCTTCAACGAAACAATGCGGTGGCGCACATTTAGCATCCTCCTATGACAGTGGTTTCCAACCTTTATGTTACTACCCCTTCCTTTGAAGAAAAAATATCTTCGCGCCTCCTCATCCTTTATTTCATGCAGTAATGAAGACACGTTTTAAAGGGTAAATAAATATTTTGGACTGTTCGCGCCTCCCAGGTTGGAAATCGTTGCCCTACGGCACACGGGTTGCGGAGTCCCTAGTCTATGGGGTAAAAAGCTGTGATTGCTAGGGTACAGCTGGGTTCAAGTCCTGGTCCAAGTAAATGTAAATATTTTTTGTCGAGTAACTTAGAACATTTCCATATATTTTACCTCATATAATTTTAAAATTTCAACAGACCTGACGCATTTCGAAATATTATAAGCAGTATTGTTCATATAATATTATAACCAAATTTTTCGCGTCGCGTTCATTTTAAGCCGTCACAGTGAAGATCCTTTTTTTTACATATTGTAATATTTGTATTAATTCAATAAAAACTATGGTTTACGTCTAGTGTATTTTGAAAGTAATTAGTATTAGCGGCATTCAATAATATGACGATTAAATACACGGTCGTGTTAATAATTGTATTAAATATCACATTTAAATTGCAGGTTGGCCGCGGCGCAGGAGGCGGCGCAGGCAGGGGCGGCAGGTGACGCGATGGGCGGACAGCACGCGCCCGCCGCCCCCGGGGGGCCCAGCTCGCTCTTCTTTCTCTCCGACGAGAACCCCATCAGAAGGTAAAATGCATTTTATTATTACTTAATTTGCCGTATTTTACGACAAAATAAGATTTTGAAAGCTTATCATGATCTTTTATAATCATCAGCCGTCATTACCAATAATAATGCAAACCTTTATGTTCTCCATACAGTTATTTTAAAACTAAAGGCATGTTTTTACACAAAAAAAAACAGAGAAATAATATGTTTAAACAAGCCTAGACAGAATGCTTTCAGAACTCATTTATTGATATAGGCATACTCACTGTAAAACTACATATTTCATCTCGTTTCATTTGTAATCAAATCGATTTCAAAATATCATAGGGTTTTATTTAAATAATATTTAAAAAAATGAATTCTTTTGTTTAAAAACTAAATTGAAAAAAATCGTTTTTTGTAAATTTAACTAAAAACACGATATTTTTAAAAATTGACAAGCCCTAGTGACCAGGTCATTTAAGTAGTGAGTTGTTTAAGATTAAAGTTTACGCATGTTAAGGAACGATTATACTCTTCATCAAAGTACCTAGTTAATACCTAGAAATTTCAATTGATAACCTACAAATTGATGTTACCAGGTACACACGATTTATAATAGAGTGGCCTCCATTCGAATACGCGGTTCTCCTCACCATCATCGCCAACTGCGTCGTGCTGGCCCTGGAAGAGCATCTGCCGCATGGGGACAAGACTATACTGGCGCAGAAGCTGGTAAGCATCACAAACATTTAAGCTATCAATATGCAATAATCACTACTAATAAATTGTTTTATATAACGAAAAAACAATACCTAAATTCGATTCTATATCCGCTTGGGTGACACTTTCCATGGAACATCGTACATTAAAACTGAGCTTAAATGATACAATAAAACTACTTTAAATACCAGAGATAAGTAGTGAAGTGAGACGGGGGCGTGTGGGGTCGGTGCTCCCGCACTTTTTTCTATACTTTTGTTTTTTTTTTCGAAAAATGTTTAAATAAATGTTATAAATATGCATTCTTATAACGTTTTATTGAAAACTTGTTGGTGCAGAAATTGGATCACCGCGGGTAGGGGTTATTAAATATTATTTGTTTGTCCACGCTCCAGACTTTTTTAGATAGCATTACACCACTGGAAATAAGCCATATTATCTTTGACAACTTACATAATTGTCAAAAGTTTTCAATACAATTTTAATGTATCCTGAATAATACACCCAAAAATTTCTATTTCTATGTGCGTTACAAACGTTTTATAATCAGTCGGTCATCATTAAACGTCATCCATTTCTTTGGGCGCTTGAAATAGAATCATAGAAACATTACAATATGTCGTTATCATCAGCGTAGAAACCCCGTACATATCAATTAGAGGTTTCTTTTCTGATTCCCAGCTGGCTAAAATTTGAAATATTATTGAAGTGTGTCTGGAATCTGTAATTTTGATTATGTAAATTACAGCTTTATGTCGTTTTTTTTCAAATTGACATCGAGTGTACTTCTAATATTTTGTTCGTTTACCTATCTTTATCTTTGGCTTGATCTTTTGGAAATAAATCAATTATTAATAATCATTCGTTTTCTTTTCAAAGTCAATTAACTATTTTAAAAGTTTTATTTTTAGTAATTTATACGTCATAAGGAACAACATCGAAACATAAATTACAATTTAACTGATTCATCAATGTGAGCATGTTTTCTTCTTTCGCTTCAAACAAATATAATTGTATTAGTCGCATTATAGGTTCATTATTTTAATGTTATGGAGTTTTTTACTCAAAAAAATAACAAAATGAAAACCATATTAGTCATTCACGTTAATAAAATGTTTGTCTCAATATTGTTGTGTCTAAGGGTATACTGATTTTTGTTTTGTTTTCCGTTTTACAGGAAAAGACAGAAGTCTACTTTTTAGGAATATTTTGCGTAGAAGCATCCCTCAAGATTTTAGCATTAGGCTTTGTACTACATAGAGGATCGTACCTTCGAAACATTTGGAACATTATGGATTTTTTCGTAGTAGTAACCGGGTAAGTTATTATATTTTTACAAGTAGAAAATTATCATAATAACTTATTCAATTGTTTCCTCGCAATTATTTAAATAAAGAATGAATGATTTGCCGTTAAGATGAATTAAGGTAGGTGTCTGACTTCGTATAATATTTTTTGAAAAGATTATTATAAATACTAAGCTAGTAAAAAACACATAAATACAAAGTCATTTGTATGTATCTATATTTTTCTACAATTAAAGTATTGTTATATAACCATAAAGGAGACATCCTTTTTTTTACGATAGATAAAATTACCATGTCAGCAAAACGTCTTTAAATTCTTCGTGTGCACTGGAATGAAATCAAGACATTTATGTTACAATGTTTAAATCAACTAACTTACTGTTTAGTTAACATTCTTTGTACTCTTTATTACCAAAATGACATATTTAAAAGAATCAAAACCGTAAATTTTACGATAAATAAATTCTTGCAGATGATTTTGACGGTTAAACTTTTTTTAACGATATAATACGATTATTATAACAATCAAACTAATTTTATTTTAATCAAATGAAACCTATTAAATATTTGATATATAAAGGTATTTGATTCAACAATATATATGATATTAATGCTTAAATCTTTTATTATATTGACTTTTTAATTATATTAAATCATATATTGTGCTTAGAAATTATTTATTTGAAGGATAATTAAACAGTAAGCGCTTCTTAAATAATCTTGGGTTTTCATACGGTAAGGTCAATGACAATTTTTGCGGAGAGCAACGTGGATGTCGATCTGAGGATGTTGAGGTCTTTTCGCGTGCTGAGACCTCTAAAGCTGGTGTCCAGAATTCCAAGTAATTCACCGAAGAAATACCACCGATACAAATATGTGTTTTTTTTTTGTCAATTTTGTAGCGCTAGATGCAGAGAAATATTTTTTTACTCTCCGTGGTATTAGGCTCGCGGAGACAACTTGATTTCTTCAATAGGAGTATACTTAGATCCAACTTTAATATATTATAGGTAAAGTCGGCGCTAGAACATAGAACTCTCAACACCACTGACTATTTTTACCAAATATAACAATTAGATATATTCTCATATAAAAAAATTAGGCTAGCTATTTGTTCGTTTTTAGTTTTCTGTCCAGATTGTCTAGTTAAAAACATTTACTTTCGCCTCTATATGTTATCGTAAAAGTGTTGCCAATGTATTAATATTACACACAGATTATAGGTTTATTTGATTGTTAAGATTTGCTCTTCAATATTGTATATTTCTTCATCGTGAAATTCAATTTACTTTTTACACTTCTTTTTTCATACAATAGAACTGCTTTGTTTTTGGTAATAAGTCACCTATTTATATTTTTAAAAATTTTATCTTGAGAGATTCGTGGTGGCTTAATTTTTTTAATTGTTTATTCTAGAACTAAATAAAAAAAGCTATATAATGATGAATATTTATTTCTATTAGATTTCTTAGACTACATATCAATTTGTACGTTTATATTAAATATTAATCAATACTGTATACTTGATTTTTAATACAGATTTAAATAAAATAGCGTTTATTATAGTAACTGCTATTAAAACAAATATTTTCCATTTTTAACAAATATTATGTTATTGTAGTGTTAGAATTAAGATTGTTATACTATGAGTGAGTGTGTGAGTGTAGTACCCATTTAAAAACTAATACATTTAACATAAGCTAGTTCATTAGAGGTTAGAAATAAGTTTCATTGTTTTACAACATTTTCTCCAAAACATATATAAATAACTGCTTAATCTGGCAAAATTCCTTATTAAATTCCAAATTTAAATAAATACTAAGCTTTAGTTTCAGAGCAATAATTTTTCGACAACAACTTCTCAACATGTACAAAAGTTTTATAAATAAAAAAAATAGTTAATTGATTCATTATGTTTGTGTGCACCATATTCTTTTGAAATAATGATGGTTACATCATATGAGTCGTCTAGTATCAAAAACTGTTCCAAACATCATGTATGGAACAGTTCTGCTTTTGATACCAGACGACTCATATATTAATTACTCTATAATTAACGACTATAAATAGAAGTAAACATTAAAATAAAAAATGGGATTTATTAAAAAACAATTTTGTTAATAAAATAAGTTAATATTCATGAAAATGAAAAAACAATATAAGCACAAAATGGTGAGGACCGTTTTTGCTCAGCAAGCAATTACCTTGAATTGAGGAATGCTCAATCACAATGAGAACCAAGTCCAAATAATTATTTATGATATGCACGAAGTACCTAGATAAATAAATACCTTCGATAAATAAATCTCTAGGTGCCAAAGAAGCTTGAAATAAATGAACACTTTAAAGTATTTAAACAAAAATCTCAAAAAGAGTGGCATATTGGACCTTTTAAAAGTATTGGTGTTTGCACTTTAAACATTTCTAAATATGAAAATTTGTTTAACACTTAGTGCTTTATTCATATAAGGTATCTTTGATATATTACGTATAATTAAAAATAAGGCTTGCTTAAAAATATTGCTCAAATGAATCAAATCTTACCAGTCTCCGTTTGAAATCATAGGCTAGTGAATTATTTATCGACTTTTCAGTAGTATCAATACTATGGTATTGGAAATCCTCATAGCTAGTAGTGTAATGTATTATGTAGTGTATTCATTGTAGTTGGTATTTGATTGAATGCGCGCGCAGGTTCATCACACTGTTACCGCGGAATGGACCGGAAGTCGATCTCCGCACCCTGCGGGCCATCAGGGTACTTAGGCCCCTCAAGCTGGTTTCCGGAATACCGAGTGAGTTCAACGAAATCATAATACGGATCAAGTTATACACTCAACACGACATTAACTGTCATTTTACACACGTTGCTTAAACGGTTTTTCTGCAAAAATAAAGCACAGTTTCTGAAACATTCATTACATTTAAAAAAAAAACTCTGGCGGTTTATATCAATAAGTAAGCGAGCATTTTTAACTGGTATAATATTAAATCTAACATGACGACTTTTGATAACTTCCATTAGTATAATACTTTCTAATCATCGTACATTTTTGAAATGTTGTCATCTTTCCCAAAGCTTACACATGTACTGCCTCTATAGATAAAAATGCAGCTAATATCAAAGGGCATTTTTACTGCAACTACTTTTAGAATGATTTAAAACTGACGTCACAAAATTTAATAAAATAGTTCATGTTTCATTTCTTATTTATGATTTTCCGTTGACTGTTTTCTTTATAACGACATCAGTATTATATGTAACATGAAAGTTTTTTTATCGATGTAATTTCACTTCACTTCAATCATAGATAAAAAAAAATAAGCACTAACGTTGCTTAAAAGCACAATTAACTTTTTCAGTGAATCCACTTATGACCTTTCTAATATTCTTAGAAAGTCTACATTGCATTTGGTCACTTGCGTCAACAGAGGGAATCGTTTTTTTATGTCATCGACATTTACGATATTTGTTTAGGCACATTTGCAATGACAACAGATTTTTGTACTGAAACTTGTTAAGACTTTATGCCAAGTGCGAACATATATACATATGATAAATACACACGTAAACGGAAGCCATATTTGTTTGTTTAACATTGACATCTCGTAACAGCCATATCAGTTTTTACAGTGCCTAGTTGAAACGTAATTTAAAATTGAGAATAGAATTTGTTTATTTAAAAATTAATTCTCTCACTTATTTGCGAACTGTATTTTTGTTTTCCCTTATTTTTGACAATATGCTTGGTTATTATTATTATTGTTTAATATTATGTTAACTTATGTGAAAAACAAACTTACAAAACTCACTAACTCAAAACTGCTATTACTATTCTTTTATATTATAACTGTCGATCAAAATATGTTAGCCTCACACTTTTTTATTTTAATAAGCACGAAATAGACACACTCAACTCACCTTTGGACAAAAAAATATTTAAAATAGTCACCGCTATCAAAAGAATATATCAATGAATTCTAGATACACATTTAAGTAGTAACTAATTTAGGATAGTTTATAGTAAAGTCATAGGCTAGCGAGTAGAATCTTATTTACTTATTTCTTAAAATCAAACAATATACATATATAATAATTTTATTAATAACGCAGCCTTTATTAACAGTTATTACTAATTTATGTACCAAATCTATATAAAGTTTAATAGTTATTTAATTGTCAATACTTACTAACATTCATTTACAATAAATTTGAATTATTTTGTGAATAAGATTGTATTATATGTAAAAAAGCAATCTTACTAATTCATTATGTATATTATTACCCCATTTCTTTCCGACACCTTACAATTCCTTTCAATTTTAACCTTCTAATATTCAAACTTTTGAATCGTTTTCATTTGTAATTTAATTCTCAAATTTTGTGCAATGCCACTAAATCCTTTATAAACTCTGCTATATATCCAATCCCACTTTCTTTCGACCCTTACTTTTTTCCCCTCCTCCAGGTTTGCAAGTGGTGCTCAAGTCCATCATCAAAGCGATGGCTCCTTTACTGCAGATTGGCTTGTTGGTATTGTTCGCGATCGTCATCTTCGCCATCATTGGCCTGGAGTTTTATTCGGGGGCTCTCCATAAGTCCTGCTATAGTGTGGAAAATATAAGTGAGTACATTAAAATATTTTTTTCTTCATTTTTGTATCATTATTCTCTTAAATCAAAAGTTTTATACAGGGCTGTGGAGTCGTTAAAAAATAAAACTACTCTGACTCTGAATTTTTTTTGGAGAAATAGTGAAAATATCTTTTTTTTTTAAATAGTTTTCCTTTCTTCTAGTTCAAAGTTTCATTGTTTCACCAATCAATACTATAGATAGGCTTCTTTTCGAATATATTAAGTTTACTAATACTATATGTAAGTACGGATTATAACTTCCTAGGTGAACGGAGGGGGGCTTTGAATTTATCATATCAACATTTTATGTCATTATCTCTATAAAGCATTGAAAATTCCGTACCTAGCATATATCTGTAACTATTTTTTTATGTCCGGATTAAAAATAACCGTGGTGAATGGAAGAGGGACTTAAATAAAATTGAGCCAGTTGAATTTCCACTCTTTATATTTCTTTGCCGTATTACAAACATGGTAGTCATTAATAATAATAAAAAACAAACCATTTGACACTAGCTATGAACAGTAGTTTACATATTAATAGTAATACATATGTATATTAAATATTACCTTAATTATTATTTTGCACACAATATACTTTTTTACACATCCACTCAAGTGTAATTCAAATAATAAAATATTGTACCCAACGAATCTAGTATCTATAAAACATTGTAAAATCATATTATAAAACAATGTCCAAAGAACATTTTTTAAATATTTTGCAGCGGGAAATACAGCATTTTACGCATGAGCCTTCTGTAATTGTAGTAATAATTTAACAGCGGCATAGTTAACTTGCTCAGGGTGTTCCCCAGTCATTTACATATATGCATAAGGACGCATTTCCGTCCTGCATTGTGCTGTGTGCGTACAGTGGTTGACAACATTTCATTTTTACTTTGATACTTGAAATACCAGCCAAAGTTCCAGAATTATCAAAATATGTCAAAGTTTCTCATTCATTGTTGCTTTTTTATTTAAAGTATATAAATTTAACAGTTTTATAAAGTAAAGTCTTATTGGTATTGAAATGATGTGAAAAATCTATCTATTTTATGGAAAACATTGTTAACTGTGAAATGAATATTTTGTTTTATTAATATAAGTCAAAATGATTGCCAAAAAAGAAGCGTATTTTGAAATACATATAAGCAACAGTGGCGGATTATCCCATAAGCGCAAGAGGCGCGCGCTTGGGGCCTCCAAATATTGGGGGCCTCGAAGATAGCATATATTATATAAAACCTTACATTTTAATTTCAGTTTTTAATATTCATTATTATTCTACGAAGAAGTTTGCAGCACTTATAGTATATTATATTATTGCGCCTGGGGCTTCCAAAGTGTTTAATCCTCCACTGATAAGCAACGTACGTTCATTTTCATGAAATTAATATGTACTTACGTACAATAATAAATAAAGTCTTTTACTTTTTTTAAGTTGTCACATTTCATCACAAAGTCTCTCCACCATCTACATATAATATTTACTTCAAATTTTGATACCTATATAAAACGAGAAAAACCTTTTAACAGATATTAATTTTGACAGTCGATCAGATAGTTACGAATTTTCTAAAAATTACAAATAATAGTAAATATGGATAACTTTATGATTGTCTAAAACACGCAATAACATTATTTTTTTACCCTCAGAAAAAAGTGTGGTTAACTGCGTTACAGTTCATCGCCTATGTTTCAAACATTATGCTTATTAGTTAACCATATGCATAGCATGCAATGCATCAGTAAATGAAATAAAACAAAGTTGTTTAAATAAATCTAATGAAAATTGCATGTGTCGATTGTTGTGTGCATATGAGCGCTGTTAACTGCATTGCTGTGCACACAATGACCGCATTACGTGTCATTTTTCCAGTTTGCGTGTTTTACAATTGCCACAAATAATGTTAAGCTGGAATTAATGGTCTCGTATTATATTAACTACTGATACAAAAATTTCCTCTGGCGCGTTGGGTGCTTAAGCATAAGCTTTTGGCATCTATTAACATTTGTTTTTACTGAATTTTTATCTAAATGTTTGTTTACAATTAATTTGTGTGTCCGCATTTAATCAAAAATTGAATGTGTTTTAATTAACACATATATTTCCATATATTTTATACAATTATTTAGATAATTATTAAAGTATTCAACAAATTTTCCATTATAATGATGCTTAAATATTAAATGTTATCAAAACAAAAAACTTTTAGAATGACAGATGGCGCGTGTACTGGCGTGCGTGAATTTAATACTTAATAAGACAAAAATAACTATTTTAATTTAATACGTTTTTAAACAATGGCTCTTCAACAAAGATTGCTGATCTGTTTGATCAGCAACATACAATTATTAACAGTTTTACTTTTATGTGACTTTACATAACAAATTTATATTTTTTATAATTCTTTTATTTAGGATGTCACTCATACATACAACACGGCAAATACTAAGAAAAATATATACATTCGTCTTTTTTAATATATGGCAATTTGATATAATTTTTGACAGCTTCCCTTGCAAATAGACATTTCAAAAGTTATTCAACACCAACAAAAATAAATTATATTATGTCCATACAAACAGTCCAAAAAAATAATATAATGTTCGCACAGCGGCCTTCTATTGGTCACCAATTGGCCAAATCACCATGTATAGTCAACCCACTGCTAGATTAAGTCCTCCCTATACACCTGTTATTTATATTTCATCGAATAAACTGGACAACAAACTGACAGTCATTGACTGAATATGGATTTTAGTAACAACCTTTGTTTTTATTTAAATTACTTTATAGTCATTCAACTTCATTTTATAAATGCTTCAAAATTGTATCTAACTGATTCCAAAGTATTTTGGCTTGACATCACAAATAAACCGTCTGATTATGGAATTTGTCACGATCGAGTGTGGCCAGACTGCCAAGCACTAACTTTCTTGAACCTCTAAGCCAGTGGTTTCCAACCTTTATGTTACTGCGCCTCACTTTGAAGAAAAAATATCTTTGCACCTCCTCATCCGTTATTTCATACGGTAATAAGGACACATTTTAAGGGTAAATAAATATTTTGGACTGTTCGCACCTCCCTTTGCAATAGTCCATGCCTCCCCAGGGAGGCGCGCCTCCCAGGTTCGAAATCGCTGCTCTAAGCTTATATAAATATAGTTACTCATAACACTTAATGTAAACTATTTTAGACTATCAATGTCATACCTTACATATAATTTATTGTATTCTTGTGATATTTTGTATGAAATTCGACTTTGAAGAGAATAAGAGTAGGACAAAGCTAGTGGTTAGCTAATCTCTTTGACTACTGCCTGTTATTAGGATAAGATGGGTGTGAGAGAAGTCGAAGACATCCATGCCTTCTAATAGAAATTCTTAAATCAATTTATGAAACTGTCCGTTCTCTTTCAATTTCGTGAGCACCACAACCTAAGTCAATGGTGTTGGACCCGGCTTTATTCTATATTTGTAGGTACGAGTATACCAATCCCTAATATTGTTAAAATGTCCTAAGTAAATGTTATAAGTAAAAATATGGGTAGAACGATAGCGTATATGGCACAAAAAATGTGTTAGCATATACCCTTCGCAAAGTTTACACCTCCAGCACTGCGAACCACTCATTATAGAACTTTTTTATGATGGATGTACTGCACCTATTTAAATTTAAGTAAAACTTCACATTTAAATATATTTTAATGTTTATTTCCAGATCAAATAGTGAAAGAAGGTGAAATGGCAACTCCTTGTAACACTGATAACGCATCGGACGCACCGCATGGCTCCTACGTGTGCAATTACAACGAGTCCACTTGTCTGGAGCAGTGGGAGGGTCCCAATTGGGGGATCACTTCCTTTGATAATATTGGTTTTGCCATGCTCACTGTTTTCCAGTGTATCACCATGGAGGGATGGACCACCATCCTTTACTGGGTCAGTATTGAATATTTTGCTTATTATTTTTCTTACATATGGGTCCACCAAAACTAACTAAAAAATCTAAGATTTGAAAACTCAATTATCTAGGAAAGCATTATATACAAAATCATGGAGAAATTTTATTAACATACATGCATGGTTGAACACTATTAATTATTATATTATATAATTATTAAAATTACAAACAGGAATTCTGGGGAAACAAATTGTAAAACCTGCCATTAACTTTACGTTTAATTTAATTTAATTACATTTAACTTACTGCGAACTGTCTGTGACACATAGGTAATTGTACACAATTATAACTAAATGCTATTTGTTCAACGCTTGCATTCTACCAGTGCTGATTTACAGTAGCAAATCATAGCACCAGAAAAATCATACACCACGCTTTGAGAATAGATGCTTGTGTAAGATAATGGGAGTAAGGTGGCTTGATTTCGTGAGTAACTCGGAGATTAGAGAACGTACAAGACAGCGCCCAGTTAGGTCAGTGGTCATGAAGAGTCATTGGAACTGACTGGGTCACTTGCTGCTGATCACTTTGGAGAGCCTTATTCCTGCTTACCTCTTCTTACAATTGGTGAGATTTCAGTGTACTGGACGAATGTTGGGTACTATCCATAGGATGTACTCAGTGGAACTGAGGGACGCTGGCATGTCATGGGAGGAAGCAAAACAATTGTTAGTTCAGTTTCACTGTATTACAATGAAAAAAAGTGACAACTGAAAAACAAGCAACAACTGAAAAACAAGCAACAACTGACGGACATTTTGTTTTAGCTCACTCGACATGTACACATGAAATTATCGACTATATTTGTTGAGCAATGATGATGACCCATATGTAGACACACATTACCCAGATATATGATCGCAATAAAGTTGCCGTAGATGTTGCCGGACCATAGTTTCAACAATGTTATCTTTAATGCTGCTGGCCATGTGCAATTTTTGATGCTCGTTTGCAAGCGACCATAGGCATTTGGTCTAACGCATATATATAACATTGTCATCATGTTTGTATGATTGATTCAACATGGCACCATTCTATATTAACACTGAAATCACAATTTCGATGTTGCATTGATGTTAGTTGAACTAATCAATGTACAACAGATATTGAAATTTATAAGAACATACAGTCCTTTGTTCAATGCCGTGCCAAAATTGCTAGTATAGAATGGACCCTATCTTTTAATCTTGAATAAGGAATAAGTATTTGACTGTCATACTTCCACAAATAATAATGAAGGAGTGAGCACAGTAACAATTTTTCTATTTTTATTTTCAGACAAATGATGCACTGGGCAGCTGGTTCAACTGGATTTACTTCGTGCCTCTCATTGTGTTGGGTTCATTTTTTATGCTCAATCTTGTTCTTGGAGTCCTTAGCGGGTAAATTAAATTGATTTTAAGATTCTCATATAGAAACGTTTAAATACAGTAGGCCTTCGTTATCCAAGAGTAATTGGTACCGAAAAAATAACTATCTTAGTGAATCCAAATAAAACCAGAATGATGAGAGGCGATATTAGGTGAATTAAAAAAGGGGCGGGCGAGCAAGATGGGAAATAAGAATTTTAAGCATGTGGGATTTAAAGTGTGGTGACTGCTTTACTTAACCCATGTTTTATATATATTTTATACATTTTTAAGCTACATTCGTATACCAAATACTCTGATAGCGAGAACCTCTTGTATACTTAATCGAGTATAACATATAATCATTCAAATATATAACTTTTGAAATGTGATTTCATTAGAACAACACAATATACATATTTCAACTAGTGTTGTCTTGATAGCTTGTTTTTTTGCACTTTTTTGTGAGTAATTGATATATTACTTCTACACTAAGATACATTCATTGACTTGTTTTTTACTGCAAATATAACTTTTGACTCTCTTGAACTCTTCAGGAGACATTGACGAAAGACTTTTTAATCTTAAGAAAAAGTTTATTCATTTATTTTCGTTTCATTATTTTTTCCTTCCTTATTTATTTATAATTAGAGAATTTTCCAATGAGAGAGGCCGAGTTGAACGGCGAGCGCAATTTCATAAAGAAAGAGTTAGAGCCCAATTTTACCAAGACTTTGGAGCTTACATTAACTGGATAACAAGGGCAGGTATTCATAACAGAATCAGTTCTGTATCTTGGACTTTACAGACTTATGTTATATAATGATTCCTCGATAAATTTTGTCTGAATGGTATTTACCCTGTCACCTATATTTAGTGTTACACATTGATCATTTCCCTAGAACCCGAAACTATTGTTATTTGACAGTGTTTATTACATTTTTAATTTAGCACAGCGTGTTTGAAAACATCACACTGTAAGAACATATTAAAATTATTCAGTCAATCCAACTAATTCAATATTCACGTATTTATTTGAGATACAAACCTCGTGTTCACCTTTCTAAGAAATCGACTCAAACCCTATTTTCAATTGTCATTCCTTTTAGTTTACTGGCTTTATGTCCACTAATCCAAAAAGTTATTAAAAAAAAAATATTTTGTTACTCACCTTTATACACCTGTATTATTTGTTATTTGAATTCTTTATCTGTTGATAATGCTTTTGTATCGCTAGATAATAATGAATATTTGCGTTCCCCGTTTGTTTCTTGTAGAGAGTTTGCTAAGGAAAGAGAAAAAGTAGAAAATAGACAAGAATTCCTCAAATTAAGACGACAGCAGCAGCTTGAAAGAGAGCTGAACGGCTACGTCGAATGGATATGTAAAGCAGGTTGGTATATTATAAATATATTTTTACCAATTCCTGCCTTGTCAAAAACAACTTTATATCATTATTTGACTGTTTAAATTATTCATCTTTCAATTCATACCACAGATGTATGAACCTTAATGAAAATTTTCTCGATATAGAAATAATTGAGTAAATCAACATTAACTAAACCACTAAATAATTCTTATATTACTGATTACAAATTAACATGTGGCACTGCCACTTTTAACTCGATGGCTGCCACAGCAAGATATCTCGTAATTTTTTTTTGTGCTCAACACGCCAGAGACGAGTTATCTTGTCAATAATTAATTAAATTAATAGTTGCAAATTATAGCCGGCGTCCTAGATAATTACTATTAATTATCTACGGCAGCTAAAAGGTTAAACATCTCTTTAATGCGCTTGTTGCACAGTAGACAGAAATAGAGAAAAGAGAGTATGTTCATGTGTGTGATTAGAATTTACCTGCGCCTCTTTCTCTCGATTCTTTCATGTTCGTTTTCTCAAAGTACGGGTTTGTTATGATTATACTGTGTCATGTATTTATTTCAATCAAATATCCTAATCGTTTTTCCTTAACTTTTCAGAGGAAGTAATTTTAGCTGAAGAAAGAACAACAGAAGAAGAAAAAATGCACATAATTGAAGGTAAATTACATACTTAAACAGTTTATGCCAAAAATCAACAATATCCGTGAGATAAGCTTCATCTTTCTTTCTTACTAAATAAAATTGTAAACATAATGTGTCCACTTTTAATTTCAGCGAGGAGAAGAGCTGCGGCTAAAAGAAAAAAGCTTAAAAACTTAGGGAAAAGTAAAAGTACGGACACAGAAGAAGAAGAACAGGAAGAAGACTGCGGGGACGATGGTAAGGAGTCAAACAATCAAATTTATTACATCTAACATAGAATAATGAATGAATGATATTTCTTAGCTGGACAGACAGGAGAAACAACTTTTAAACTCATTTTGAAATACATTCTTTTAAATGGGTTTCATTAACAAAATTTGTGACATATTTCTAATAAAAACCTGATTACATATTTAGATGCACAATAAATAATACTGAATAACAAAGTTTCTACATTAACTTTTTCGCAGTGGTAGACATCTATTAATCCCCACAACAAGTTAAGACAAATCCTAATTTTTGCTTTAAGAATAGTTTCTGTGGGAAGATTTAAAAAGTTTTTGACATCACTGTTTTATTGATTTATAATTTCTTGTGTATGTTTCAATAAAAAGAATTATAAACATGTAAACAAAAATTTAGCCTAAAATTTCAGAAAGGTTACATATATTAAATTATATATCCATTTAGATGGGTGTATTTCATATGGGAACAATTTTAGCTAGTCCGGCTGAGCAGAGAAACAATTATACTGAGTTCATTAAACTTCATCTTGTATCTCATCCTTACTCATAATATTCACTACCTGATGTATCTTCACATGTATAATACACACAAATATATCTAATCACAATTTCTTATAATAACGCTTTTCACACGCAGAATAATGCATTCAGTCACCAATAATATTAGACATGGGTAATTAATTCTAAGAAATCATGAATTAAAAGCGTCTTACGTTATAAATCAAGGTTCAACAAGTATGCTCTCAGAGTATGTACAAGTATGATGATTACGATATTGCATAAGTAAATAAATACTTTTAATTGCGATCAATGAAATTAGGACCATATCACTGAACAAATAAATTAATACTAGTATTTTGATTGATATTTCGAATTCATTTAAATACTTCTTTTAAAAATATCTTAATGATTCACATAAATGGCTGATATTCGTAAATACTTTATATTTATTGTTTCTTTGAATTCGAATTTGGCCTTAAAAAGGCTAGATTCAGACAATCTTGATTTTACTGTAAATACATAAAATGTGTAAACAACTATTTGATTCCAAAAACCCACCAGTCCAAATAAAAACAGCAGTTGACTTATTTTTCAAAGAACAAGCATAATACATTAGACAAAACCATACAACAGCATACGCAAAAAAGACGCATTCCAATAGATTCATTCTTCATTTCTGACAGTTTCTACAGTTCCTCCGATTCCTTCTTTAATAGTGAGACACAAAAACACGTATAATTTGTTGAACCCTGATAATGACAATTTAGTAATTTTGGTTACCCTAGTCTTTGTTATATTTGTAAAATGATTTCTACACAGGCTACAAGCTTAAATGCATATAAATAAATACATATAATTGGCAAATCGCATTTCAGTAATAAATTATACGCAAAATTATACAATGCTTTTTGATCAAGTTTTTTATTATTAAAAAATATTTTTTCAAAGCTATCACTACAATGATAAATTGAACCACTTAATCACCAGAAGAAAACAAAAGATATTGATTTATTATAACATATCATAAAATACATCAATATGGTATTTGTACTCGATTTCACATTATCAAAGAACACAATCACCATTTAAAATTTTGGATTCTCCTGCATGTATAAAAAAAATTCTAATAGTTATAACACCTTTAATTTTTTTTTTTGAAACAAATAGTAAAATTTTCCAACATATAATAACAGACCTTACATAAAAAAAACTTACTCAGCGAATCCACTTCAGGTAATAGAATAGTTAATTTATAAAAACTGAATTATTCCTCAAATACTCTTTTAGAAAAATCCTAGCCTTTTTAAAATATACATTACAAACCTATTTTTAGTTTAGGTAGTGGTTTAATGAACATTTAAATACTACTAAAAGTGTCTTATAGCATTTATTTATCTGTGCCTAGTTTAGATGCCTATGTATTTTTAAAAGGCCTGTTTTAGGTGTAAAAAAATATTAGACCATAGTCAATAATAAATATGATACTTTTTAACTAGTCAATTAATAACACTAGCCTTATACAATAAAATTATTACTAGAAAATATAATATCTACTTTAAAAAAATCTTTATCGTAACATGTCACAATAATGTAAATTAGTTCGGGTCTTTTAAATCTACATCATTGCATTTTATTGGTCTTTCAATAACTCTACTGTCTCCCTTCACTACTATTTAATTAAATCTACCTAAATTTTATTTAAGAAATCAGAAAATAATATGTAAGCGTCTTATATTCAATTCGAATAACACAATGTATTCTCTCGATCACTACTTTTTAAAATTTAAACTCCTTTTTCAAAGCAAGACCAATAAAACGTAATAATTTACTTAAACTATCTCATAGTGTTACCGTGACTCGATGTTTTCTGTTTATTTTTCCTAATAGCACTAGAGCACTAATTATTGTTCATCATTTCTTCTGATGTGTTTTTTTTTCTATTTCACTACCCATTTCAGTTCCAAAGAAAAAACAAGGTATGGTTGTTGTTGTCAAGCAGTCAACGGGTCCAGGGTATTTTTCACAAATTTTACATTATTCCAACGTTATTATTTGATCCTTGTGTTATGTTTGTTTCGACTATTGTTTTTATCACAATGGCAACATTTCTTGAAATATGATTTTATTAAATCATTTAGTATTCCGTTTTAAAGCTTTGAAACTGTTAATATCAGGGTTAATTTAACTTTATGTGAAAGAATTAAACTTTTTTATTTCACTCACTCCTGCTAACTTGAACAAACATAATTTATTTTCACTGCTGATACCGATTGTGTAAATTATTTAAATTGTATAGAGCTCTCTGTTAAATCTGCTCAATGTGAAATGACACAATCTGTTATTTATGACATTCTCTTCATAACGTAATAAAAATATCTACAGTATGTATTTCATAACTCGAAAAAATACTAACCTCTGACTGTTTTAATCGAGCTCTGTTTCATTGAAAGTGTTGCCATTCAATATAATTACGATCACCCTGATCCTTAATCAATAGAAACTAGTTTATATTATTTTATTTTTTCAACAAAATCCCTCAAAGAACTAATTATTATCGTAGGTTCTCTATAGACCCCCTAGATTGTTTGAAATGCCATGAAGCATCTTGTTGTTGAAAGCTACCCGTTTTATAATTTGTATTATAATTTTTCTTTATTTGTTTAATTTTATTTCTGCCTGTTATTATTTTATAGGACCCCTATATGAAACAACTGGAAGCTTCCGGCTCATCTTAATCCAACTGTACATATTCACTATCGCCGCTTTAATAGAAGATACAATTTATGCTTTTGCTTTTAATGCTCCAAATATAAATAAAATTTACATTATACTCATGTTAACGACTGAAACTAAAATTCATTTATGCAATCAGTTACTTAAATCAGTTAACTGTCAAAACACACAGTTGAGCTGCTCGTAATGATTTCACAGTATTGTACAGAAAATATCAAAGAAAATATTGATCAACTCTGTGAATCCATCATGAACACAATAGTTTACTGTAGTGGTTGGGTAACTTATATTAACTGCAGCATTAAGAAACACATCAAAATAGTGATTCCATGAAATTAAAAAATGAATGATATTTTTCCATCAGGCATCGTGAGATTAAAAAGAGAAGTATGTTAGATGACACAGCTTTGAAATAAAAAAATAAAAATAAAGATATATTTTCGCTGTTTAACACAGTGTTTCCCAATAATTCTCAGATTACCGCTCTTTGGAAGAGTGGATTTTCAAGTGAGGATCTTCTATACAATGCTTGCTTGATGATAGGAGACTTAAAAAGACAAGGATATTTTTGTTTTTAAATGATTATAAACTGCCACTTTTAAGCAGTCAATGCCCACCTTCTGCTCCCTTATATTTCAATGACACCTTTGAGAGTTCTAGTTTAACTTAAAATTTATATAAAATTATTATTATGACAAGACGACAATAATTTATAATGTAGAAATACATGTTTCTATAATGCGGTCTATCAAACAATATAATAATTTGGCAGACGACAAATTAAGAATTCATTTAAATTACTACTAATGCAAATCTGATTTGATTATTTGGAGAATTTCATAGCAAACATTTGTTTTATCTTCAATTTACCCTGCTAATATTGACAACTCCAACCGCTAAAAATAGGTTATTATACAAAGTATGTTAATTATGTTGAAAATGTTAATCTATATATTCACATGGATTTTGATTACACAGACAGTGACGTTCCTAGGCTATGTGCCGCCCCTAGGCAAGGTTTAAAATATCGCTTTTACTATTTTTCTAAATATTATTTTTGAAATTACCTTATCTGCCGCCTATAGTAAGATTTTTGATATTTTTACGAGAAATTTAGCTACTGTTTACTCATCGGTCATAATATTATTACTATTGAAAATGTTTTTTGTTTGCATTTTTTTTAAAAACATTGAGGCATCATATTTATTCTAAACCAAATTTGTATGTCAAAAATATTAAGTCATTTAAAAAAAACTGTGATCATTTGCCGCTCCCTATGACTTGCCGTCCCTAGGCAACTGCCTACTCGCCTATGCCCACGGAACGTCCCTGTACACAGACATAGTATTTTGTTATATTCTCTATTTCATAATCATATTTTGTTCAACATAACATGCTAAGGTTATGAAAACAAAACCCTTTTGCCTAAACAATGTTCACAGTAAGCATTATTTGGGTGAAACAAATATACAGACAATAGTGAAGTTTATTATTAACAATTTTTACAATACATTAACTGTCATTGTGAAATATTGAAAAAAGTGTTATCAAGAATTTGACACTGCTTTTATTAAAAATTAGTGCATAAGAATTCTGTGGTTGTATTTTAATTGACACATTGCAATTGATAAAACCAAAGCGACTCAAACTCATTTCGTTTGTTGAAAGTCAAAATCCATGAGGAAGTAATATATCATTAACATATTTTAATACTAAACTGTTTATTTCAGAGACAAGGTGCAAATGGACAGTACCTTAGCTTTTATATAGTAATATTCGTAATTTTATTTCATAATCTATTACAGCTGTCAGTATATTTTATGTCAAATCATTCTAATGTATAATATATTTATATTATATACGTATGTATGTATTTGCATGGTCATTAACATACATATTGTTATTGTAATAATTCAAATGGGATATTGCTGTGTTATGGAATATTTGGAATGTGACTAGGGTTGTAATTCACATTGACAACAATTTTAATAGCTTAAATATCGTTGGTATACTGGTATAAAATCTGTTTTGAGTTATGAATGCAGATAGATAGATATTAATACAGCTTGCTGTATCTTCTAAGAAAACAAGTTTAGCCATATTTTGTGTATTTTTACATAATTTTAACATAATATACATCTAGTCAGTTCTGACCAAAGCTTTTTTTGGCAACAAAAAAAAACTATAAATAACTTCGAATTCAAATCAAATTCGTTAATCATTATCGACTTTCATAAAGAGGGCGGTAAATAATAGTTAAAGTTAAAATTTTATGATTAATGAAAATGACGATTATCTCAAAACAAGGTTTTTTGACTTTTCGTCTTCTGCCAGTATACCGACCATATGAAGAGCTACGATTACATTTCTTAGATTCAATTGCCATTATATTATTTATATCGAGCAATCTTGTAATTAAATACGGGTTTGACTATAATTTCAACTTGTATATGCAAAGAATATAAATTATTTTTGTCTGAAAGGAATCTATTAAGAATGTATCATTTTCTTGTGGATTTCAGAGTATTTTATTTTTTTGCTCGTCAAATAAAAATATTGGCTTAATCAAACGCCATCTTCTTTTGACATGATTTAAATTTGTTATATTTCATATCTTAAACAACGCTACAGAATTTCGTAACATAAGCTTAATTTTACCAGATATGTAGATGCAACATGCAATTGTTGTTGAAAATAAGCTAAAAAATATCTTAATGTATTTTATGTTATAATTGAAAAACATATTGCTATTCCTCTGATAATAATCGCAATTCTTTACCCTCACATTTCTAGCAATTGGGTTGTTGTAGTATGTGTTCGAAAAGAAGAATCTCGAATTTTTATTGTTTAGTATTATGCATTTTAGTAAAAACTTTTGAAATATCTTCAAGAAACAATGAACAAAATGAAATTTCTTGAAAGCCTTAAAATATATAACATATTGGTTAAGTAGTTTGTGTACACATAGTATAGAAAATCATTAAGTAATCTAGTAGGTACTCTTAATTGGTTAATTGAGTTTTTAGAATCATTTTCATTTAGCGCCATATTCTTTGATGCTGCCATTTCATTAACAATAATTTAAGAGAGCCTAGGTTATATCCATAGGTAGTGAAGTGAAGTACTTATTTTTGATAAATGTACTTACTATTATATATGTAATTTTGTTTTCAATACTGACCATTTATTTTTGAAAAATAAAAACTCAAATGCATCCTTATCATTACTATTGGTTTATTGAGAATGTATTTTTGTACTGTTTAAAAATTTAATGTTGTACGAGAAATTATTCCGATAAAAGCTATGATTTGAAATTTTGTGTACAAAATTTTTTAGAATCGTAGTAAACATTTTCAATACTATGTTTTTCTAGTTTTTGAATTATCATAGATTTTACTAATGAGTAACAAAATTAATTAGTTTTTCATATACTCGTAGTTGAAGTAAAATTGTCTAGACTTTTTCGACAACCGTTTCTGGTTTATTCCGTATTTTATTTGACAGATCAATTTAGTACAAACATGTACAAAATTATATGAAAAGGATGTAGGAACCATATTTGTATCATTAGGTTGGCATTTAAATATGCATCTGTCAAATGAAGTACTTTATCGGCCAGATTGGTCATTCCTTTTTCACATTTAAAAAAAATAAGTTTTTAAATAGTATTTTAGAATAATTTTCATCCAAGTTATATTTATTAGCAGTAATAACTTAGACCGATTAAAAATAAACTTTCTTTTTTCTGTAGAATCAGTTCTTATTGAAACCAAAATAGACGTAGCAAAAAATATTCATTTAAGGGAACAGTGCTTTAGAAGTACTTGGAAATGATCTATTAGAGACAATATACATTTTTATTTTCATTTTAAGGCTTTCAATTTCCAACAAATAGTTGAATTTTTTAATATTTATATTGAAAACGTTCTAATGCCTCTATTTTGAGAATTTAATTTTATATATTTCAAATGATATACATATATTGTATTTCAGACTAAAATCTTGATGGAAATATATTTGCAAAGTCATTACTTATCACATTATATCTTAATGTATGAAAACTGGTAGAATTTTAGTTGGATCATTCAGAAGTGAATAGAACACAAAAAAAAACTTCATCGATCTATGATGGTCATATTTGTCATAAATAAAAATATGTACGGGCAGTATTCTAAGATATTTAAAAAATTGTAGAATAACCTTTGAATCACAAAGCAGTGGATAATTCTAATCTGGCTTAAAATTTAGTTCACTCAATTATGGGAAAGGAGTACCACCTTACTTTATAATTTAGAAAATGATGAATGAAGCTCTAATATAAATGTTTTAATTTTTTTTATCAATTTGAAATCTTAACTATGAATGTGTTACATTGACAGGTTACCTCAAAAGTAAAGTAAGAAGTGGGGGGAAATGCGCCGACTTCTGGCGCAAAGAAAAGAGATTCAGGTTCTGGATCCGGCACACGGTGAAGACGCAGTGGTTCTATTGGTTCGTAATAGTCCTCGTGCTCTTCAACACGATATGTGTGGCGGTAGAGCACCACGATCAACCGAAATTTCTCACGCATTTCTTATGTAAGACACCAGCTTTCGTAACATGATTGTATATGCATAAAAATCCAAATTTGTTTTGCTGAGCCATCTTAAATCACGAATGGTTAATCACAACCATGTTACCTTTTCAGTTTATGCGGAATTCGTATTCATTGGCCTGTTTATGATGGAAATGTGGATCAAAATGTATGCCCTGGGTCCAAGGATATACTTTGAATCATCGTTCAATAGATTCGACTGCGTCGTCATAACAGGGTCCATATTTGAGGTGATCTGGTCGCAGGTCAAAGGAGGCTCTTTCGGACTTTCAGTTCTCAGAGCTTTGAGATTACTTAGGATATTTAAGGTAAATTTTTATTTCATTTACTATTACAATAAGAATGTAGGCATTCAAAGATTTCTTGCCAGATAAAAATGTCAACTCTGTGGATTCCTTATTCACAATGATTCTTCGCTTACTAAAGAAAGGGCAAGTGTGGACCCTTTTTCTGCATTAATTATGAGTATACCTGATTGATATCCAATTCTTTTATTTTGTTATAAATGATAACTTTTAATAAATATCTTGCTATTCACCCAAGTTTCCATAATTGAGAAACAGTATGTAAAGTAGTAAAATGCCTTCTGAAAAAAAACCGTAAATTGTTTCACTATATTAGAAATTAACAGATGACAGTGCGACATTCACCCAATGCAGACAATAGGCAGACAGAGAGTGTACGTGTGTGTGTGTGTGTGTGTGTGTGTGTGTGTGTGTTTGCTGCTTTAGAGACAGACACACAAATTTATATTGTAAATATCAAAATGGTACGAAAAATAATCATAAATGTGTAGTATCGCAAATCTTATCAAAGCTGGAGCTTGTGCTCATTTTTTTACTGAAAATTATCAAAAAGGAGGAAGAGTGTGAAGCCTTATATTATTATTACTAACGGTTCACCAACATCGGTTTCAGGTTACAAAATACTGGTCGAGCTTAAGAAATTTGGTGATATCTCTGCTCAACTCCATGAGATCCATCATTTCACTGTTGTTCCTGCTCTTCTTGTTCATTCTGATCTTCGCACTGCTCGGAATGCAACTTTTTGGAGGACAGTTCAACTTTAATGATGAGACACCAGCCACCAACTTCAACACATTTCCTATAGCTTTATTGACAGTATTCCAGGTGTGACATACATTAATACTTAATGATAGTTTTGATAAGTAATATTTGAAAAATAGAATGCCTGCTTCATGTATTTTATATCAACATGAAAATTATCATTTGATGTTTTAAATTATAATTTTTTTGATAGGGTTTCTTTCAAAATTTTAAAGATATCTGTGAAAGTCATCATGCATGTGATACGCACATTATTAGTTTATACTACAGATTAAATTATGAACATGGTATATAAGAGAAATGATTATTTAAAAATTTTATGATATATTCACCAATTTGAATATGCAAATAGTTCATCAATATACCCAGATCTGTTATCAAGAAATCAATTTTGCCAAAATTTGAATAAGCTAAAGATGAAAAATATCAAATATATTTTGTATCAAATTTATTAGTTCTTTAAAATAAATACTCCAAAAGCCAATTCATTATGAAATTAATTTTGTATCAATTTCAAATTTTTATTCTCATTTCAGATCTTGACAGGAGAGGATTGGAATGAAGTGATGTACCAAGGCATCGTGTCACAGGGTGGACCCAAGAAGGGAATGATATACTCTTTGTATTTCATTATTCTTGTATTATTTGGAAACTACACACTGCTGAACGTCTTCTTGGCTATCGCTGTGGACAATCTGGCAAATGCTCAGGTAAATGATTTTACCCACAAATATATATATATATATATCTCTGCGATTCGACAACATTTAATAATCTTTAACTTGTGACCTGACAGTGTTATATGTAAATAAGTACACAAAATGCGTCATTTTCGACAAATAATAAGACATGTAATTATAACTTCATTGAGAACGCATTGGTCCCTTATTCAAAAGAAAACTACTTTAATAAACCATTAAAAGTTTTAATAACTATGCTTTCATTACTTCTATAATCAGATTTGTAAGATTGACTACTTTGTTGGAAATTGTTTCTTCTTTTTGTATCTTTAAACTATGTTTTTCTATAAAACATCGTTAATGTTGTTTGAAATAAATTCTTTTCGTAGGATATCATTAAATATAAAAAAAGAAGCTTTTCATCTATATTCAGAGAATCTAAATTAAACCCAAAAGGAAGGTTCGCTTGTCAAATAAAACTTATTTCATTTCTTATCAAATATCAAATTATATGTTTAAAATTTCAGGAATTGACAGCGGCAGAAGAAGAACAAGAGGAGGAAGACAAAGAAAAACAACTACAGGTGATAAAAATACATTGAAACATTTCACACTGAATATTTTTTTCATTTCTCTAAATAACTATTCACAAGCAATAACAAAAAGGAAATTTTGGCAACTACAATTAGCTCGATTTAGGAGAGAAACATTTCACTTATTTTCTATAAATTTATTATAGATTATTTTCATCACATATACCAAGGATGCCCAAAACGATGTCATCCTGTCATTTTCTTGAGTTGTGTCAATTTTGTAGCTAATATTATTCGAATAATATGGTTTCTTCACGTATGTGTATCAAAATAAATCAAGTTTTGGATATCAATTGAGTGTTGATATGAAAAAATATATAATTGCCCAAAGGTCCCAGTTAAATTTGATTTTTTTTATACTGAATATTATTACAGAATAAGTGAAAACTCACTTATTAGGCTTATTATTTTATTTTATAATATCAAATAGTATGTTTACAAATATTATGGTTGAAAATATAAATACGTATTCGAGCTGTTACGTCAATTCACAAAATAATTCATTGTTTATACCAATAATTAAAGTAAACATACTGTTGGAATAACGTTACGTAGTAACTTTAATTTAAATCACAATATTTTTTACCTTCAAATTCGATCAACGTCAGGAGCTTGAAAAAGAGATGGAGGCACTCCATATGGCCGAAGGAGCCTCGCCGCGAACAGAAATGGCGACAATATCACCGACGCCTCATAGGAAGGTAAAAATCCTAACCTCAAAATCCATGCAGGGAAACTTTGTTTTTCTTTTCTTACAGTGCACGGGTGGCAGTTCGTATTGGTGTGGAAAGCCTCAGAAATTAATGACATTGTGTGTTGCTAGTGTGTTTGTAATGTGAGAGTGTGGATGTATAATATAAACTATGCGACTGCTTTAATTTACCATCTGTTGTTCTTTAAATTGAATATATTTATACAGAATACAATAAAATTTTATATCTTTATTGCATTTCAAACTCTAATTTAGTTTGCATTTTACTTCCACATATCATAAGAGTTGAATGGATTTTTCTTTTTATTGTTAATAATGTTAATTAACAAATGGGTTCATTGAAAACCACTGAACGCACATCATTTGATGTTGTTCTCGCTTTTATATGGTATTGTCATATAGTTTCTTGATGTTTAATAAATTGAGTAGCAAACAATTAATATAATACGATCTCTCCTATAACAACGCTTTTGTCTTATTTGCCAAGCTTAATTAAGATTCGTGTTTCTATCTCAAATCATTCAAAATTTTGGCAACAGAAACAAAACTTGTATGTTTTCATAACTTATTTGTTATTCATAATTTAACAAGTTGCCTTTATGAACAGCAATTATTGGATATTTTGTTTTCTACTATTATAAACATCACAATATCAGTATTTATCTATTTTTCATTAGCAAAATATTAGATTTAAGGGTTTATTAGATGTTTCTTGGCTACCTTAATTTGAACACATGTGCTTTATCAAAACTTTCTTGGCAGAATGTAATTAATGAATTTAAGGAATTTTTAAAATGTGATAGGAAGTCAACAATATTTTTCAATAGGTTATTCCTTAATTTGTTTTATTTGATTCTTTACTACTCTTGCACACACAAGATTGAAACATTTTAGATGGAATTTTAAAAAAAATCATTATATTTTTTTTGTATATATTTAGTCCATTTATTATTTAATATTTTATACAAAAGATATTTTGTAAAAAACTCTCCGTAGTGTAAATGAGTAAATATATCATCATAATTTTGCCAAAAACAATCAAGAAAAGAAAATAGAATATCTGAGTGACTTCCCTGTAAATAATAATAATGACCGGCGAGATCCAATTTTTTTAGCTAATCAAAATTATTCACTATTTTTAAAAATAGTTTCCAATATTTTACCGCTTTTTATCATTTTAATTTGCAATTTTATTTATTTTGTAAGGCACTCGTCTTTTTGAATCATATTTCATATTGAGCTGTTACTATAGCAAAAAATATTTTCGGAAGTTTTTATCATTCTAACCCAATACTAATTTTTACACAAAATTTACACTTATTATAATATTTCACACATAACCATATTTTCAGCATCGCTATTTGTACATATTTTTTAAGCTATCCGCAGGTGTTATATAAAAAATATAAAAAAACAAATCAAATGACATTCATTTAATATTACTCGCTGCCGTTTTCGGGTTGTACATACCCTTATTACTTTTTTAAGGATATAAAAAATATAATAACCACATATAAAACTTTGATTTCTATTGCTTATCTGAATACAAAAGTAGTTCTTTCATTTCCAAAAAGATTTTAAAAAATAATGAATTTACACATCTTGCAAAATACAAAAATTTTGATTTAGACCTAAGTTAATAAAGATTTTTTACTTATTTTTAACGAATTTATTTGGTTGACAAAGGGTTTCAATCATTTTTTTGTTTCACGATGGTACAATATCCTTTGTCTTTAAAATGAGACATTAAGCTTTGCGCCTGTGAATTTTTTTACACCCTCAAGGTTAATATTTCCGTTACAATGTATAGTTTCAGCTCAAAATTCGTTTGAACTTTTAACAAAGTATTAATTTGTATACATTGGACACTAGTAATATGCTATTGATTTTTTTTCTTAATCTGTGATAGTTGAGGTGTTCAAAAAGTGTTTCGTTGATCAATTGAATACCTAAAATAAGTATGTACGTACGTGTGTTGTGTTATTAATGTTTAATTTTTTTCAGAAATCTCAATGTAATTTTTTGGTGTATGCTATTTTTTAATTGCTTTTGTATTTTCTTTATAAATAAATTGTCGATTGATCATTATTATCGGTGTTGTGTATTTACGAGAAATGTATATCGTTATTTACCATTACATTACTATAGCCTTTTATTAAATACTAGGTCTATCAGTTAACTGTTATAGATTTATAGAAATGTCAACTGGGTGATCATAGACTAAATCGTTTAGAGCTAACTCAACCTGTGTAGATATCATAACTGCATAATATAAAATATTTCCTTGGAGTTCTTAAAAATGTCTTCTTTCTTCACTAGTAATCTAAAGTTGTCACTTTCCCACTTTTCAAATTGCTTTATATACATACAATCTTTGGAAATCATCTTGTGTAGAGTTTTAGCAAATGAGTCGCCTATTTCCAAAATTCACTTTGTCCATTTTTTTTTGTTTTGTACATACTTACAAAAGAGTGTAAAGGGAACCGTTATATTGAAATAATAACCATATTTTTTAAAATCAAATTGAAGAATATATTAGCTTATTCAATTTTATTCGTTAAAATAAGGTTTTTTTTTAAATGAGTGTTCCCTACACGTTTTTTAAAACTGTTTCCAAAATAATGACAATGGATAAGGTGAATTTTGAAAATGAGCTACTTAAATATACTAAGTGTTAAAGCAATATAAATAACAATAGAAATTATTGTGAATAATCTAAAAAAATTAATGTCCGTTATTTTGTTTAGCTTAGACTAGATAATATATTAATGTTAATTTATATGCTGAGTGTAGTTTTTTTTTTATTAAGCAGGGAAGAAAATGTTTGGTTATCTTAATATACTTAATAATTGAGTGATGACTTTCCTGTTTAAATTATTTAACAAGTTATCATCATCCACATTAAATATTAGGTTTTTGAAAGTTTTACCTCCCATTGAGCTGAATGGCAAGATTAAACCAAAATACTAGACATATTTATAAAAATTAAATCTTTATTCATTGAATAGTATCTTTTTTAGAAAAATATGTTGGAATTTTTTAATAAATTTTATTTATTTTAATATTTTAACAATGAAAATGTTTAAAGCCAATTTTTTTTACGATACTATTCGATTATATGCTTTTGTTGAAGTTTATTGGTGTAATTTACTGTAAGAAAAGCTAGTATAATTAACTGCTAGTGAAATAGTTTGACCCTTTTCTTGAAATATCCTATTGTATATTATGTTTTCTTTGAAAAAAGTATTTAGACCAACTTTTACATCCCTAAATGCCAGTAATCCATTGTACAAATATTTTTCCTAGTCTTGATACAAGAAATATTTTATTTGTTTTTCAGGGTAAGAAAAAGGATGATAAGAAAGATGATGAGGAAGATATCACAGATGGGCCGAAACCTATGTTACCTTATTCATCGATGTTTGTATTATCTCCAACAAATCCGTAAGTATAAAATAAATCTTTTACTTTAAAAATAAACAATATTAAATTTTACTTTGGTATTTAAGTGGCCATACAAATATACCATATTTTAGCACTTTCAATTCACTTTAATGTGTCTTATTACTCGTATAATGGTTAATAATTTACCAACAGTGAATTCATATTGTTATAATGAAATATATCAGTGGTGTGTCCCTCCATACATGAGGTAGATACAGAGCATGTTTTAAAATAATGAAACAGAAAGGCTTTTTTCTCATGTTCGTAAAGATATAAAATTATACTCAATGATGAAATAAACGTCTTCAAAGATCTGTTTTTTAACATAAATTAACAACACTTAGTTTGCATGACTGTAATGAATTTACACTGCAATACAGCTAAAACTATTATTATGTAGTTTTATTTTATATTTTGTCTCATTATATTTGTCAAGTACTGTTATGTCATGTACTGTACTTTTAAATTTTTAACAATAAATAAATAAAACTATAAGGTGTTGTCCATTAAACTCGAAAGTCAGTTATATGATACAGTTTATTTTTTATGCCATATTGGTCACATATAGGAGACACAAACACTCCTTTCTCAAGCTTTTATGACTTCTGATTTTCCATTTGACCTTAACCTTTTGCCCGCGTCAAAGAATATAGAGATCAAGCCCTGTACGCGGAAGCTTTTTTGTGGATTTAATTATGAGGTTTATTGCTTATTGTCAAAAAGGGTCACTTGACGCAGCAGTTATTTTGAAGAAACCATTAAATTATGAGTCAATATACCAACAAAACGGACAGTACGCGATAAACGTAGTTTTACGTTTCCCGCCTATAATGTGTTAAGGTTTTCCTGTAAATTCATTTTGCCTTGTTTTGATTTAGTTGATGTCAGAAATGAAATTTTTTGCTAGTGTGTTTTCAGCGTACAATTCCCAATACAATAATTATCATAATATATTTCACATGGTGGTTTAAACATACTTTAAATATAACATATTTTATTTTGAAAACAGATTTTTGGTTGCTCACCTGAACTAAATAAACTTCTGTGTGAAGCTTTGTAGAATTGATTCCGCACGAGCTGAAACAGTAAAAGTGTTTTCTTTCCATTTCAGAATACGTAGAGCCGCACATTGGGTTGTCAACCTTCGATATTTTGATTTCTTCATCATGTTGGTTATTTCTCTCAGTTCAATAGCGTTAGCTGCCGAAGATCCAGTCGAAGAAACTAGTACTAGGTGTGTATCAAAATAGTATCTTATCAAATATTGAAACTTAACATAACAATCAAATAATCATCAGTGAAGATATGACACCTAAAATATATTTACAATTACTTTTTATTTGAAAAGTTAAGTTGCCAAATGGTCATATAAAATATTTCAACAGTTTTTTGCTGTGATGAACACAGTAAATTAATTATTTCAAGTGATTTGGGACATTAACCGCATTGCCATGTTAACATTGTTGTCATACTAGCTATTATTTAAGATACATATAAATATAACATGATTATATTTCATAATTCAGATTTCAAAAATAAATGCTCAAGCTTCCATACGTTTTGTCACTTTCAACCCGGGCTTGGTCTTTAGGCATCTTCAGAATTTCAAATTCACGGACTAAGGTGAACTGACCGTCCGCTATATTCTTTAAAATACTATGAATATTCGTTGTGAACTCCGTAACATTACCGGAAACCGGCTAACTTTCTAATAGCATTGTATGTATATTTTTCTGCTGTTATAAATGTTGTATATATACTGATATTCATCTATGTCTCGTTTTCTTGTTTCAGAAATAAAATATTAAATCACTTTGATTACGCTTTCACTGGAGTATTTACGATAGAAATGTTATTAAAAATAGTGGACATGGGAGTGATATTACATCCTGGAGCTTATCTTAGAGAGTTCTGGAACATTATGGATGCCGTTGTAGTCATCTGTGCAGCTGTCAGCTTTGGCTTTGATATGAGGTCAGCATTTTACACATAGTTATCATCTCAATTTGACAACAAATTTGCAAATTTCTTTTGTATGAAAATATACTTATACTTATTTATATTCTGACTCAAGACAAAGACATTTTATATTTAATTGAAGAAGCATAACCAGCATTTGGATATATGTCAAATTTGGCTTTTGTAGAAAAATATTACCAATCTCCCAAAACTATCAACTTGATTTTAATGTCACTTTCATGTTTAATGTTTTCTTACATTTAAACCAACGAAGAATATTGTCCATTTTATAGTGATACACCTTACGGGATTGATAATAACTATTTAAACTTTATAGTAATTTATAATTAGATTTAAATAGCATATCGTTGGCATATGAGAAAAAGTGATCATGGGTAGTTTTTTACAAAACTCTATTTGACATCCTATGAACATAATGCTTGTCTGGAAAAACTGTTCAACGTAACATGCCTGTATAGGCATGTTACGTTGAACAATTATCAAAAATTACAATTATCAAAAAAACTAAATCAGAAATGGAAATTTTATATGAAGCATTAATTTTAACATTTTACGCTCGATCACTTTCTCTTGTGTGACGACAATATAACAACTGATTAATTTTTCACCTGTACAATTTCAGCGGGAGCTCGGCTGGTCAGAACTTGTCAACTATCAAATCGTTACGGGTTCTTCGAGTACTCAGACCCCTCAAGACCATAAAAAGGGTACCAAAGTTGAAAGCCGTCTTCGACTGCGTGGTCAATTCACTGAAGAACGTAATCAATATTCTGATCGTATACATATTGTTCCAGTTTATTTTTGCCGTCATAGCGGTTCAGCTCTTCAATGGAAAGTTTTTTCATTGCTCGGATGAGAGCAAATACACGAAACCAGAGTGCCAGTAAGTTCAGAATCAATTTAAACTATGTCACAAATGCTAACACGCTCATTCTAAGCAGTATTTATTAAAGCTTTGTACTTAATTGTGAACTCTAGATTTATAGAATCTGATGATTTATAATGCAATTTTTGATGAAAAATTAATTTACTTTAAAATGTTCAATATCCTGATTCTGTCTCATAAATCAAATTAAATAGTACAAGCATTCACATATGTCAACAATGTCAGGTTTACATATGTCAACATATGTCAACAATGAGCTTGATTTTGCTCAATTGAGTCGAGACGTGCAGTATAATCTAAAATTTCCATGATGTATGGTTTATAAAATACAGACAGTCGATGCTGATGGTACAGATGCAACAGTGAAATTTTGAGTTATCGAGTTTAATATCTACCAAGTTACATTATTATTAAAATAGAAATCAAATACTATCAACGCGGTTAACTTTGGCCCAGCTCTAAAGGTTTTTTGTATTTTTATTAATCCAAAGGGCTACACATTACTTTGCTAAGAAGCATACAGGTGGCAATGGTATGGCCATAACATTGTAACGGCATCATTTAAAACTTTTTTTATTGTAGTGGGCCAATGTTAGACCTATAGCCAAAGTTACCCGTGTTGACTGTAATCTTGGGTTGCCAGATTTATTATAAGAACAATTATGATTAATTTAATTTTTTTTTTTTCAGGGGATCTTATTTTGTATTTGAAACAGATCCATTATTACCGAAAAGAGAAAATCGAATATGGTCAACACAGAGTTTTCACTATGATAACGTAGCGAATGCAATGTTGACACTATTTGCTGTACAAACTGGAGAAGGATGGCCGCAGTAAGTATCTACCGCCAAATCCTTGGAAATCAATACTCTATAGCGGGGGTGGGGAACCTTTAATTCTAAGGCCATTTATATAAGGCCACAGTAAACATTGACCAGGGAATCTTTGGCCGGAAACAATTTCATGCCAATTACTAAAGCCCAAAAATTTGCGGATTTTTAAAATTACCAGCGTGGGACCTTTTTTTTTAGGTCTTCCAAGGATTTTGACATACAAAATCTCAGGAATTTACAAATTTACAAAAATTTACAAAATTAAAGAAATGTAGCAGAGTAGCTAAAAGGCCGCAGGTTCCCCACGCCTGCTCTAGATTCGAAACAGATCCAGTCTGAGCATTGAATGCTTACTTTATTTACTTGACTTGATCAGATAGATAGCAAAGAGGCTATCAAAATTGTTTATTTTTACCAATAAAGATTTTTAAAGTAACTGCTGAAAACTACATTATTGAAGAGTTAAACAGTTTTCTTTCTTACATCTTCAATTTTTTCAGAGCATACAAAATAATAACTGAGTCTTAATCGTAAACAAAGCCGATTTGTATATTTAGTTTATTTATAAAAATGATTGTTATTCTACTGTGGTGCATAAATTTATTTCCAATTTACAGAGTACTGCAAAATTCAATGGCGGCAACTTATGAAATGCAGGGGCCAATCAGAAACTTTCGGATAGAAATGTCAATTTTCTACATAGTCTACTTCGTAGTGTTTCCATTCTTCTTTGTAAACATCTTCGTGGCGTTGATCATCATCACCTTTCAAGAGCAAGGCGAAGCCGAACTTCAAGACGGAGAAATAGATAAAAATCAAGTATGTTTATTATTTTGACTTTTCATAAAGAATTTCTTCCCGGTATTAAAAATTTAATAATTTTGCAGTTTTGCTAATTTAATTTGTTAGATGTCACAGATTTCTTACCATCCAAACGCTCTCTAACTATCAGCACCACCGCATTCTATGCTAAATTCAAATGCTAAATCAAGGCTATTTATGAATGTTTAATTTTTACTAAGTTGTTCATATGATGTCTAACTGTTCTTATTTAATTAACAACTGAGTGAACAGATACTATGGACTGAGAGAAAGTATGGATAGAAGGGTAGAGCTAGGATATGACTAGTGGTTAGCTAATCACTTTCGTTACGCCGCATTTTAGTGATCGGAAGGGTTGGATGGTACATAGACATCATGTCTTCGGACAAAATTCCATAAATCAATTGATGAAAGTGTTTGTTCTGGGATTCAAACTCGTGAACGCTGCAACTGAAGCCAACATCATTAACCACTCAGCCACAAACCTGGACGAATATATTGTGTACAAAAATACAACACAATGTAATGCAAACTGTTCTTCTTTTTCAGAAATCATGTATAGACTTTACGATAGGAGCACGTCCTTTGGAGCGTTACATGCCAAGTAAAAGATCTAGTTTCAAATACAAGATATGGAGGGTAGTCGTCTCGACCCCCTTTGAATATTTCATCATGATGCTTATTGTACTCAACACACTGCTTCTAATGATGAAGGTAAACACTTAGATAAGAGATAAAATTATGCGAATCACATTATCGCAATTTTCAAAACAAATTTGATAAAAACGATTAGGAATTTACTTCGTTTGAAGAGCGAATTGAAAGCAACTAACATAGTAAAGTAAACTCAACGTCTTCCAACATTGTCTGAATACTTTTTACTTATTCATAACCTTTGATATTTATCAACTGTGTCAAAAGAACATAACTATAAACATTACATAGTTACATTGCATTGTTGCTGTTGCTTAGATTTATTTATTACGACAATAAGCTATCATTACACATTTCGTAGTTAATTTTCTACAAACATGTATCTCTACTTTTTTGATGCAATGAATTCACAATTTCAATACACACATATTCCTTTAACTCGTATTCCAAAAAAAAATATATTTCATACTTTATTTCACGTAATACAAAAACGTTGGCAAAACAATAATTTGGAATATAGTAAGGTCATGTGTTATGTTTAGCATGAAGGAAAAGTGCAAATGGATGGAAACGTCTATGCTTCCTTCCTTATTAACTTCCTCAAAAATATTGAGGACTGAAATGGTTTTGTTTTATATCGATTTTAAAGCGATAGCGGTAGAATAAAGTACATTTATGTGTCTCCTGAAAACATGTACTTTTTGAGATACAATTTTGTAGAAAATGACTGATGATTTAGAAATAACACTGCAACTATTGGTAATGTTTCTAAATGTCTAATTTCATTGCCAATGTCATAGTTATTCAATTTTTAGTGCATTATGAATTGGGTTCGATTCCCAGTGCATAACAATTAGTCATGTATAAATTATAATCATTACTTCCGTAGGTTTATATTATAACAACTTTTCTTTCTAGGGATCACTATAGTAACTACTGTTTGAAGATAAATACGTTAAAAATTCACACTTCACTCTCTAATTTTTGTATTAGTGTTGTTACTTTCTCCTATCGGCGCTAATTCAGCGGTTTACTTTTGATCATATGAGAAATTATTGATTTCTGTAGCCAATTCGTACTGAATATAATTAAAAATATGCAAAAATACTTTTAAGATGTCATATATCCGGTGGTTCATAGAATATAAATATACTTTTCACTCTTCTAAAAAAAACTCCTAGAACTCAACATAAATGAACTTCAAAGCACTTAGTTCAAGTAATATATTTTAGGAATAGCCTGTCTGATTTCAGCTGATGACTTGAAATTGCATTTATAGAAATAACTCTAAAACTAAAATACATTTCAGTTAGTTTTGTATTCATTTTAACAGTAATTACGCACATGCAATTTCAATTCACAGCTGAGATGATAATACTTCACTCAAAATAAAATGCAATTGTTACAAATGTAATACTATGCGTACATTCGAATAGTCACCGTTAAAGGCACTCACAATAACTAATGTTGCTTTAATTATGTACTATGTTCTAATATTCTCATTTCAGGTTTTAATATTTATCAATAAAAAAACTAATAACCCATACGCATACTTCCAAATAAAACACACAGAAAAAATTGAATCATGATCAAAATTATTATATAATTTAGTTTGCTTTCTTTTATTGTGATAAGCATATATTTACTCTGTCAAACAACTCTCTAAAAATTCTCCAGCATGGTTTCTTCAATATTTAAATGAAGAGGAAGACTGAATTGATCTTATGACACACGACCAATATTAATAAAGTTTGCATGCACCAATTATGACAGTTATAATTTCTCGACAAATCAGTTTTCCATTCGGTGAAACGTTGCTCTAAAGAATTTCTCAAATATTATTATGTTCAACGCAATGAAAGATGTTTTCACATTTGACAGTTTTTAATGAAATGGATAGTATTTTAAGTCAGATCCAAATGACATATTGATTGTTTAAATGAAATTGATAAACAGCATCTTGCTTCAATTTTACATACACTAATATGATAACTCGACATAACCACATCACACAAAAACAGGGCAAATTAATTTGAATGTTGTTAACTTTTATGTTTGGACGCAGTGTTTGTTTCAAGCAATGAATGCCTGTTTGTTTTTTTTATATTTATTTCATATACGTTTTTTGAAGAATGCGTTTTATGTTTATCCTCGCATCAATGTCGACCCTTACACCATCCATTGTTTGTGCAAAAATTATAGCCTCGCATCATCTGTATGTTTTATTTCCGTGATTCGAAAACGCCTCTCAGGAATGACCTATGAATTTTTTTCGGTGTTTTTGATTTTTATACTTTTATCCCTTTTTTCTGACCGACCTTGCATTACACTTTTTGTTTTAGCGGTGAATGACTGTTTAGATTAAATGATTTCCAATGCATTCAAGTAAATACTTTTAAAACCCGAAATAGTCTTCATTCATTTTTAATTTAACGAGTTTATAATGAATCTTTTACATTTAAAATATTATAGAAGTTTGTTTTGATGAGTTCACATTTTTTCAAAATGTATTGTTTTAATAATCAACTCATTGAAAGCATTCATAATTAAATTATCCCAAAGTGTGAATAAATATGTGATTGAATAAATGGTGCTTTATGTTAGCGTTTGTTTTGATTCTAGAATAATTTTCAAAATTTGATATATGATTTGGCATGTTTCGTTCGATAAAATTATATGATTTATTTTTTAGTTCTCACCAAATTGCATGCTGCATTTATGTGGATTTTGTTTTCGGAAACTAATGGCAACACTGAATGTAATAAATTTATACACAATGTTTTAATTCGGTCAGATATATCTCAGCACCCTAAGATATTTATGTTTGTGACTCACTCACCCTCGTCCCCCGAATGGCCAAGCCACTGTTATGAGCATGAAATGAAACCCTCCGATAAGTTATTAGTTTTTGACTGTGTTTCCCCCTCCTCGAATGGTTTTAAAAACTTTGATTTTATCATCATGAAAATTGCAAGCAAAAAACTAGGTCCATTGCACTTTGTTTTATTTTAATTTCAATAATGCATCTTTTTATATTGTTTCAACATATCGGAAAAATTAAAGAATGATGCTTGTCAAGATTTTTGCCTGATTTATTTTCGCCCTTTTATGTTGTCATTTTTTCAACATTATTATTTTGATAAGTTTATTTTTGTTCACAAAATGGTGGCGCTTCCCTCAACAGCGTCAATAATACAGCTTGACACGGGTTGCATGTTATGTCTTTTCTCATCAAATTTTACATTTATAATTAAACATCGTTTGCTAATACAAAATTAAATTTCTACGAATAATAAAACACTTAATTGGAATTATAACGTAAATTAAACTCTTTCGAGTTCTAAAATGAATAAATCATGACATGCAACTTGGTCGCATTTCTCTACTGTACACGTCAAGCTGTGTTTCTGTTGTAAAAATAGAATAATGGGACTTCATTTCCATCTTATCAGCCAACACCGATCGATGATTTTCCCTTTATTCCAACAACAATCGGATATTCAAAATTTTAAATTCACAAACCACCGCCGCATCCGGGGCAGTAAATTTTCAGTGGACTTTTTTGACATATTCAACTCAAAGATGTAATGGCATTGTTTCTCATCAGTACCACAACCAAGATCTACTGTACACTGAAGTTTTGAAATACTCAAATATGGGATTTACCGGGCTCTTCTCTGTGGAAACTGTGATGAAAATCATCGCTTACGGGGTAAAAGTAAGTATAACTGTCACCTCCACTGAATACAGTAACAATAGAGACATGAGTTGTGATTTCTCGATTTCTACATGATTAGGATACCAACATAGCGATAAGTTTATTTTATAATATTTACATGGAGACAGCGTCAGCTATATATTGTAGTATCTGCTCGGCTGTATAAAAATGGTATCTTCAAAGAGTATACAGGTAAAGTAAACAAAATATGCTTTGACGTTCCATAGATTTTGTGGTTCATCCATAATTTTTGTTCATACAACTTGTTCAAAGATAAGCAAAGTAGACAACGAACATTCTCTTATTGTGAATAGTCTTTATCTTTATTTCCTCCTGAACAATCTTATTTAAATGACAAATCTGAATCACAAATTTATGTATTGACTTATTGGTTGAGCACATACGACATTTGGTCTAATTTTTGATGTATGTATTTAATATAATTTTTAATATGATACCTTTTAAAAAATAACTTAAACATTCACCGAATAAAATATATTTTTTTCTAAATATCACAAATAAAAATGGTATTTTAAATTTTGCTCATAAAAGTCATATAAAAATATTTATTTTATGTTTACTTACACATCTCAAAGATTCTTCTTTATTTTAAAACATTTAACCGCTTCTGTTTCTTTTACTTTAACTAGAAATAAATCTGAAACTTTTTTGGACAAAATCTCCTTTTTTATTCATTGAAATTAAATTATGTGGATTCATGCATAATAATGTAGATTTGAATGCGTTAGCTAATCATTATTTTATGTTTTCTTAACAATCGTCATGAGGTGTATACATAAAAAGAAATAGGAAAAATATTTAGAGGAAACCATAACTATATTATCGATGGGCTTGGCGGTAACTTTGTGGACATTCATTTGTAATATAAAATTAAATACGATAACTCTGTTTTATTCCAATGATTGCGTTACCAATTGTGACATGTGTTTCACCTCTTTCAGAAGTTTATTCTAAAGATGTTTCTCTATGAGGCAAAACTCACAATCGGGGGAATTAAAAATCTATCAATTTTAATTTTATATCAAAAGCATAACTTTTTCATCACGAATATTGTACATATCTAAAATAGATATTTTTAAGTACATATCTAAAGTACATATTTTTAAATTGGTAAAATCATCAATGTATTTTTGGTCTTTGGAAGAACTGTCAAATGTTGCCCTTTCAACATAACACCATGGTGAGATAACATACTCAAAGCATAAATCTGTTTAAGTATATTTCTGACGGCGGTGTAATGCCAAAATCTATCGACAATATTTGAGGCTATTATTTGCAAACCCGGCTTGTTCCAAAATTGTGTAATTTAGTAAATAAAAATACATTTAAGTATTTTTAGAAAGCAGTCTCAAATCTGGCTTGATAACATACAAAATATCATTCCAAAGTATTGTAAAACTAAAAATTTATATTATTTTACAAAATGTAAAGCAAGTTTCATTATTTAACCATTTTTTCCTTTGGATTTTGAGTCAAAAATAAATATTATTTTTATAGTGATAAAATACACCATCTATCGATTAAGATTTCTGCTATTTTTTCAGATATATTATTTTAATTTTTCTCGATAATTTTTGTATTTTGGCATTAGTTTATCTCAATTTTTATATCAGTATTTTTTGCAATAAAAATATAACGGCACTCATTATATATTTGATCATTAAAAGTTAGAGGGACAGCAACATCTATTTATGAAAAAAATGTTTTCTGTACAAAGAATTTGATAAATCAATAAAAAATAAGCGGCTAGAATTTTGAAAACGTCTTGGTTGCTTAGGGTACATTTTTTTTTACATTTATTCATCTCAATTCATACGCTCACCATATTTAATTTTGAAAAGCATATTTGATTAACTGTTTGAATACTGTGCAAATAAATCATTAATAATATGTGCCAGATACTGCGTGTTATTAGGGAAATTTTTTGCCTAATATACACTTGAATTCGATATTTTAAAAACCTATATTTACTCAGTATAGATGGCACTACAAATATTCATCAAAGTATTGCTTCTTGGACACCCGTGTTCGCTTGGGATCCAAGCGGTTAACATTAGAAAAAAATGATTCATTCATTTTTATCTATTAATTAACTGATTTCCAAATGGAGAGTTGTAAAATATTGAAACAAGTTTTTGTGATTAAGCTATGTCTTCAAATCAATGTCAACGACCGCGGACGCGTATTTGAGTCTTTGAAAAACAAAGGTTGCTGGCCGGCGGACTCATATATGCGTATAGGCGAAGTATCTGCAAGCTAAGAAAATTAAATTTCGTAAAGATATCTTAATTTGCTTACAAATTATAGTGAATTTACTAAAATTACAATTTTTGCGAATTTTTCGCAAAATTTTATTTCACCAGGTGAAATTTAAAAAAAAAAACGTACAGTCGGTCGTTAAGCTGTTAAATATATTTTTCAAAATTAAATATAACAAAATGAATAATTTTATTTAAAAAACAACCCACTGATTTCATTCAAATAGCATGAGTTTTTATAAAGATTAGATTGAATATTTTTTATCTAAAATACGTAAAATATATAATTTTTTTAATACATAATTTGAAATGATCGTAATGTTTTCAAATTTTCACATTCTAATATGAAGAAAAATTACTTTCATGAGACTATACTTCTTGTTAAGTGTTAAGGTAAGAAATATTTGATATTATGGTCGCGGCTTTTTAGCATTGCCATACAGCGCCGATAATGCATCGGTCTGAGACTAATAACTTTATAAATGTCAAAATTATCTCTCCGTAATGTCACCAGGAATATTTTTCAAAGCTAAAATTTAATTATTTTTTTTTGTTCCTTTGCGGCTCATTCATTGGATATGAATAAGCCACCATTCAAAATCTATTTTAGGTTTATGTGCCTGAAAGGTTAATAACTGTCATTTTCAAAATTCAAGCTAACTAGATTTCATCAATTACACGAATGTTTATAAACAACTATTCAACAATATTCTAATTAACACTTTATTTACCGCACGCGCGTTCTTGTGTGAAATATTCGCGGGGGGCAGTTATCTTTTGACAAATTTTACAAAACATCGAGACCTTTTGAATAATCTACATATGTTTTTCATCTATAAGTGTATACAAGCAAAATATGACAAAATTGGCGTATGTTCCGTACGCCAAAAGGTGTTAACGGTTCATAACGGTTAAGGAGAAACTTACACCAAAAGGCGTCAGTGGGTCATAAAGTGTTAATAGATGTCACTGCTTCCTAAAATGATCATTTTAATTCACTTTTATAGTTTTTTTTTATAATACATACAGATTTTTAAAAAATAATAAGATTAATCTTGTCTAATATAATGGTAAAACGGTATTACATGATTTCTGGTATATTTTTATATATACATTGTAATCTTTATGATATTGTATGCAACAAAGATATTCATATCATTTTTATGCAGTAAAATCCTACATATTTGTTTATTTATGTTTATTTCTACCCTCACATTTACAACACCCTGTCCAAACCATTTATTTAATAAATCATAAGTAATATACTCTTGATAAAAATATATTTGTTGAACTTATAACAATTTTATTATTCTAGTTTAAAAGTTTCATAATCGGCACTTTTTTTCCTATAACCTCTGAAACAATAGTTAATTATTGTGAATACAATATAAATACGCTCAAAAAACGACGTTTGATAACCACAGGTCATCCAGATAGTCCAAGTTTATAATAAACAAAATGAGTAATAAGTCATTTGAAAACTTTAAATTCAGTCAGAACAAGAAAAATATTCTAAACCTTTTTAAGGTATTAATGTTGATTTCAGAATGACAGCTGACAAAATTACTTAGGAGTCAGTTACACCAGCTATTTCTTAAACCATGGACTACCTGTATTTCCATAAAACTCTTCTGTACTGCTACATTGTAAATTAACGAATACATTTATTAATCTATTACACATCTATGAGAATATGCAATAATGAGACGCTTAGTTAAATTTGTAAAATCAATATCAAAGACACTTAAGCGACTCGGGGCGTTTTAAAGAAAATTTAAGGTTCGGAGCAACCACTACAGAACGGGAAATATTCAGAAATAACTTAGCATAACCTTTCTTCACTATATCACTAGTAATTTTAATTCAGAAAATCTAAAGTTTGTGTTTAACTGTCATTACTGATAATACCTGTTTTCTAAATAGTCTTTGAAATAAAACTGTTATAATCCAAATCAATGAACTAAAAATACCTATGAATTTCAAAAAACAATAAAAAAATTGTTTAAACATCAATACTTTCTTTATGGTGTGATTAAAAACTTTACTTGATTGATGTAACAACCCACCCCTAAGATTAAGCACTATTTATTTTTAAATGTTCACAACAAAAGCAAACATTTTATGTATGGTTTCCTTAAAATGTGCATACTATTATTTATTTTTTCATCTTTGGTGACAAAAAATATATTGTATGTCAACACATAGAGTCGATATTTTATTTTGACTTACAATTGATATAAAACAAAACTAAATATTGGCGATAGTAATTGAAAGGAAGTTTTCTTAATTTGAATAATTATCAGTCTGTTGAGGACTGAAGAACTGAATTTTTAAAATGATACAAAATTGTTTTATTTATATGCGTCTCATTTGCAGCATTGCCTCGAATCTTACCGATAAAGTATTGACTGTTATAGTGTTGCTTTCATATTTTTCCCTGTAGGTGAACAATGTATTTTGAACACGAGCGATATTGCGTATGATTTGATGGCAATATTTTCCCTTCGAACTCATGAATCCCTGTATATATTTTCCTGACTGAGCACTCTTGCATGATCTGGCTCGGTTCTGTACATCGTATGAAGAGATCCGCTGCGGCTTGGCCTTTAAAAATTGATTGACTGTTTTATGTATCACGCGTTTTGCATATTGCATGCATGTTGCAATATTGATTAGGTATGAGAATGTGCATGTTCAGTACACAGTCTTCGGTTTTAAATTGCTTACTTGCATTTGATTGAAATGATCTTTAATCTCGACAGAAGCGATACCTGTCATTAAAGTAACTGCAAATAAAACAATGCAATTAAACAATTTAGACATTAACGCTGAAGAATATATTATTATGTTGTAAATATACTAGGACTATTTTGATAAAAGGAAAAGAAAATAATTTCTGTGAAATAGCAATGATTTAAAAATAAGTGATTGTTGAAGTGTTTAGACTTCTAAAACGAATTGACTTAACTGTTTTTTTTAATATAATGAATGAAATCAGTTTACTGCATGCAAAATACTGCATTATAAAAGATATTTTACTTTTTAAATGTTGAACACTAGAAACGATAGATTTAATTGTGTGTCATTATTACCAAATATTAAAATTATGCCCTTATTGAAACATGCATGAGTTTTTAATGATCCTATTAAATAAGGTTTTCTTGTGTATACTGAATTAGCGAAATTGATAATATTATGAAATATTATTTTCTTTTCCTATGAAAATTTAATTAACATATTAGTATTTATTGATCCGCAAAAATATTTAAATGGGCTATTGAGAAACAATGATGGAAGTAAGGTATTTTTTATTTCATCAAACATCTAATATTCCATGCAGTATGTATATAATATGTAATATTTAAGAAAAAGTACGTCGAATTGTCTTATATAAACATGAATGAATACAAATATATTAATCAAATAATATGAAAGCATGTATATAAAATGTGGTCGTCGGCATGGACATTATTTGTTCTGTTAGCATTGTTTGTATTTTAGTGAAAACCAAGTAATGTCTTTTGCATGAAACTTGTATTGTAGTTCGAATTCGCGATAGAGTAAACAGTTGATTAATATTTTAAATTTTAATATTAATTATCCATGACATCCTATATGAACTTATAATCCAGAAGACAGCTGAAAAAAATAATAAATCCACATCGAATGTGTTTTCAATTATTACATTAAATTTATGTAAGTATGCGAGTAAAATAATATCATAAGAAAATTTAAATAATTCTAAATGAATTGTCAAAAACACAAAGTGATCTTCCAAAGAAATAATAAATGAATTCTACTTATATCTTATACCACGTCGTAGCTGTTAAACATTCATAAAGTTATCAGTCATCGTAGGATATTGAAAGCACAAGATACCTCTGCAAAAAAATAAGATATCTATCAAAACAAATCTTAAATATATTCTATATATTTAAGATATCATATTTGTTTTTAATCTGGGGCATGTGGACTTCTAATGAATCTTATTTCAATAGCAGTTGTTTAACAGAATTGCTTGTTACTCAGTTGCCTGATCTCCCTTTTTTAGAGGGAGTAAAGATAAAAGGATGGTGATAGAAAACAACTAGCTTATCACTCTTTAATAGTTAAAAAAATTATAATCGAATGTGTGGGAAGTAATTTGGGCATCACAGGCATCCATACCTTTGAACACAAGTCCGTAAGTTGATTGAAAAATCAATTTATGAAACTGATCATACTTTGACTCAAACCCATGGACACCAAAATCGAATACAATTATTTCAACCTCCTAGCACATGTTTCTGAAATAATCATTAGTTTACGAACGCAAAGATAAAGTTACTACAGTTGTATAGTCTTTTGTTTTTTTGTTATTGTAATAGATACACACTTAGCATGATTATTAAATTGCATGCCATAAACTATCATTTCAAATTCATATAGGATGATTTTGGAACAAGATTTGTGGAGTATTAAGTTATATTTGGAATTAATCCAATTCGTTCCATCAACATATCGGATATTAAACAAATAATGCATGTTTTGAAACTATTTAATAAAACTGTTACTCTATCGTGTAATTTGGTGAGATGTGTTTAGTGTCGTATAAATGCAATTGACAAATATACAAGCAATATGGGCGAGCAACAACAAAATGGAACACATCTGGAACATTATACCAACACCATCTGTAAAATGACAGGAGAAGTTTAGAGTGAACGGTATATGGCAACATTTGGCGATATTTTGTACAATCTTATCAGATTAACAATTTCTTATGTATTGTTGTCGCTCAGTGGCTTTTGGTAGATTCATTTACCCCCTATTTAAAAAGAAATCAATCACAGTCATTTATAGAATAGATAAAAACTTTAGGTATGAATAATAACTTCAACGAATTTTCTATTTAACAATATTGAAAATTCACCAACGATATTTTATAATTCTCAGTGTAAAGTTTGTGACTAAAAATAGCTATTAAAACGGGGAAAAAAACACAATATCAATTTTTTATATTTCAAAATGTCTTCACAAGAAACTAATTTCATAAGTAACATTTTTTTTAATACACCATTTAAACGTGAATTAAAATTAATGGCTATATTTTTCCTGAACAAATTTCAATAAAATACATATTTATTTTACTCGTCGGACAGTCGGCTGTTTTATATTTTAGTTTGTATCTCACTCGGTAGATTGTATATGGGTATCTAAAGAATGTTGCCATAATCCTGGGCTTGTTTCGGACGTCTATTCATTAGTTCCACGATGCGCCTCCGGTCCTGGTTGACACTCTGACCTTCATGAACCTCATCTTTACGTTGCTGTTCCTGTTGGAGACAATCCTTAAGCTGATAGCCTTCGGATGCAAGGTAACTGAGGGATCAATAAACTCTTAGATTGTATGTCAGATTGAAGATATGTATAAATTTATTGAGAAAATACAATTTTGGATATTTTCGTACTTCTGTAGAATTGGTTTTAATATATCTTTTCAAATTTTCTATAGCAATTGATCGTATTCAATAAATAGCTCATGATTTATTAAATTATTTCATTATAATGTTTATAAAAAAATAATTTAAAAATTCTGAAATCATGACTTGTCTCCATTTCTTATATATGAGCTCTCGAGAGGTGAAGTGAGCCAACTAGTAAAATGGTAAAACTTTTTTCTTGGACTTTTAAGTACAATCACGTCTTTACTAGGTGTTTTGGTGGGTTGCATATTTTTATTTTACGGAGTTAACTCTATTGCAGTGGTTTCCGACCTTTTTGTCATTGCGCCTCCCTTTGAAGAAAAAAATATCTTCGCGCCTCCCCATACTTTATTTCATATAGTAATAAAGACACGTTTTAAAGGGTAAATAAATATGTTGGACTGTTCGCGCCTCCCTTTGCAATAGTCCATGCCTCCCCAGGGAGGCGCGCCTCCCAGTTTGGAAATCGCTGCTCTATTGCCATGTGTATTACATTGAGGTTACTTTACTTTGATGATACTTTAAGACGCATAGAATATTACAACGCATATTACATATTTTTTTCTAAAATACCACTTGGCTCTCTTCACCTCTAATAGGCCCATATTATACAGCCACAATAAATACTTCACATCCAAATAATTTGGTCAAAGATATAATTAGCGTATTTCTTAAATTCATAACAAGTTTTATCCAGAAGCTAGACAAAAAAAATATCAGCATTTTGAAATAAAGTTGTACATTTCTTCATTTCAAAACTACAGCTCCTTGATTAAATTTCTTTACAAGATCCCATCAACAACAAAACAATGACAATTTTTATTTTTCTCTTATAGAATAAATGTATCGTATCAATTATTAAAGTTGTGTTTATACAATTCAAGTGCATCTCAGTTATCAATGCTGACTTGAACAAATATATATGTAATATGATATGACAAAATTTATACATTGTACATATAAATAATTAAATTGGTCAAATGAAACAAGGTAATAAAAATACACACTATTTTATCAGATATGATTTTTGTATAGACTGCTTTATAACATTATAACTACAATCACAGTTGTCTTAAAATGACTGACCTAAATAATATTACACTGTGAATTGCTCATATTACACTGTGATATTTCAGAGTATATTGCGGCGACATTTTGTTTCAGTCTCACAATGGTTCTTTTATTTGATGCAATATAAATTTTAAATTATCACTAATTTGTAAAATAAAACATAATATTTTACAGCATTCACAATACTCTATATAATAATTATTGCAAATATTCTTACACACATTTTGATCTCATTATTTAATATTTTCACTGCATTGCCAAACATCTGTCACAATACCAACATTCACTCAAAGATGTTTCTCTAGAGATTTTCTAATGTGAAGTTTAAATAACGATATTCTGTCGGTGATAATATCTAAATCAAATGACAGTCATATTAATCATAAGCTTTTTAATGACTTTAAAACTAACAGGTATAAATTATTTCAAAAATTGTTGTTGGTTACTCTGAAAATATCTGTTTACTTTACAAACAAAAAAAACTTTGAAGGTATATTATGAGAACTCAATTAATTTATAGTAAAAATAATGTCAAACATATTAATGTATTTCATAATTTTATATAGTTTCTAAAAATTTTATCTCATTTAAGTATATTTGACGATATATATTATTGATTATATGTGTTTTTTTTTATGTATTATTTACTTCTTGACTGATTTTATTATGTAGATATTTTTTTAGATTTCAATTAGTTTTCTAGTTTTGAAGTAGAATTAGATAATTAAGCTGTATTTGTTCGGTTCCCTTTAATTTATTATTATTCTAGTTAATTCACCAATACTTGATTAAAAATAATCCTAATGCTTTGATCAAAAAATGTTTAAAACACCCTCTCTCAAGTCTCCATGTGTCCTGTATTATTCATCACTGTCCACTTTTTACTTTCTTTTACATTGAATTTATGTTATAAAAAAAATCGTGTTAAATAGATTTTAGAATATAAAAATGTTTAAAAATATCCCTACAATTAAAAAGTCGACAATATCAATGATAGATACTGAACCCTTCTGTTTAGATTTTTTTATGTTCTTATATAAATTTTTCCCTTGTTCCCAAATAAATTACCAATAAACTTATTTATATTGATATATTTTTTTGGAAAAGAAAGTTTACCAACATAGGTTGTTTGATAAAGTGATATAATTTAATGTTACAAAATCATTTTATTGTTAAAATTCAAAGAAATGTTTTTATTGTAACTTTTCCATTCATTATTATTTCCAACTATGATTATGTTGATGTGGTCTTATAATGGCTTTGAACAAAACCACAATATTTCTTTCAATTGAATATATACTTTCGAAAATATTTATTGACAAAAAAATTAATTATCATAATTATTTGTAACAAAAATAGTTCAAAAATATAAACACATTAAAAACATTCTTTTCAGCACTACAGACATATATCGTTAATGAACAATTTTCCATTTCACAGAACTTTTTTAAGGACCCATGGAATACTTTTGATTTTATCACAGTAATTGGGAGTATAATCGACGCCCTCATTTTGGAACTGGGGGTGAGTGATACCATTTTTAGATTTATAGTTGTTGTTTCTCAATAATGTGTGTATCTCCATATGTATAATTATTAAATTCCACCTTGTTTTTTTAAGCCATACGGTAAAGTACATTATGATTTAATAATTTTACCTATCATTACAAGAAACTTTTAAAATTTCATTGATCACATTATGAAAATAGGTATGTTAATAAATTACTCTGTACCCCTGTACATAACATATTTACATCATATACATAAAAAATTGAATCAATATTTTTTCAAGAATTGACTTAATAAAATAGTCGATATATTTTGTTTTCAGGCAAATACGATAAGTGTCGGATTTTTGAGACTGTTCCGAGCCGCAAGACTGATAAAACTTCTAAGGCAGGGCTACACGATACGAATATTGCTTTGGACGTTTGTTCAGAGCTTCAAAGCTCTGCCGTACGTCTGTCTACTTATTGCAATGTTGTTTTTTATCTATGCCATCATCGGAATGCAGGTATGCTATCTATGATTTTGTATATTTATATTGATAAAGATTTATAATTTTAAAATGTCATACAAGGAGTTACAGAATAGTTTTCACCCTCAAAGTACTCGAACCTGCAAATAACGATACATGTTTCATTTAACTCTTAATGTATTTGTTGCATTTTTCTATGCCCACTGTTAAATAGAATATAGGAAAATTTAAATAATAACTTTGGTTAACTAAACTGACCCCTACGAGATTTGCAAACAATCCCAAATGATGTAGTTTGTATTGCTCACAACAGACTTATTGTCGACAGTCGTAGATGCACTTTTATAAAGTCACAGTTGTTGGGAGGCAGCAGTGAAAGTGTAGTCCATTTGTGTATTCAATATAATGTACATATATTTTTTCAACAACTACAATCAATTGAGAAGAAATACTAAAATGAAAAAGAATTTCAAATGATCAATCTAATAAAGCTAATAGATCAAGATTGCAATAATTATGTAATTTTATATCCAATTTTCATATATTATTCTAATAAAATCATATTAAATTTTCAGTAACTACATGATTTCTGGAAAACACAATCTTTCATTGCAATATATCACAATTTTGTTTTCGTATCTTATTCAAAACCCGTATAGCACGGGTTCCCAACCTATGGGTCGCCAACTTTTTTCGATTTTGGATTTGAACAACAAAACTAAAACTACAGTCAACTAAAATTACCTTATTAAAAAAAATGCCCTTTTCAATTGCATCGGGGCCGCAGGTCACATGGCTTTTATAAAAAGGGGTCGCCACCCAAAAAAGGTTGGGAACCTATGCCGTATAGGTTATGACGATGATACCTTTATTGATAAAGTTTTATTACTAGTTATACTTAATTTTTATTCAACAATATTATTTCCATGAATATAAAAAGGAAAATGGATTGTTATTATGTCAAAATCAGACACAGGGTACTACAGACTTTGGTCAACTCATGAAGAATAATGAGTTTTTGTTGAAATAATGTTTTAGCGTATTGAGACTTTTTTTTCAATTCGATGAGCCCTAACTTTGACAATAGTTATTAGTTTACAGCAATATTTTTTTTTTACTTATGACCTAGATATTTTCCACACGTTTCTGTAGGCTTTTTAAAGCCATTATTTTATTAGTTTTAAGAAGTGACTTAAATCTTGGAAGAATAATCCATATGACAGATGCTTCACGCCCTATTGAGTTTGTTTATTTGTTTGAAATTAAATAGTATAGCAGTCAAAATTCATAGGAACACATAAGAGATATGGTTGAAATTTATCAAAATTAAACCCCTAAAAAAACCCAAAATGTATATTTTTGATTGATACCTTTAAATAATTCTTGTCTATTGTGATAAAATTTTGCATGTTATTGTTCCTCCAAGATAATCCAATTGAATATACTTTTATAACTAGGTGCCTACAATTTTACTCATAATAATTTCTATTGAAATTGGTAATGAGTAAAAAATCTAGAAAAAAACACAATTTTTACATTCTTAGCAATAATATTCTTAGATATTTTCTATTTCTTATATTTACATAGGAATAACTTAGATCTTAGAAACATATCACACATTATACATTCATTACTTACATTTTACATAATATAGAAGTTTCATAAATCCATGCGATTTCTGTCAGAAATGCCTGAGGTAAATATTTTCTTTTTTTTCTTATTGAATAGTTTTGCATTTAATGATTCCAAATTTATTACCACATCAATCATCGGCTTAAAAACGATTGAAGAAACTGTTCTTCGATGTGTAAATAATTCAAATATTAGAGAAATATCTTTCCCAATTTATCATTCATATTTTTTTATGGTATTTAACATATTTATAGTCGAATCATTGCTCACTCGAATAGTCTTTTGTTTGGTATCATTTTTAAAACTGGTTCAGACGGTTTGAAATGTTTTACGATATTTTTCGTACCACTTGTCATCAATCGGGCCAACACACTCCACACAAACAGCAAAAATGGACAGACGACTATCATATTCCACCAGCAAACATTCTAGAGAAAGATTTTAATCATGCAGGTCTTTGGAAACATGCGATTTGATCCCGACACAGCGCTGAATCGCCATAACAACTTTCAGACATTCTTTGGCGCCCTTTTGCTGTTATTTCGGTGAGACGTCACATAGACGACACGCGCAGCGCCACCCTGTCCGTAACCCTCCGCCTGCCGTTTTGCGGCTGCGGTGGCTGTGGACATTTTGTTGTTTAATGTAGACGGTGTACCGTAGCAAACTAGTTTGTCCGCAATAATATATATCGTATACACCCTGACCTGCTCCGCATATATCCCCTTATGTAATAATATGACTATAAGTTTTGGTGCATTCTTCCGGTACGTGCGTGCGTTGGGCATGTAGGGTTATGTCTGTCTTGGATTCACTTCATCATTGCTACATCTTCATCAGTCACTTCAGAATACATCGAAACACACACCATCAACACTGAATTGCTCATATTTGAAAGTCATCAACTCGCAGTCTTACTGTAAAGATCAATCTTTTACCTAATTCATAATATGTGACTTCTTATATTTCTGTTACCATATATTCATTTTAGTTGCGGATCATATCTTTTTAAAATTTCCCTCTTACTCATATTATTTTGAGAATGTGGGCACGTTAATTCCTAAGGTTACATTGAGCTTGCCATTCCACTGATTCAAGCATTAGTTTCTTATTTTTAGTAATTCTTCATATGACAATGTTATCATTCAGCTATCGCAACCTAATAACTTTTTCCTCGTTTTTAATATTAACATCTTGCTAATGCTAAAAATTCATAAGAATCAACACTTGAGTTTATTGACTGTGATATGAGCAACGACGCATCAATTGGAGATTAGATAGTTCACCGTTTCACTCACAAAAACTGTATCGATGCAAAATGTCTGTCGCTTTTGTGATGTATTTCTTTTTAGTTTTCCTGTCCACAGTCGGTATTAAAAAAATTAAAGGGGATAGATAAATTCTACTTTACGATAATTGAGTGGTATTCGCACTCGGCTGTGACGAGTGTATCGGATTCCATCACACAATATACACGCCATCTAGTGGAGCAGCCACCGTACATTTATGGGAACATTATGATTTTTATTCGGCTCTCATTACCCGCCCTATCAATATTTACGTAAATGTAAAATAGCGTCAGATAAAAATCATAAAATTGTTCCTCAATGACACACCTAACCACACAATCATTGTCGATTTTCAGTTATATGAACGATTGCATCCAGTGGAATATATTTTGATAACACAAATTCACATAGTTCATCATTTAGTGGTTTACATCTAGATTTAGCAGAGTCGTGTTTAGCCCATCTTACATCTATCAACGGTCAACCTTACGCATAAATGAGAAATACTCCAATTACTTACCGCCATCAATGTTTTCTTTCTCGTCCATTCATTATTGCTCCGCTCTTGTGGCTGTTATTTCGTGAAGTATTTTTATTTCCTATTACCCGTCCGCTGCTAACTAACTCGATAACATCTTAAACATTCTCGACTGGTGATCTTTCTCATTTATTTGTTTCGACTCGGATCATTTTGACAGGGGCCACATCGACCAATTCAACCGACCGACATCTTATAAATGTAAATGGCTCATGTAGTATCATATCATCTAGAAATATATATATGATTGTTGTTGTTCTGTAAATAGGTTTTCTAGCGATCCCTTCCAAGCAACTGTTTTGGGTTTATCGTATACGTCAAATATATATATATCTAACATACTGTTATCCTAAATATATATATTTATAACGAGAATGTTGTACAATGTAGACTATTTGGATTGGGCTAGACGTCATTTATTTGTTTGTTTTCTGATACTCCTGATCCCACGATGATCCATGTAGATTGATAAATTTTCTGATTATTCACTCTGGGATGACTATTTTCCCTTCTGTTGTCTTCCGCCGGTTACTAGGTGTTTGGAAACATAGAGTTGGTGCCGGAGTCGTCGATCACGCGTCACAACAACTTTAGGAGCTTTGTTCAAGGTCTGATGCTACTGTTCAGGTAAGGAAGACTCCACTGTGACAGGTTCAGCATGACATTTATCAATCCGCGCTTAACCAATTTTTTCCAATTCGCTAACAGTTTTTAAATGAATTTCGGAATATTTCAATTCAAGAAAATTCTTTATTTGGTGGCATATAATACGATTAAATATTCCAATTTTTTTATTTAACTGTTCAATGGCATATGCAACTTTTTTTGTAGAAAAACAGGTTTTTTATAATATTATAGTATTCCTCATCACTTTTAGTCACTAAACATCAGTGACATTTTGTAATACAGCTTTGATATAAAGTCACTCCGAAGTGTTACCTTTAACTAATGAAATTTGTTTTAAATATTAATTTATCTTATACCTGTCACTAATGTCAACAAATAACCGACTAACCTTACGTCTTGCGTTGTCAACTCAATATTTTTATGTTTTTTTGTCTTCGTGGTATTGTCATCACTAAGTACTTAATCTCAACTCATTATTAGATGTATACAGTGGCGGCCGGTCAATGTGGCATTGGATCAATCCACCCCTTGTATATGCAGGGGCGGTTATATTTCATGAAATAATATTCAAACAACAGTTATACCATTCACTCATTTTAAATTCTTCATTTATTTATTGTCTATAATAAATATTTTAGAACATTTTGTTTTATTTTAGACAATAAATACATGAAGAATTTAAAATGAGCAAATGGTATAAATGTTATACCATTTGCTCTTCTGAATAGTAAAATCGACGACGCGCACGCCAACAGCAGGTGTACCACAGGGATCCGCCTTATCGCCCTTATTGTACAACCTTTACACTCACGATATTCCGTTACCAGACTACATACCCGGAAGCAACGAAACAATCATTGCACAATATGCCGACGACACAGCCATCCTAGCCAGATCGCTAAACAGGAACAGAGCCACCGCGCTTGTACAAAAAGCAAGCACGGACATATCCACCTGGTGCTCCGACTGGAGGATCCAAATCCACCCGGAGAAAAGCACTGCGATAACTTTCAGTCGTAGACCTAACAGACACAATAAGGACATTAAAGGCATCCGGATGCATAACACCCACATTCCGTGGGCCCACACGGTTAAATACCTTGGGCTCACGCTAGACTCACGATTAACCTTCTGCAAACATATTGCTGAGAAAAAACGCCAGGTGTCGCAAATCACTGGTCGACTCTATCCGATGATTGGCCACAAGAGTAAACTTGCCGTAAAAAGCAAATTACTATTGTACACCGCGATTACAAGACCGATCATGACCTACGCGTGCCAAGTATGGGCACACGCGGGCATGAATCGTATACGGACACTACAGACAATACAAAACAAAGCACTTCGCATGGTCACGGGAGCACCCTGGTTCGTGCGAAGTTCCACGTTACACAAAGACATGAACCTAGACCCGATCCTTGATCACGTCATAAAACTGTCGAAGAAGTTCTATAGTGACATGGCGGATCATCCTAACCAATCTATCAAAAGTTTACTTAACGACTACATTGATTACCCTCACACAAACATAGCGCGACCGCGGAGAGTCCTCCTACTGAAACCTCCTTAGCCCCCCCCCGATCCCCCACATTCACATGTTTGGATATCAACATCTGCTAAAACCCCGATCTCCAAAACCTGAACGACTGCCGCAGACACTGTAGGTTTGACCTCCTCTCGAGGATAAATAACAAAAAAAAAGAGGGAAAAAGATTAAAATAATAATTATATAAAAAAAAAAAAAATAACAGATCAAAAAAAAAATATTAACTGATCAGATAAGCATAACCCCAATTAATTGCAGCTCGAGGTTACTGAATCAACCACTAGTGTCACATATAATGCCTACGAATGAGAACTAATACCACCACAAAAACAAAACAAAAACCAAAGACCACGCACCCGCCTACGCCCAGGTAAATCCTGGACGCTATGCGGGAAAAGCAACATCAAAATACACCAGATGAAAGGGAAATTGGAGCTCGGCTCCACCAGCCCCATAATTTGATGTATAGATATCAATCAATCTTCTGAATATTATTTCATGAAATATAACCGCCCCTGCATAAACAAGGGGTGTATTGATTCAATGCCACATTGACCGGCCGCCACTGGATGTATATCTTAACTTTTTAAAGAAATATGCTGTCAAATAAACTATTATAACAGTAATATTTGTTTTGGTAATTGAACGCTTTCATTGAATAAATTTTTACAAGGCAGGTACGCTTGATGCAAAAAGAAGCAGCTGCAAATATTACATTATTTTTTAATTTTATAGAATCCTTAACTGCTCTAAATCAGAAAATGCATTTGATTTTTTCAATTATAAAAACCACAACTTATAACAAACCTTTCTGGCGGTAATATTTTGATATCAGTTTACATCAAATATATTTTTTTTAATCCCTGTATGCACAAATTTTTATTATAAAACTATTATTCTATACAAGTTGGACTTCGTTACACGAAATCGTATAAACCTACATTCAACTAATTCGATGAGATCTTTACTAAATTTTTACGATAGTTTTCAGTTTATCACATTATATGATATATTTTTAAGTCCATATATCAGTCATAGTCCAAAGAAACTTAGATGTGATCCACACTGGTGGATGTACAAAATAATAAGTGGACATAAATTGAATTCCTTAAAATAGGAAAAAATATGCAGTGACACGTAAAGGAGACTGTCGCCATCTTTGACATTACTCTGATTTATATAAATGGATTTCACAGCTGAATTATTGAAATTCTATAATTTCAGCTCTCAATTTTTTATCCAATGAATACTTTCTTCGAAAATCACTGACAATCCACTTTAAATTATCTATCCATCTGTCTTTTTTATGATATCTTCGAAGTGTTCTTAAAAGAAACAATCAATTTTCAAAAAATTATGCTTTCTTTTTAAAAGAATATATTAGGCTATTATTTGCAAACTCTACCCGTTCCAAAATGGTTGAAAATGAATCTCGAATTTTATTTTGTAAAACAACACACATTTTACACGTATTTTTAGTTTTACATTACTTTGGAATGATATTTTGTATGTTATCATAACAGGTTTGAAACTGCTTTCTAAAAATACTTTAAAAAATTATTTGTATTTACCAAATAACATTCATGGTTCACCAATTTTGTAACGAGCCGGATTTGCAAATAATAACCTTATATTTTTGATGAAAATCAGATATTCCAAACAATCTTTTAAAAATTTCTGTAGGTCTTATTACATAATTAAGGTTATTGAGTTTGTATGTGCTTGCATAACCACGTCCAAATGTATTTTAAATTGGGTTATTTTATTAATAATCGTTTCAAAAAATTTGTGAATACCAAATGTCATGCACATTATATTTTTATTTGTAATAATATACTTCATATATTTTAATCGCTCTAAGGCTTTTAATGTTGCACTTTTCACTTGATGTGTATGTGTGTGTGTGTATTTTGAAAAACTATATCTATTCCGCTACTGCTTTAATATTGCAAAAATAATCTTTAACTTGAATGGTTTGAACAATCTTTTCGAATACAATAATGTGAATGTTTTTATTGCAGCAAAATCAACCTAAATTATATCTTTGCATAATAAATGGCAACTATTTGACTGTTATTTTATTCATAATTCTTAAGAAATTATTCTCTTTACGATAAAAAAAAAACATTACAGGATGTCATCTTATTGTATGAGTTTGAAAAATAGAACCATATTAGATTCTAAATATTACAACATATACAATTATTAAAGTTATTTTATTGTCCTCATATTTTTAATATAATTATTAATTAAGCTCTTATTGCTGAATAAAGTTCCTTTATCTAATCTCTATTATTTATTAACATGAAATATTCTTGATACTTTGAGTAAAGAGATGTGGAAATACTACTGAGTTCTCAATTAAATTGCCGTATTCATTATTTCAAATTATAAACATCAATTTAAACCGTCAGTAATCAAAGTAAGCTATCATAGAATCAAATAATATTTTTTTTAAATAATTTCACATGTTGTGTTTTCTATAATTGTTTTTTAAATGAACATTAGATGTGCAACCGGAGAGTCTTGGCCAAGTATTATGCTGTCATGCCTCAAAGACAGGCCCTGTGACCCGAGAGCCAACAAGCCACCGGGAGAGTTCTGCGGCTCGACTCTCGCCTATGCCTACTTTGTGTCCTTCATTTTCTTCTGCTCATTTCTTGTAAGTGTTTAGAATATTTTTCAATTACTGCAACACACCAATTAAAATAATGAAACAATTTTTTTTTGCTCCGATACGGTTATGTTTTTGCTAGGCCTTTAGCTGAGTGGTCAACATCGATGGTTTTGGTTATGCGTTTGAATCCCAGTATGTTTCATGAATTGATATTTGACCCGACAGGAGCAATTGACCCAAAAGCTTGATGTGTAATGAATGTAAAGAATGTAATGGGTATTAACACTCAATAACATCAATGGGAAACATTTTATTTTCCTTAAATTGCACTTAATTTAAATCAATCTTTCTTCTAATCAATTAACTATCTGACCAAGGTCAGGGACTGAATGACCAAGGTCAAGGATAGGAAATCTTTATCGTGCTTTTCAGTGGCGGTTCCTGACCTAAAATCTTGGGTGGGCTAGAGAAAAGCATATTTCCACTTCACCTTATACATTAATCTACAAGCAAATTAACAAATACTACGACACTGCAGTAGTGTCGTAGTATTTGTTAATTTGCTTGCATAAATGATAAATTATTATATAATAAATGCATAAATTATTAATGCATAAATCATTATATAATAAAATCAATGCTAATGTAACTAAGAAATAATAGAATACGGAACCCTTAAATTCGTCTCTTTCAAAGTGAAATAACAAATACAAAGAGCAATACAGAACTGTCAGTGCTGTTCATTTTTATTCAGCCATCTTAAGTTTTGGGTGAAAAATGCAGGTCGGGCTTAGCCCACCTAGCCCAGTACCTAGAACCGCCACTGGTGCTTTTGAAGATTTTCATTTTTTTTTCATTTTATTATTCCCCTAGATGTTGAATCTGTTCGTTGCTGTCATCATGGACAACTTTGACTACTTGACACGTGACTCTTCAATTTTGGGCGCCCATCATCTTGATGAATTTGTTAGAATTTGGGCTGAATATGATCCAAATGCAACGTAAGTAAAGGAAACACATATTTTATTATCCTAAATGATATACTAATTTGTTTATATAATCTTTTACAAAAAAGCTTTTTTCACATATTTCAGGGGGAAAATTCACTACTCAGAAATGTACGATATGCTGAAAAACATGGACCCTCCATTAGGTTTCGGAAACAAGTGTCCTAACAGACTGGCTTACAAGAAGCTCATCAGAATGAATATGCCGCTAGATGCCGAGGGGAAGGTTAACTTCACGACTACTCTGTTTGCCCTCATCAGAGAAAACCTCAGCATTAAAATGAGATCGGGTTAGTTTTTCAGTGGTATTTTTTTATAAATTATTCCCGCTTTTGCCAACTCATTTGTTGTTGCAATTGACTTTTTCAGAAACAAACTGATGGCAAACAAACTACACTTTACTTAACAGACAGTTAATTTACCAGATAAAATTAAATTAAAAATGAAATATTCGTGAAAAAACTTAAGAGTTTGTAAATCTGTTTTTTATAAAATTATATTCAATTGGAAGTTTATTTAATGTGTTTTTCGCAAAGTGCTTAAGTTTATTTTTAAAATGATATTAAAATCTTTTTCTGTAATCTTCTTCTTGAATGATTAAAATTTCGCATTTTACAAGAGATGATACAGCTTATCGCATATTGAATATTTGAAGATGACTCATATCATCAACGCTATTGAAAATAAATATATATTTTTTACAGCGGAAGAAATGGACCAAGCAGACATGGAGCTACGGGAAACAGTGAGCCACATATGGCCCTTACAGGCCAAGAAAATGCTTGACCTCTTAGTTCCGCGCATGGACACACTAAATGCTGGCAAACTTACAGTCGGCAAGGTATACGCCGGCCTTCTCATCCTCGAAAGCTGGAGAACGACTCGCTTTGGACAAGTTGAACCGACGGGAATCCCGGTTAGTCATGGTTTAATGTTCTTTGCTCGCAGACTTCTCCTTCCATTTTCAACCTCGTTTACAGTTTACAATCACAATTTACGGCATACGGAAACAATAAAAATAAGAAAAATTTACATCCTTTTTAATTTTTGTATCACTTATTAAGAAGCAATTCATAATAATATTATTAGTTAAATAAAAAAATCTTCACAATAATAAGGAACATTAAATGTCATATCAAGATATAGTATTAAATTGAAGTGGAATAATTACAGGGCAGAAGAATTTTAAACACTTCTATTTAACATATATTGTCACGGTTTTATTTGTTCAATTTTATTTATTAAGCAGGTAAGATAGATTAGAGCTAACAGCGTACTGTGTTCCTAAAATATGTAAACAAACATTCCAAAAATAATGGTGTACCCTACCTATGAATCATTAAATAAATCATGGCCTATGTAATTGTCTTGTCGGTTATCAGATTAAAATACATTTTTCAGAATTATAGAAAGTAGTTTTCGGAAGTATAGAGCAAAAGAACATGATATTTCTATATTTATTAGATAATATATGTTTTAATTGTAAAATTAGCTTGATTTATGACTGATGAATTGCTGTTTTAATAGTGTGTGAAATAGCCAATCGTGTATCATCTTAATTTGAATCAAATTTGATGTTCGTTATACTTCAATCAAAATACAGGCTGTGTTGTATGTCTTTAATGTTACCAGTGAGCAGAAATAATAGACTGAATTATTTTTGACTTAAAATATGTGTAGGATGTTGCATAATACTTACGAGTGTGACGTTTATAGCAACCCTGAGTAGTTTAATAATTTTAATGTCCGTGTAGTTATTGGTAGATGTGTGTCAAATGTCCTACAATAGGTTTTAAATTGAACGCAGAAATATTTAGTTTGAAAATATTCAACAATAAAATCAGATACATTACTGAACTGTCAACACACAAAGCTTTCGAAAGGATTATTCTTACCTACGATTTCACAAAAATACAAGCTTCCTAAAACCGCCGCACAAGCATTTCACTAGAAAATATTACGAAATACTCTTGAAAAGGATACGATTGACGAAAAAACTCAAATTTTTATTGATGGAAAGGTCAGATAATGGTACAAGACAATCAATTGAATCAGTTAATAACAAAATAAAGTATTCATAAAATACTTCTATGACAGATTTATCATATTTTCCACAATGATGAACATAATTATTATTAAATTAAGAAACCTTTGTTTTATTGTATACTGATTTCAAATATCCTTAGAATATGACGCTGTTATAATAATACTTTGTAATTCAATGGAACATACAGTTCAACTGATGCGTGATTATTTAGACGACTTTCTCAACATCAACTTTCCATTTAAAATGACATATTTATTTCGTAACCTTTTCTAACAAAAGTACAGCGGTCTTGGGAAGGTTAACCAATACAAACACCTCTTGTGTTTTGTATAAAAAACTGGACTCGGATAATTGAATTGCACAACTTAAAATAACAAAACATATTAAATTATCAACTGCGACTGAGCGAACGGCTTCTAGTCGTAGGTCTGACAATTGTTAACAAAATTCTTACTTCACGACACACATTGATAATTGATTTTAGACAGATTCCATTAGACATAAACAAGCTTCGTGTGTTGCCAGTAATGAAAATAGTGCCCTTTTCCCTGGGAATTTCCCTACACCGGAATGTTTGCGTGTTTCAGGCGTTTGCTGGCAATAATAGCCCATCGGCGAATCAGCCGGTAGTACCCATATTTAAATACCTACATAACTCAGAAAATTTTTTCTTTTATCTTAAGCTTTTTACTCATTCATTATATACGTAAAAATTTTGCACTTGTAACGGAGAATTTAGATTTTCTTATTTAAAAATGTTTGACGCTATTTATTTTTATAAATAAGCATCGTGTTTCAAATCATACAATTTTATGTCCATACATTTTTTAAATCATATTAGGTACAGTTATTTAATTTGTAATATTATTATTGGTAACTCTGCTAATCGTGATAGGAAATATTCTGAATTTTATTGATACCAAATAATTGAAACATTCAAAGTTATTTTAGGTATTGAAATTAATACTACACAAAAAACCTTATCCTATTCCAATGAATATGTCTAATGGAAAGAAATAAAAGAAACTACATTAGGAAACAAAACGTTACCATGCTTGCATATTATTGATTACAAAATTTCCTCTTTCACTACACTATGAATGCAGATTGTGTATGATAACATAAGCAAATGAATATACATATTCAAATTTCTCTGTCAGAATAAAATGTTTTAGAAAAGATTTTTAATCACTGAAAGATAAATAATTAATAACCAATAAGTGTTAATCCCACAATGCAGAGTTATCATTAATTGTAGTCTGACATTATTTTTCTATTTAATTGCGTTTCTAGGACAATTAGTAGTATTCAAAGTTAGTCAGCAGTCGTTGAACTCATATTTCTATCGACATCTTACAAACGTGAGGTTTCCAATCCAAACCGATTAATTTATATATTTTATTGTAGTTTTAATGTAGATATATTTTTTATATTCCTATTTTTATTCGTAGAAATACATAGTAAATTGATTTAAACTTTTTAATTTTATTTTATGAAAAGCTTCTACAACGTATAATATTTGCTACGGTGAAGAATATATCTGCTTAAATGCTAAAATACAAAGTGCATCTTTACATTTCTTCATGTATTATACGAAATAGGTATTCTATATTAATGTACTGAAGACTCAAATGTAGTCATGTATAAAAATTCATAAACCGATGGTTACAGTGAATGAACTGCAGGTGTAATATAAAATATTAACATGTTTGTAATAAGGTCTTGTTTTGATGGATTTGTATGAATACAATAATAATGAATACCTTGAGGTTGGTGTAATCTTGAGTAACAAAGATTTGACCAATTATCAATTTATTTCAACTACTTTACTTTAATATTTTATTATTCTCATAACAGAAGATTTTTCAGTATTTAATACACAAATATAATTATGTTATTTAATTTAAAATCATATCTTGTACCGTCCTTAGTTTTCAATCTTCTAGCTTGTATTTGTCATTCTAATAAACATATCTATAGTATCTGATTGCAAAACAATATTTTTAATGAATGCACCCCTAGTAGGTTTTTCAAAATATATATTTTTGTATCGTCTGATGATCTATCTGTTGAATGATTCATAAATTCTTACAAGCATGATGTCTTTGAAAGTTGAAATCAATCTGTAGGCTTCACTACGATTTTCGAAAAATTACTAATTTTCATACCCTTACTATATCATAGATTGTAAAAAACTTGGCTATGGTAGATAGATCGCAAGTATTTATGTACTCATTTTTTTGAATAACATATTCAGTTGTTAAATCTTTTATAATTAATCTTAATCTGTTACTGCTATCGCAATATGAAACACAGTGGAAAAAACATTTTTTTAAATGAATATAAGAAAACTTTAAAATGTTACATAAATGCTTGATTTATATTTAATTTTGTATGTATTTTGATATTTCTTTTATGACTCTTTATTGCCATCTAATGTAAAAAATGACCAAATCTCTAAAACGTTCGCATCATGATTTAGTTTCAAAGTTTACATAATTATCAACAAGGCATATCTTTTTCTAACTATTGTGGGAATACCCCGATTTGTTTTTATTTATGAATTACTTAATGCCATTTTTACTTCTCTAACGTATTTCTCTTTGAACTTGGCACTGCTTTTCAACCTTTATCTATGATCTGAATGCTTACTTTTTTATATCCGAATGTTTCTCAATCTTTCAACATCTAACCTGAATATTAATTTACTTATTCATGATATTTCACTGTACAACAGAGGCAAGATGCTTGTTCATAAAATGCTTGCAGTAATTTATTTCCTGACACATCTTTCAAATATTGCAACTATCTCACCTTTATCACTAACTGCAATTTTTACGAATCAGCAGCTTTATATAAAGCAAACAGACTTATTAGATAATATCCAAATCGATCCTAAATGTTGCATAGGTTTAGTAGGTACCTCGCAGGCGTTCAATGGAATTTTAGCACCTTCAAAATGTACAAAAATACATATCAGCAAACAAAAGGATTAAACAGTTCTTGATCACGCAAGCTCGTTTATGAAAAGTTGCCGTAATACAGCAAATTTTTTAACCATCTTGTTTATGTGTATGTGAAAACTAATACTCTATAAAATATCGCTCTGAACAAGAAATTTATTTAATTACATAAAATCTCAATTCGCTGTAATAATATCCACTAACATGAATTTCCATATTTCTTTTAAAATAAAAAATATATTGGCTTGCCCGACGAGATTTCTTATATTTGTCTTTACGTAAGATACACAATTCATTCAATAAAAGGCATTTTTTTTGCTTCCCTACAATACTGAGCAGTGATAAGAAAAAATAAAAGATTTTGATGATCACTTATATTGTAATGAATTAATTAAAAGTAGATATCTCTCAAATATCAGAACGTCAGTTTCCATATTATGCTCGTCGATGTACCTACTATGATTCGAAAGTCAGGACTAGTTACACAAATTTAGGGTTGAGTATATCCAATTTTAGAAAAATTTTGGTCAGTAAAAATAGAAATATTCAGGCTAACCTTAAATCGGTCCAATGTGCGTAAAAATCGCCATTGTTCCAAAATTTGAGACGCTGTACGCCGCACTTAGCAGAAGGCGTCGTTCTTTAACTGCCTGCTGGACATGGCCGCCGGCTTGGGAGGGCCAGGGGGCTCTCGGGCCGGCTCCTTGTCCGCGGAAGCCCCCATCATGGCCCCGGTGGTCGCCCCAGTGCCAGAGAAGCCCGCTGAAGAGGGGCCGCAACTGACGACTCTCGCCAGACGCAACACTGTCAGGAATCGATCGCTCAGGTACTATTTGAATTTATAATTTTTATCATTTACAATAAAGTACCTAATGAGATGCTTTAATTAAGTTTGGATTTCTCATACTTACTTAAATTTAATGATAACATTACGTTAACTGTATCCAATATAAAAAAATATTCTAAAATTAAGCAATACAAGAAAAATTAACAAAACTTCATGGAAATGCAGTAAATAATAATATCGACTGAGGGTGCTTCACTGAACTTTAATATCAAATTTGAATCGTTCAACTTGTTTAAATTTTATCACGCTTTTCACAACTTTCAGGTACATATTATTGAAATTTGAAAAACGTAATGTTCGAGAATTAATAATTTATTGAATTTAATAGTCAATTTTATTACCTCACACCTACCGAGTTTAACTTAACCTGAACCTAGCAAATTCAGTAAATAACGAATAGGTGACTCCAATTTTCTAGACCGAAAGTTTAAATGCACAAAAATTATTGATATTTTTACCTGGCTTTCGACGCATATTTGAGTATTTTTTTCTCTTTGTTTCAGGAGCAAAAAGGTGAAGATCTATCTGGTCCAACAAATAACAACCAAATGAAATATATATTTATTTATATTCAATGGTTTTATTGAACGTAACCATATACTTTGATTAATTTTTGTCAATTTAATGTCTTATTGAGTTATAAAATATCCTGACATGGTGTTGTATTCGATGTTTTAAAACATAGATAGATCTACAGTTCGAAACAGATTACCGTTTCGAAATTGCGTACTTTAGAAATAGAGAAATATCTTCAAATCTTTAGAATAGGTTCTATATAGTAATTTTAAGAATAGTCCGAGCTGACAATAGGTTCACAGCGACATGTTAATTTAAAAATGTCACATAAACCGTACAAGAGTATTGAAATACTAAATTTCACACGTTGATAATGTTTAGTTTTTATATTTCATGTATTTATTCAACTATATTAGTTTACAGATTGATTCTCAATCAAATATGTCATAAGGACAGGTTGTAATAAAACTTTACTAAATAAACTATATTATATAGATTAGCAACTAGTTAAAAATAAAAAGTCATTAGGTAGCTAGTACGTAAACTTAGACACGTGTGTTACACTATTAATAAAACATCACATTCGAGAATATAGTAAGTGATTTAATTTTACCGTCTTTAAATTCACAAATGATGTTTTCAAAAAATGTAATAAATTGAAAAAGTAAATTGAAGCACTTCGTATTTTAACTTTAAACCTCACGAATGCAATGTTTTATTATTATTGTCCAACAATTATTTATTATGCTGATAGAAAACTAGATATTCAAACACACATTAGAGGAAAACACAAAGTAAACAGGCAATATTGCAGCCATCTACAATTAGATATCACTACATAATATCTATTTTCTTTTTCCATATCTTTCATTGACATCCGCATGCAATCTGTTCAATGAAAACTACTTTTATATGCTGATTTTTTTTTTCTAAAAAACATTTTTTTCTTCTGCATGTTTTCTTACTGTAGATTGTCAAATGCATGATATTTGAAGATTTGAAGTGTGAGCACATACTATTTGTAAATGGATTGGTTATCTTACTATGAAATAATGTATTTATAAAAAACTTTTTTTTTCATTATAATTTTTTAAATATTTTTTTTTTTTGTAATTATTGGACCAAACGTTTTGTACTGTTTTAGGTATTATCAAGAGATGAGGCTAAATGACATAATCAGAACCAACAAAATTCAAATTGATGTTCTCATTATTCCCCATTATTTCAGTTTTAAAATGAGTGTAACTCATATTTTGTTTGGCACTCTATAATACTTCTACGCTGCGTTTTAATTTTACCACAAATTGTTGTTATCAAATAATTTCAGCAGACTACATCAGTGTATTTGGCTGGATAAAGAATTAAAAATCCTCATTCTCTTTTTCCCAGCCATTGTGTCGATCCTAATCTGAATCGGAATGAATTCAGAATGAAAACTTCATCTCATCTCTTGTTATTGTAACATCAATCTATTTTTGACTTATTATCCAAAATATCTCAAAATTCATCAAAAAAGGAGCGCTGAAAAAAAATATCTTTGACTGATCGAGAAAACAATTTTCCTATAACACATCTTAGAAAATGACAAATAGTTTTGTTAATTGTTAAGAGATAAACTTCATCCCAAAAATCTATAAATAATCAAATATTCTCTCCTAAACACAATTTCTTTGAGTATCTTAAAATAGTCAATGTATTTTGTGTTTCTGATACTGACGTTCATAATTTTTATATCCCATCATCGCAAAACATACATTAAAAAAATATTTTACAGATGTGTTTCTTAATATATGTATATATATATATCTTTTAAAATTCATAATAGTTACATATTGAATCTAGTAATTTTACCCATTTACGATTTCTGAAAATAATTGTTTATTTTTGTTAAGGAATATCTCTAAGCCAATTTATAATAATATTATTCTTCTAAAGTTTTTTTCAAAAGAGAATATCTGTACATTGTTATAAAAAATGGAATCATTAATTATTTGAATACTGTAGTAGAGTTTTGTCTAATTCCATTTCACTGCATAGGCACTCGAGCTCCAAGATGTCGGGTCCAGACAACCGTCGATGGAGTCCCTCGTAGATGGTGGACATCTTCAAGCACCACACGGTTATGCTAACGGCCACAGACGCTCACCGAGCTTGAGGTAAAACATTTAGTTTTTCCCTGTAACTATCGTTACATCAAAGATTGAATATTTTAACAGCTGTCCAGTCTGTGCGGGCTTGAATAAAACAAAATAGATTAATATATGATTTCACATAAAAGAATAATTAAACAATAATAAACATTATTATTGATATGATGATAGAGAAAATATTTAATATTGTTTGACTGAAATAAAGGCATTTGCAGACAAAATATTTAAAGTTTCTTTCATTCTACTGACTTTAAAGATAAAAGAATTAGAAAATAAATCTCATAGAGATAAATCTGGGGGCTTAATAATCATCCAACTTTTAGCATAAAGTATAAAGAAAACTTTATGTTCTTCAATGACTTATTATATTTTTACTATCTTTATATAATTATAAATTAAAAAATATTTTCACTGGAAGTAGAAGGATCGAAATACTTTAACATATTTCCACGTTTTCACTATATTTGAATTAAATATCTAATCATATAATTTTAGCAATCATTAATATTATATTAAGCACAGATTTGATCTCAGAGAAAACACAGTTTTCTTACAATTCAAATGCTTTCTTGAGACTAATGTTTCCTTTTTATAGTCAAAGACGGGGTCCATCACCTCTTGTTCGTACCCCGAGTCCACGTCGGAGAGGACCTCATCACTATCATGTAGGTCCTATAGGCCCCCATCAACACCATGACATAGGCTTTTCGGATACAGTAAGCAACGTTGTGGAAATAGTCAAGCACGATCATCACAGGCAGGGTTCAGGTCCACGCTACCATCACCAAGGGGGCTCGCACTACAGGATACCAGGCGGTGAGATATATCCCATCCTATTCAGATTTGCCATGTACATTTACATAATTTGATAAAAATAACGCATTATTTGCTAAGCACATTTTTTTCATTCAATAAGATAAATAGATGTTTTCCAATAAGATGCTTTATTTTAAATATGTGTGTTAAAGCCGGGGGTCGGTAAACTTTCAAGAGAGAAAAGCCAAGTCGTCAAGGAAACAGGATAGCAAAGTTATCAGAGAGCCATAAATATGCAATATACATATGGATTTTTAGGGTAAAAACACGTGATCAGTTCAAGAGTTGATGTCTGAAGAGCCGCAGATGTCTATGCAAAAGCTGCGGTTTGCCGACCCCTGGCCTGAGCCATCAATATTTATGGAAATTTTAAGTCTAATTTACATTTTTACTTAAATAACAGAATTAATTATGCAAGTTTAATCAGTATACCATTTTCCGTTTTTTTTTAATATATAACAGATATTTTTTTATAAAAATATATTGTCAACTTAACTCACAAAATACGATTCTCAGTTATGACTTATGTTGAAGAAGAAATTGACAGTCAAGAAAAATTACTTTACTTAATGTATGTCATTTAATTTGCAACATTACTCAATCAATTAAATGTTTTGTAGATGTAATTCAATCAAATGCATTATATCGGTGTTTCTTAACCTTACCCAACCATATTGAAGCCTATACCATAAAATTGTTTTTTTTTTTAAATGAAATTTTGATACCACAATAGTATAGTATTTCTTGAAGGGCCAATTTATAATAAACTGATAATTATGTGATAGAATTTGGATACACTGGAGAAAAAAATGAGTACATCTATCTCACAAGGATAGCAATGACTAATTGTATCATTTCAATACGGAATGATGTCGGTGATTCCACTTGGATTTCAGCAGATAAATTACTTATTAAAATACTGCAGTAGTGGAAATCAACTTTGTTTTCTTCGTTTCCTTTCCTTGCCTTTTTGTCAAATGTTTATATGTGTTTTGAAAGTTCAGCCAACTATATTTTTAACCATACCTGACAATCACGAATCATGTATATGTATTTTAGCAATGTAAATATATCTACAATACATAATAATTATGCTGTAAAATTGAATTGCATGACCATGACATTGGAAATTTATAAGTAAAAGTAATGTAAAGGTTTCATACTTTAGCTATATACAATATAATATAATGTATTCATATTTTTACTGTATTTATTTTGAATAATGGAATATGTATATTATGAATAATATTGATTTGATTTAAGTTTTTTTTTAATAATACTTATTATTATGTATTTATAAATATGCTTATAAATCGCATGAAGCTTTCACTAGTAAATGCAATTTTTCTGAAAGTCAGTTATAGGAATCTTCGCCGAGAACTTATGTAATTTATAATAATATTATTTAATTGGACAGATTCAAAATACTATAATGTTCTCTGATTTGATAAAATTAATTATTACACAGTAAGTCGTATGAATAATATTCACAGTAAAATAATAATCATATAAATATAATTAAAAACCACAGCCGATGAACAATGTGAAAATAAAGCTACAGTTTTTCATTAAACATTCATTAAGTCTGTTGACAAAAATTATATAACACACGCAAAATGCCGCGGAAGAATGAAAAAGACGCAGCTTTCCATGTAATTTAAACACCAAAACTTTCCGGAGCATTTCGAAATATAAAATAGAAGAATCATAAAGACAATTTGTCATAATTTACTCCCGATTAGAATAAGTGAAGGAAGAATGAAAAGAGACTAGCAATTTATTAACTCGTTTTTATTGAACCTTGAGTCTAAAAAAATGGGCTAAAATCTTCATGTTGGGTAACGGTATATCAGAGGACGTGTGGCGCGTGGGCGTGAGCGGAAATGCGGGCTCGTGGAGCGCGTCGACTTCACCGGCGAGGTCGCCCGCTGACCGAGGCGACCCTTCAGCGCCTGGAGGCGGCCACAGACACCACCACCATCACCACCACCGACATTTCGCAACCACCAGCCTGGGACAGAGGTCGCGGTCGCCCAGCCCTAGAGACAGGCAGCGAGTGCACCCGAGGGGTGCGCCACACTCGGGTGAGAGCCAAGCCAACAGCGCATCGCATTCACACTGACACACTGACATTCCTTTTACTCGCAATCTACACAACCCATAACAATAGTGAAACATGATTTCCATCTTAACAATCTATTCTCCAACCGCAAGCACGATACTCTTTACTGATATGCTTTTCTCATCTTACACATAATCAAAACATACGCATTTGATACATTTTTATCTGCATAGAGGATCGATTATCAATGTTGACACAATTTACCAAACTTACTGCAGTTGGTAGAGGCTATTGTCGGATCATCATTTAGTCAGAAAATAGAGATGAAATTTTTTAAAAAATCGATTATTTTTTTAAGTAACCCCAATAAAATAAAGTTTTATTAAATCGGCCAAAACCTCATGATTTTTCAATTTTACACATTGCTTAAATATTCAAAGGATCTTAATTACTAGCAATGAAAACTTCAATAACTGAAATCTCCAAAAAAAATTAAAAACTAAAATTTACCTCATCACTCGTCTCATACAAAATATGAATCTTCCATGCCTAATATTCAGGGCTCAAATTCTTTGCTTTAATGATATATAGCTAAAAAAAATAATAAGAAAAACAACGACTGTCTAATGTGAATTAAAATCTGCCTACCTCATTTGAATCCTAGAAACGGGATGTTAGTTAGTTGGCCTACAACCAGTCTTCCAAAATTCATCATTATATATCTACTAAATCGGGAAATTAGTTGAAGTTAATTTTATACTCACTGTTACCACACAGCTTGTTATATAGTGAGGGTCGACAAACTACGACCTGATGATTTTTTAATTCCGGCTCTAACTACAGTTTCAACAGTATTTTTCGGATTTTGATACAAGCGTAGAAAATATTCCATGTTTTAGAATACATTTGACAGTAGAATCGAGATACTTCCATCATATCTTCAATTAGAAATCATGAAAATAATCTTACAGAGTTCTTTAAATGTCTTCCGGACAATAAATAAAGTCAAATAAAAGCATATGCTCAGGAATTCTTATATGTATCTATTATTATCTACACATGTAAAAAGACTGAAACAGCCATACATGTCAACATTGACAGATTACTATTTTTCATCAATTTTGATGATACCACTAATTTCAAACCCCGGCATGATGAAATATAATTCCAGAAAAAGCAATAACATTCTTCCCATCGGTAGTGTAATTCAATGGACATATTTTTTTTTTTAAACAAATGTCTTACCGTTTCATCCATTCTAATTCTATCAAAAATCAAATTTCTTAAACTGTCAATAACATTACAATGACCTTGAAATATACACAATTACATGAACAAAAGAACTACATTATTCAACAAGTAATAAAAACTTTCTATAACTGTTAGAGCTCTGGTTATGAAAAATTATATATATTTTTTTAAAATTAATACAAAAATAAGCACCAGTTAGATTAATAACAGTTTTATATATTTAATAGATATTTTTTAGAATGAACATTATTTCACCTACATTATTTACCACTGTTTGATGGATTTATTTTATTTCAATACCAATCCAATTGATACTTAGCGTAAATACTATACCTACCTACTCATGCTGATAAAAAAATGAAATACAGTTACTGTTGAAATATACATTTTAATTTTTGCTACCAATTTTATTTGATCATAAAACTTTGTATGAAAATTATTGATTTTTATTTATAGCAATACGTTAGTTTTTCATATCACTCATATCATAATTTTCCGAATAGTTAGAACTTATGCTACTTTATGAATTTTTTATTATTTAATAATAATGCATGTTATTATTTTTAGAAAACATTGAAATAGAAAATTCCCCATATTTATGATTAGTTCAATTAAATAAGACTCATTTAGATCTTTTTTTTCTTATTCAATTGTATCAGCCACCAGTGTTAATCGTTTCACTTCAAAACTGACAAAATAAATATTTTTAAAATTGAAATAAATAAAAAAAAAATGTACTACGGTTGGTTGCTTTTACAAACGGCGCATGGTCCAACATTATTGAGATTATAATGCATGTCTTGCACGAAGGAATACATATTTTAATCATCTAAATCTTTCTAATCGTATTATATGTATTATTAAATATTGTTTAAACAATTTACACTAACCAAAAGACTTACAGATGAATAACAATTATGGCAGGCTTTCTACACTTAATCCTGACAAATATTTATAAATATAAACAGCGCCTGGCATTCACACTACCTTTTCTCAGCGTACACTTTTCATTTCATCCAGTGATACACCTTTTTTCATAACGCAACGAAAGTACATACAAAAATTAAAGACTCGCTACACCGACATACATTCAATTCAACATTAAAGTTTCAGATTTCTGCTATTCAAAAAACCGTGTTTCTCATTTAGATTTCTATATGCTGACTATCTATTGCCTTTTTTGTGTCTGACAACTCTGCAAAAATGCATCATTGCTATCATTCCATTGATTCTTATGCTTTTTTTGCTTGCAAACATTGCATATATTGTGTGAATTAATAATAATCATAGAAACAATATGGAATTAAATTAAATCACAAACCTGATGACATCTTTACAAATATTCAATACTCATTTAATAAATCATTATATTTTAATATTGTCACATTTTTTATTAGAACGGGATAAAATTAACCATTGAAAAATATTTATCTCAACGGTGATATTATCATTATTACTTTTTAAAAAGCAGTGAACTGTAAAACTTTAATGTTAACACACAAACGTTAACATATAAATGAGACCTTGCTGTTGCTTAGAATGAATGAGTAGCAATTACTGATTGATATGAAATTTATGAATAAAGTCACAAATCAGCATAAATATTATTGCCATAATTTGCAGTCCCAAAGGCAAGGGATAGTTGTCCACTACTCTTTACTTATTTTTAATTATAATGGTAAATAAATCAAATAAAGTATTCAATATTTCTCAGTTGTGGTGTTATCTCAATTATTGTAAAATGAAAAATTGTATGGCTCATAATTTCACAAACGCCATTTTAATCATCCTCAATGTCTCATTTTAATCTAAATAAACCCCCATACAATTCAAACTATAAACATCACATTTCCAAGAACTACTGTCTCTGGCTGGCTGTCAACATTGGTACCTTACCTTACCTAGAAAATTGAAATCCTTTTAAAAACACCAATAATAGTGACAACTGAGTAGTTATCTAAATCATCAACTAACCTATTGTGTTTTTTTTTTAAATAAGATAGCTAGACATTTGATACTAATCACCGTATTATAATGATAAATATAATGCTTTGAATATTCATTTATCTGTAGTTCTCGTAATTGTAGCTTAAATTGTCAATAATAACTTCCGTAGGATTTACTTATCAAAATATTGTCATCATTTTTATCATAAACTAAAATGTAATGTAGTGTCGTATACATAACAAATGGTAGAATTACTTATAGGAATAAAATCCCATGTTTATAATAAACATTATCTGTATGAACTGTTGATTGGAATAAAATCTTTTTTTAAACCAATATAAAAAAATAATACGCTTTGTAATCAATCTATTATAAGCAGTTTTTTAAACATTATCAATTAATTTTATTGTTTTTAAGGGAATAATATTATATTTAATTATTGTTTTTAAAATAGTAACAAGCTTGCTGCGCTGACATGCTTTTGCTTTTATTCTAAATTATTTATTCTATTATTAAAATATTTTTCATTTTCCTTGTTTGGTTTGTTGTAATTCTAATGTTAATACTCTTTTGCTAGACATTACTATTGCACGCATACTATATATTTGTCACATAATAAATGTGATTATCAGTTTAAAAAAAAATCTAATATAAAATTAAATTTGATAACTTTGTTTATTCCATTGATTGTGTAAAGTTATCAAATTAACTTTATATTAAAAATGAACTTCCACAGTGTTATAAAATATTAAGTTTTATTTGAATTAAATACATCACCTTTAAGGTGTTCACTGTTAATTTTTGGTGGAAAGTCATTATTTTAAATATATGACACTTTTTTGTACAAATTACATATTTTAAAAAAATTATCAGAACGGGTTTCGCTCACCACAAGCGATAACAAGGCGTTACAAACAATTGGTAAAAAATATATGAAAAATGATACAATTAATAAATGAATGAAACCAAATTTTGATTTTTTTTGATTTTTTATTTAAATTTTAGAAATATTTGACATTACAGCTTACGCCAATGCGTCAAATATTTTGAAGTTGAAAGATCATACGAGATATACTCGATGAGAATTTTTAAAAGTCACATGGGATTAACTCAAGACTTCACAAACACCCATGTCTTAAATCTCAAATTAAAATTGAACAAAATCCAATTTGATTCTGACCTTACCGGGAATCGAACCCAGACCCACCTGATCAGTAGAGCAAGCTCTAACCAACTAGACCACAGCTGGCGACTATACTAAAAATGTTAATAACCTCTTGCAAGTAAATACTACTAATTTGTAACAAAAACAATGAAACCGTATTAAAATCAATCAGGTACAAAATGCTTAATGAGTTCAAAAGTAATTTATAAATATTTTTTAACAAAATTAGCAATTGGGATTTTTTTACAATATAATTAATGGTCACTTAAAAATTGTACCGAAAAACAGAGAAAAATGCTGTTTTTCGGTAAAATGGGTTTAAGTTACATGGCATACGCCCATTCATGCACTCACTAAGTATTATTTTGATATTCCAACTATAGACAGCTGTGGACAGTCAAGAATGACAGAGCGAGGTATGCTGTTTATCTGTGCACACAACTCGTAACAACTCAATAACAACATAGTAACTACTCAATATCGCGTTGTTACTGTGATGAAGTTTTTTTTCACATTTGATAATTAAGTTTTATCATGAAAGTAGTGTTCTCATTATTTATACCCGATTCAATATTTAATTCATATGAAAAAAGTAGAGCCTAGTAGTTAATGGCACTAAATCAAAGGAGGTAATCATTGTAAAGTTTGACTTGCTCATAATTGTAATTTAAAAATGTGGAATTAGTACAAAAAAGTTTTTTATTTTTTAAATGAATATTTAGTAGTTCAAATATTTTTTATAATTTTCACCTGTTAATAGAGGTCTGCACGGGCCCGGCCGGGTTCGGGCGGGTAAGCGTAATTGAGATTTGGGCTCGGGTCGAACCCGGGTAAGGAATTTATTTCTTCATAAAAATATTTCAGACTCATAAGTCAGCCACGATGATTTTAATTATAACCAGTTCTATAGAGAATCGTTAATTGTTGTAAATTTATAAAAAACTGATTTTTTTCTTGCTGAGGAGTATAAATCTGGGCTTCGGGTCGGGTTCGGATAACGAGTATACTATTAGACTCGGGCCCGGGCCGGGTCGGGCGTGAATCTTTCGGGATCGGACTGGGTAATTTTGTAAAATTTCAGCCCGTGCAGACCTCTACCTGTTGAGAAAGAAAAATATCAACCTAAAATTGAGTAGACTTACATTACTTCTCTGAATTTGCAGGTTAACGTTTGAGATTTAAGTCATTATTCATTATGAAATTTCAATTATTTTTATAGGAACATCATTGGTTCCTATAAAAATAATTGAATTTTTTTAATTTGTATATTAACTATATAGCTGCCACAGACGAGATATCTCGTAAAATTTTTCGTGCTCAACACGCCAGAGACGAGTAATCTCATCAATACTTAATTAAATTAATAATTACAAATTATAGCCAGCGTGTGCTAAGTAATGACAAACTTTTTTCTACGGCAGCCAAAAGGCAAATATAATATTTCAATTTCAATAAAAGTGTTAAAAAAAATTTACTTAAATAATTTTAAATTCATTATTGTATCTACTGCCATTGTATACATGTTTAATATTTATTGGAATAAAAGAGTTGCTTTCAAAATCATAATTAAAATTTAGCTTACGTTTGGATTTTTTGTCATCCTAAAAAAATCACTATTCATAAGATAATTGTTAGCAAAACTGTTTTTGAACCATCAGATGTATCATTTTTTTGTAAAACTTTCATGCCCAGTTGTCAACGGATGAATTCTTCTTCAAATATTTCCATCTGCTTGATTTGGAATATATATTTTTTAAATTTTTTAATTTGGAAAAATATGTGGCATTACAGCTCATGCCAATGCGCTAAATATGTACAAGTTGAAAGATCATACGAGAAAAAACTCAATGAGAATTTATTGTAAGTCATTCGAGATAAACTCGAGGTAAATTGACATAACAAACACACATGTCTTGGGTCTCAAATTTAAATTGAAAAATCTTAATTTGACATTGACCTTACCGGGAATCGAACCCAGACCCACCTGATCGGTAGAGCAAGCTCTAACCAACTAGGCCACAGCTGGCGACAATTTAATTTCTGGTTAATCATAACATGAAAATGTATCTCTAAAGAAGAAGAATCTCTTTGACACAAACAGTATTGAGGTCCTTAATAACTACCAGTGCTAAAAGGTACCCATTATCAGTCATATGTCAAATTTTAGCACAATGTTTGTTTGTTTACCATTAAATATTACCCTACAAAACATTAGTAATCAATATATTTAACTGTTCTGATACAGTCAATTTTGTGGGTCGCGAGAGAGAGTCTTCGATAGTGGCGGGCAGCGGAGGCAGCGGAGGTCGGCGAGGTCACGGAAGGCGTCTTCCGCCGACTCCCAGTAAGCCTTCCACTCTTCAGCTGAGGCCCCCCCAGTCAATCAACTTCCCTAAGCTGAATGCTAGTCCGACACATGTTAGTATACTTATCCATGTTTATCATTTCAAAGATTTATCTGACTATTAATTATTCATTACACCATTATGTTTAGTGAGAATATTATTATTTATTTAACACTTAATAATCAACATTACAATAAAGACGTGTCATTACTCATTACCAAGAACTAAAAGATTTTACCAGAATTATAAATTCAAGTAATATATTTGTTCATATTGTGTTTGTTCCTGTATTCTAAAAGTAACAACGCATTCTGGATCATACTCAGGCCTGGACCCGTTGAGATGATGCATTATATGAAGACAATGGTTCAGCAGATTTTAAGATTATTTTATAAATCATATATCATAAACATTGTGAATGCGTTTTCAGCAACACATGTCTGTGCATGCAACTCCACACTCTTTGCACTCGTTGCAGCTGCGGGAGAGAGACAGAGACGGCGACAGAGAACGCGACAGGCTGCTGGAGAGAGACTTCCGCGAAAGAGAAAGGTCGGTCTCCATACCTTATGTTATCGTGGCCATAATTAACTACTAAAAGAATAAAGTAAAAATTTGCCAATTCATGTATTGATAAGATTATACTAAAACCTTTAACAAGAAGATTTTTCATTTGCATACCGAAATTGTCAGAACAAATCTAGACTAAGCACTCCACTGCAAATTTCAGACTGATCGAGCGCGATGTCCCGCTGAGTTTCGAGCGGGCACTGGCGCTAGGGCGCGGCGGGGGGCGCGCCCTCCCCTCCCCTCTTCCTAATGGCCACAAGCCCCGAGGGCTGCGCCGGGAGGACTCGGACGAAGACGACTGGTGCTAGCACGCGGCGGGCGGCGGACCCTCGGCCCGCCACCTCACGCACCTCACTCGACAACAATATAGCCGGCGGCACCGCGGACTCGCTCTCGCTGACTTCAACGGAGTAGGCGAAGAGCGAATCCTGCCCCCCGACGCCACGCTCGAGGAGCAGCAAGAGTACCTTCAAGAGGAAGAGTATCGACTGAAGAGGGAGGCCATGCTGGACGGCGAGGATCTCGACCCTGAGACGGTCGGTTCCCCTGCCGAGGCGCCTTCCGGCGACTCCTTAGACGACATCGACCCCCGGGATGTACCGGACTTCGGAGGGGACGAGTACGAAGAGGACCGCCTTTACATGAAAGAGAGCAAACTGGAAAGCCGGCCAGACGGGAGGTATGAGAGAGACAAAGCGAGACACTGCCGAATGCAGGAAGAGCTCGATCGGCTCACAGAGGACGCACAGGCTGGTGGTGTTGCCGATTTTATGAAGGATTTCGAAGACGACGAAGAGTACTACGAAGACGACTACGACTACGGGGAAGGGTTAGATCGCGCTCGCAGGGTGAAGAGTGAAAGCATTCTCAATCTGCGCTATGGCGATCTTTCAGCAGCGGACTATGAGGATGGCATAGACGATTCTGATCGTAGTGTCCGCGCCCTTCGCGTAGGAATAGTCGGAGACTCGGAAGGTGAAGATCACTCACTCGGTGTCGACTTTGGCTACGTAAATGAAATCTTAGCTTATGACCCTCTGCGTGACGGGCCGAGCGACACGGCGATATCCAGGCGACTGCGCAGACGGGACGACCGGGAAGAGATAGACGACAGGATAAGTCGACTGCTCCGCTCTGGTGCCACATTGGACAGGTTAAGCTCCTCCAGCATTTACGAAAGCAGATTCAGCAGACTAGATTTTCTGAGAGGTTGCCGCACTGAAAATCCTTGCAGGAGAGTTCTATCCAGCGACGCCGTGTGGCTTTCGACCGCCCCGTCGCGGGGAAAGAAATACAAGAGCAACGATGAGATGATCAAAAGAAGACAGGTCGTTCGGTTCGAGTGATAACGACAAATCTAGATATGCGCGCGCTGTTTTTATTTCCATACTGACTGATAAAATCATGTTATAATTTTGTATTCCGAAACATTTTATATTTTTATTGACCCATTGATAAAATATTAGTATTCAATATTTCACTTAATTATGAAAAAATGTTTAACATCTCTCCAATCAGTTTATTCATTCGGCTGTAAGACCATCAGTCATTCAGAAATAAAATTAATTCATTAAATATAAATTGATAACTTGTTCAATAACGAATACCAAAACGCAAACATGCGGGTACTCTACTACGATAAAACCGATAATGATCGTGACCGCAAAGTTTTGTTTGAAAGTATTATTGCATTGTCAAACCATTTTTTTATTTTACAATTTCATATATATATATATACATACATATATATATATATATAGATAACTTTGTTGTAAAAATTAAATTATGTAATATATAAATAAAAAGTGTGTGATTTCATAAGCCTTCTGCGTCTACAATGAATGGGTTAAATTAAAAGAACTTTCATATTTTTATTTGTATTATATATGTATTACATAGGCGAGAATGGCTCGGCTCTATGACAAAAACATTACGAAGCAGAGTGGACAACCGAGTTGTCGACGAGTGGCCCTCGCGGGGGGCGACATGTAGATACGTGAACGGTGCGCTTAGCGGCGTACTGTCAGTAAATGAAGACATTATAAAAATGAACATGTATAACAAATTTCTCGTTAAGCCGTGACGTGTAGTGTTGTCGGTGGTGTAGTAAAAAATTGAAAAGCCGTGATTTTTTTCAACGGAGAACATTGGAAGTTGAACACGCACAGCGGGATATTTTCTAGTTAAACAAATTCAAAATAATCAAATTTAACACGTGACATGAAAAACCTTACACTATTAAAACTGCCATGCCTCTATTTATTTATATATTTTGAATAATTAAATATGTATACCTAAGTAAATTTGTCCTGTAGTTCTGTACTGTTTCTCGTGATAGCAATTTTTCATATAAAATCATCTTTCTCAGAATGAACTAGAGTTAGAAAATATACACACTCATTTAACTTAATTCGACAGTGGTTCACATTGAAAGTATAGTGAAAATGCATTTTCTAGACAATTTTCTACGAATTTCGCAAAAGTTTAGCATGTGTTTCTATGAACAATGTATTATAATATCCCAAAGAAGTATTTTATCCAACCTTTTTGGTCGGACGATGTCAAATAAATTGTTAATAAATCATTTGAAATTCTTATACAGATAATTTTTCATTGGCGAGTAACAAAATATTGTCTATAGAATACTATTATGATCAAAGATGGTCTTTTCATAACATAGAGTATTTATTATTGTAATTTAATAAATATATCTGCCGCTCGATTATGACGGTGCCGCTAGCTGACGACTTTAATTGAATTTTTAAAATTAATCCTTCAAAAACACGCATCCGATGACCTTTGCGATAATTTGGGTCAGTTTGTATTTTTCAAAGACATTTCACTGCTGTCAAATAATTTGAGTAATAGTAATCTTCATAGAGGCGGCAGCGGCAACCGTCGCGATCGACCGGCAGCTATATGAGCGTATGTATTGTCTATGACGTACAATAGCTTCCCGCCCAAATGTTACCAATATAATGGATCATTCACAAAGTACCATAGATAGGTATAATTTAAGATTTCTTTGCTTCAAAAAATTTTGTATCTCATGTTGTGTACATATTAAACATTATTTAATAAGTTTTTCAAGTTATTGATCAAATACAATATAATTAAAATGGTAAAAAAATAGATAACATTACGCAAAATGGACTATTTGAAATAAAAAAGTTATAGTCTAGCGTGATAAGCAGATTGATTGATATAAATTTAGTTATGTAAAGTTTTTTATTGAATTTGCTGTCCTTCCCCAAAGTGCTTTATAAATTAATAATAAAGTAAACCAGAATATCTCGAAATACAACTCCTGCAAAGTTTAGTAAAGTTTAATATTATCTTGAATACAACTACTGCAACGTTTAGAAGAGTTATCATCACTCGTAATCGTAAGTGTAAACTGAAAGAATTAAAAAAAATTATGGATACATTTCGAATAAACTTTAAAAATCCATTCGTCTAGCGGTCATTTTAGAAGTAGGATGCGGCAAAGGTTTTACGGCTGGTCTAGTATTAATATTACAATGGAGGTCTTTCACACTTTTCTCCCCGGTTTTATAATATATCGAACCTTTTGATACATTCCAGATCTTGTAAAATATATTTTCGTAATATTATACTGTCGTAATTGATTTTCATTTTTTTAATGCCAACGAATTAAACAATAACGTGGTAGTTATATACAACATTTAGCATTACATATTGTTAGTCACTCGGTGTTTATAGATTTTATTACCCTGTTATTTTCATTTCAACGTTGAATTGGTGTAAATAAATCTGTCAGGCCTTACCTGTTGCGGCGAGCACGTCAGCCGGCCCACTTTGTCGCTCCTACATTTTAGTATTCATAAGCATCTTGATATTATATTGTATTGTTATGACACGAGTTCCAAAACATTTATTTCAACTGCTCAAAAACTGTTTATACAAGAATATAATAATTGTTCCACTAATTGTACGATATGATAATATTATATCCTAATAAATAATTACATACTTCCCGATCAATTGCTTTCTCATATAAATCTACTTAACATATAATAATATTCTTAATATTGCGTTGAAATCGTTAAAACAGAAAAATGATAATTTACATAGGTACCTAAAATGTTTTATTTGCACCATCTTATCTTCAAAGAGCGGTGAAATTGTTATATTTTAAAAATATTTACACAATTTGTTGTTACTATTATTGAATATAAATTTATTAGGGTGCGATGTTTAACATTTTACATTTATGATATATTTTTCTTTTTCTATACCAAGAAAATCAAAATTATTTAAACATCACATGTTTCTGAAACTTTTGTTGGCGCTCGTTCTTAACATTTTACATTGCAACTTTTGGGTTTGCTCAGAAAATAAAGAGATCTTGAATTATTAGTAGCTTAATAAATTTTTATGAAAATATACCTAAGCTATCTCTTTATGTTTTTCCTCTCTTAATTACATGCAACCATTATTTACAAATTAAAGGTATTATTATTTTCGCACCGTAGCTTTTCAATAAAATTTGCGTTATACGAGCAATACAAAATGGTTGTTTGATATTTATTCAGGTGCTTTGCTTGTAAAGTCACAAAATATTATAAAAAAACATGCAACATCAGATAAGTATGTTGTTATTGGAGCTTACTTAAATGTTGTCATATTTCTTAATCTTTTGAGAAATGTTCAAAATATCTCGAAGATTAATATATTTTGTAAAATTCCACCATATCGTTTGCGTTAATAAATTGTCAAATGATCCACATAGAATTTGACATAATAGGCAGGCTTTTAAGTTCTCTATTTTAAAAGCAAATCTTTTTTTTTCTCAAGATGGCTTATAAATACTTTACCTGTGTATAAATAAGTTAAAATCAACGATTTAGCATTTTTATTTATTAACACATAGGCATCTGAGGATATCTGCGAGCGCAGCGCAGCTTTGTAATACTTGTATTACTTTTATTGCATTTTCAATCAGCCTTCTGTCCATTCAAAAACTGGAGGATGTCTATGGGTTACGTGTTAAAAAATATTTATGATAATAATATATTGCAATGTTGATATTTTATGAAAAAATGTTATTTTATTCATAAAACTTTTCTTTAAGAATTTGACCGTTTATGAATTGAAAGATTTCCTAAGATATAAGCTTATCTTGTTGTCTTTACTATATACCTAACTGAAATATTTGATATAATAATAATGTTAGTTTGATATTTTCTGAGCATCTCCAGAATGTGTTCTCAATGCTTAGGATACACATTTGTAGAAAATTTGTAAATACATAATTTTCTGTGATAAAATTGAATAATTCATGATTGCATTGAAAAAATCACCACAAATTTGGGAGCTATTACATGACGAAAACATTAAATGCCAATGTGTGACGATGATACTTAACAATTTGCCAGAACCTGTGTCTAGTGTTACGACTTATCTTGGTTAATGCAATCATTTAAGTTAAACAAATGAACCAAAATATTGACTAGTTACTCTGTAAGTAATTATTACTTAATACTTCTAGGCAAGTTTTCGACACTACAGTAAAAACCATTTATTGTATAAGGGAAATAAAGTTTTGTATCTGAATTCTTGCTCGCATGTAAATTTTGCATTATAAAAAAAATATGATAACTAGTATTGTAATTATTATTATATTGATATATTTAATTTTTTGCACGTTTGTAGATGAAAGGGATGATTACAGTTGTAGTTCACTGGTGAATAATGCTCTTTTCTACACTATAATGTTTCATTATTTCCAAATAATTACCTAACAAAATAATTAATCCAACATTAAGTTCGATGTGAAGTCATCTTTGCAAAAATATAATTTAATTAAGTCTCATTTCAAACTTGCATTGAAATAATTGCATATCTTTTCATGTGCAAATAATTACTTATTTGCATATTTTTTTGTAATGTTTACAATATTATTTTCATCATACAATCAAAAAAATATCTTGTTTCAAAATTAGTCGCATACGATGTATTACAGAATCTAAAGCAATTAATATTCAATCTAATAATCACCTGATGCAATTTAAAAAATACTACATACATCATTTATCCAAAAACTTCAGTTAGCACCAATAAAACGATTAATGTGAATGTAACCTTTTCAATTATTATCACTGCACTCATTGATGCATTTTTTGTGCACAAAAATAATGCAAAAAAACTTGATTGTACAATAATAATAATAGCAAACAATATTTAGATGTCTCAATTTTTTGTCATTTCCGCCAGTTTCATGGTTTCAAGTGGTTTGGTGAGATGTAATAAATTATTTTCAACGCTATTTATTTATTGAATGTGACCGACTCATTCATTATATTCTCAACATACCTATTAATCGATATTGTGTAGTATTGATTTAGTAATATATGTTCGACCATACCGATTGCCATTAAAATACCTTACTGGCTAACAATACATTTAATAAATGGCGATTTTAAGAATAAGGTTATGTCATTATGACAGTTCAACTACAACAATGTGATTGTTTTGAAAGAATGAAAATTACTTATTGAATGGTAAGTCGCATTTTAAACCCTGTTAATAATTTCCACTTCTATTCAAAGCTATTAACCTTTTGATACAGATGAATGAGAGCCATTATCTTTGTTATTTATAGAGATGCCCTATAAAGCTTGCTGACATTTATAAAATTAGTGCCTAAGTACATACTTATTTCAAAAGTCAAAATGGTATACCCCTTTTTGCCATGAGGTCACCCATTGAAAATCCAACCCACCATGCACTCGCCATAAGAAAGAGTATTGAAACTCCCTTGAGTATGCTATGTACTCGAGTGCCCTTGGTATTCTTACTTTATATTTTTGCAAAATCTCTGTCAATGACATAGCATGTTCCAATGCAAGTTTGAAATACACATCACACAAACGTCTCATCGATAGCGCCCTCCTTGTATATATTTAACGAAAAGTTTGTATGCGTTTGTGTCGAGAATATAACTATGCCCTTAGTGGAATGATTCACTTAACTTGTTATGTATTTTTAAAAATATATTCATGGGAATCGTTTATGAAAAACACAAATATTCTTCACCGACACATTTAAAAATCAGACACCAATTCTACCATGTACCTAAGTGCAATTGAATAGTAGTAAATTACATTATCCCGCTAACAATGAATACAATTAAGAATATATTTTCCTTGCAAATGAGTCAGGGACAATTCGTATTTCATTGATATCAATATTTTTATTTGAAAAATTGAGTATATATTCAATATGGGATGTATTTGATATTTTTTTCATAGCAATTTGAGTGTGTTATTCCACTTCATTGAAATGTGAACTAACATGAAAATTTTCCTTCCAACTATTTACCTATTCTGGAACTATTTAACTCAAACTTGACACATTTGTTTTGCAATGCATTTAAATATCCGCACTGTAATTTGGAATTAGATGCTATTTAAATATTTACTGATGTTCATTTATTATCAGACTATTAGAAATATACTCAACCTTCTGTTAACAGAATACATGTATAATAAATAGCTTTTGTGTCCAATTTTGGTCTGGGTGTTCCTGAATAGTGTCTTTCCCGGTCATCTCATAAGTCAATATACCCTGATTATTATACAATTGATTGACTATTTAAGACATGGTCTCACACTGATTTCATTGATTGGGTTAAGTACATATGTAATTAATAATTGACTCATGATTTTTTTTTCGGTTAAGGACTTATGAGAAACCCTAACAATAACAAGTATCAAATAGTAAATCATTACTGACTCGAGGGATAAAATCGGATAAACATGAATACCTTCCCGATGACAGATTTTATGTTTTCTTGATATTTGATTAGTGGTAATAAAAAGACGTGTAGTGTCACTGGGCATTCAGTGGTCCTGTGAATTATCCTCGATAAAACGATTCATTCGGATGGTATCAAATAAATGAATATTTAATTGGATAGATTTTTTAACCGTTACTAATCTGGTAAAAATAAAGTAGACATAAGAAATATTTGATATTAACAAATGAACAGTGACCTTTGAAATAATACCAAAATGATGCCAAGATTTTAACATCGATGCTCCATTATAACTCGATATAAATAAAATGCCTTCGAAATATCTAACCTCTCAAAAAAGGCATAAAATTATTCTTAAACGCGAATCAAATATCTATTTAAACTAAATTTGATTTCACTTTTTCTTAATGGTAATACCATTTTTCCCTTGTTTCATATTGCTTTATAAAAATCTTCAAAATTGAATTCGACCTGTTACCAATGATACATTGTGAACAATTTTCACTCAGCGTACAGGAAACGCGTGTATTATATAATACAGATATTGTTATACATTATTGCTTACTGTCAGATATTAGAGACACAACCGAAGAGAATTTTTTTGTAGGATGTTTGTATTATTGTTTCTCGAGATTAGTATTCAACATTTATTTGATCTTCGATTGTAATTTATTCAACGCTTAGCAAGTGAATAAGTGTTCAGATATCATCAAAATTACTGTCCATATCTGTATTATATTAAAACATGCCATTTTCCAAATATATATAATAAATATACCTATTTATTTGATTTATGTATGCATATTATATGTATATAATATCTTTTTTGCGATTTTCAAGTTAAAAAATACTGATATTACATTATTGTATGATAAAATATTTAAAATAATGATTGCTACGGTAATATTATAAATTATATGACTTACTTATATAAATACAATTAATTACTATTATGTCATCGCTTTGAGAGCCCGTTTTTTAACGAAAAATAAATACTCGAAAAAACTAACTAAGATTTTTTTTATCCCTGTCATTGCACTATTCCTACCATTAGAAACCATTTTTTTAACTAAAGTTATAAAACTTAATTGTGATACATTCCATACCGCTATAAATAGAAATAACTTTCTTTATGGATACACCAAACTCTGCACTTTCATAAATTGATTTTTCAGTCAATTTATGGATTTGTGTTCAAAGGCATGGATATCGATGATGTCTTACATTTCTTCCCACCCAACCGAACCTAGAGATGGGTCATAGGGAGAGTTATTGGCTAACTACTAGTCCTGTTCTATCCCCATCTTTACATCCTTGCTCAGCAAAAAAAGAAAAATTGAGAGTCTTGATATCAACCAGTGCTCATTGAAATTAGATATGAATGAAAAAAAAAAACAATAATAAATGAAAATATTGCGCACCTGAAAATAGGAATATCGTCTTAGGATACCTAGTCAGAAAAAATCTTTTCTCTATAACGCTTTCGTTTTTGATCGATAATTCGAAATAAACATATTTTGTTTGCGTACTTTCACAAAAAGTAAGTTTAACCATAAAACACCAGATTGTTTTTGACAAAATTCAATAGTGTTCATGATATAAGTATGTTATCGGAAATCGATTACTAGCTGTGGCGTATTACCGTATAAACGAATGAGGCGCGCACTTGGGGCCTCAAATATGGTTTATGTTATTCGAAAATTTGGGCCTCCAAATTTATTTGCACCTGGGACCTCCCATGTGCTTAATACGCCACCGATTGCTAGGGTGATATTAACGAGTTTCTTGTTACTTTAAAAACAGATTAACCGGACCTAACCTACAATAAATTTAATAAATAATCCCGATTGGACCATAATGTGTAGAGAAGGGCGAGAAGGCAAGCGTAACGAAGTTAAATTATATGTCTCATGTAGTGGCGGATCAAGCACACGGTACTTAGGCCCCAAATCGCAATAAAATTTGAAGGTCCTGTTTTTCTGATAAAATAAAAACGTCGCGAAATTCCATGTAAAATAATAACAATCTATTAAACCTGAACTAAAAGCATGTTGATTATAATAGTATAAGTGGGTTTTGAAGTTTTTTTAAGAAAAAATATCTCGAATACAACCCAAATGCAAGAATGTAATGTATATATTGTTCGACCAGACGTTCCGTTTTCAGGCGATGTGTCCCGGTGTCCCCGAACGCAGCTTCAATGTCCCGTTTTCGAAAAGAGAAAAACTCGACGTAACAATTCAAAAAAAAACCCGCAAAATCAAAATACTGGTGGTAGAATCTAGTAGAATGAAGGCGTGCGCGTGCGCGCGCAGTAAATAATACATTTCAATGTATATAATTGTATAATAATATATCTAATACTAATATAAGTAGTTTGGTATCGTTTTTAACCAAAATATCTTACATGAAATGGAAAAAAAGGGCCCTGGGGCCTCACGTTTTTGCATTTTTTTCAGCTGCTGTATGCATTTTGAAAACTATCTTAGCAGTGGTGTGCTGCCAAATTTTATCAACCGGCTCGCACCTTGGGCGGCGATTTTGGGATTTTCAAACAATTTCATGTCAATTTTAAACTCCCAGAAATTTCCGGCGCGGGACGTTTTTTTCCGAGAATTTCCTAATCTAAAATCCCAAGAATTTACCGATTTGCCCAAATCATCAGCGTGACTCGTTTTTTTAGCTCTTCCAAGAATTTTCTAACATAAGATCCCAAAAACTTACCTATTTGCCCAAATTACCGGCGCGGGAGCGGGAAAAAAATTCGGATCCAAAATCACAGGAATTTACGGATATACTAATAGCCGTGACAGGTCTTATTCGTCTATCATCTGCTGTCATCGACTTCTGGGACATGATTTTAGGCAGAGTTTCCCAAAAATTTTCTGCTATGGAACACTTTGCAAATTCAGAAAATTTAACACTTAATAATATAAAAAATAGAAAAAAAACAACAAACATAGTAAAACACTTTTTATTGATTTAATAAATTATTTTTAAACAAAAAAACATAAGTAAATAAAGATCCTAATGACTGATAATTTTAAGCCCTCGAATCGCAAATCTTCTTGATATCAGGCGCAATATTGGCGAGTCGAATTCTTATGTATGGTGTGGTACTGAGCCTATTCCTGCACTTTGACTGTTTTGCAACATAACAAAATTCTGCTTCGGACAAAGCATAGATTCTAGAAAACGGAAGTCAAACAACAATAGCTTGTTTTGACTTATTGGGGGACTATACTGATAGACTAGCCCAAAAATCATTTGATGGCTCAGCTTTGTATTTTTTTGTTTGAAAAAGAATCATTAATCAATTAGATTTTACTCGAGATTAAGACTTCTGGTTTAACAAGCATGGAAAATGCATTCCGAACCCTGGAATCATTCTTTCTAGTTTTCGGAAAATAATAAAAAAATAGTTTTCAAATTATGCAGGTATTCTCGGAACATTCCCGGTGCGAACCCATAGCAGCACACCACTATACCTAAGTAATAATAGGTTGTCTCATAAGTCTGCGTATTTTTAATACACGCGCTTAAATGATTTCTTCTTTGAAAACTTTAGCTATGTTCAGTATTCGTTAAGTATATGGTGACAATAATTATTTTGTTTTGGTTTTCGTGGAATAATAGTAAGTTTGTTTTTTTTTTTTTTTACCCTATACAAACAATGGAAAGTGAGATGAAAAAATCCATTTTCGGTACATTATGTATATTGTACAAATTCCAACTTGAACATTACGGAGGTAAGGCATTTGAAAACATGTTCCGCAATAGACAGTGATGCAGTAAAATTTACAAAGTTTAAAATTTAATTTTAAAATTTTGATCTAAAAATTAGAGTAGTAGGCCTCGAGTAACTAAACCGTGCTAAAGGTTTTTCAAAGATTAGTTACATACGCATCTAGCAACAGTTCACTCGTATTTAAGAAGTTGGGAAACCTTCTTTATTTTTACATATTTAAAGTTACTTATGAAGCAACCAAATATTTATAGTATGCGTATAGGTTGAACAATATTATCTACAAACGTACGAATTTACAATTTATATTGACGATGGCTTAGTTCCATAGTGCTACAACTAGAAATTGGTAGTTTTGATACATGGCTGACCAAAGTTTGACTCATCTAAATTGGGTTGTAAAAAAAGTGATAATTATTATGTATATCGTCTTTTTAGCGATATGTATACTGATTTAAAAAATAACTGCCTTTCATTCAATGCACACGTGCTGTTCAATCAAATCACACACATTTTTCTGAAAGAAGCCAAGTAAAAATCGATCACGATAATTGGTTTTCATCTTCCTGTTGCAGAAGTCCCCAACCTATAAATCTCGGACGTTCGTCATTCATAAAGGCTATGAGAAAATGTCTTTATTTTATTGTTTAATTAAGCTACACTAAAGGGTTACAAAGCCCACATTTTAAGCAGGTAATATGTAAGAAATCTGATAAATCTGCAATAAACAAATACGTTCATAAAAAAATGCATAATCATATCCCTACAGCAGTTCAGTTCAGTGCCACACAACACGTCATAGCTAAATATGTGTGCACGTGAGATAATTTTTCCCACATGTTTTCAAAAATTGTTCAATCTCTTCTCGTGAATGCTTAAAAATTGCATTTCCATAGACCTATCCGCGTCCCGTTACTTTAGTAATCACAATAAATGAGCTTTATCACATTATAAGTATTGGAAAAGGGTTGATCAAATGAACCCTGTCGGGCCGGACTCGAAATAACACGGCATATTGTGAAATTTGGGTATCTAATATTTTCTATCAAATACTATTCAAACCACCAAAATTAAATATCTTTTAAAAGTTACTATGATCGATTCGTTTTTACCAATGAGGAAACTTCTACAATAATTATTTTTTTATTATTCAAAAATTGTTGAAGTGTAAAATCATTATTTATAATAAGTGTTTTGATTATTTTTCAGATGCAAATAAATGAATATAATATTATCACATACGACTTTCGCCGATATAATCATCCATATTTTTAGTTTCTGCAGAGGTCCGTGTCGATTACGTTCCGTAGCGTGAAATAGGCGATAGTCAAGTTTTTCAACACCGCATTTATATTATAACTATTATTATGTGCTATAAATGACCGACTGCAATTTTATTATCAAGTCAATTTTATTACTCAAACTATAAAATTGCAAGGGAAAGTTTTCCCTCCAAATTGCGTGCGCATTTCAATCCAATATTGATTTTATACCGGCGCAACAGTTTTCTGACACTTCGTTCTATCAATCTGCCGTACAATGTTGGCCTATATTTTATTAAATGTTCCGACTATGCATAGTTAAAATTACTATATATATTGACATTTCGAGTGCCCCCTATTATGTAGCATACGCTTTCATTCAAAATTAACATATAAAATAATACCGGAACAAATTCTAACCAATGTGCGATATTTAGTGAAAAACAACACAATGTAGTTTTCGCATTACGGTGTGTCTGCCGATTTTGTTCGTATTCATACGTTATTATCGTTTATTTATGATTAAAATAAATCAATCAAGAATAAATAAGTGATTTATCTACTTAACGACAAAGTTATTACTTCAATCAGGTATGAATGAATATTTACGGATAATTATTTTTACAAAATTAGACATTCCATGATAATTATTTTATTTTTTCTTACCGTGATAATTATAAAATAACATCAGATGTATCTACAGACAATGCCTGATGATAATCTAAATACTTCGGCAATCAACAATATCAATTTTTAAATAATCAAACTTTCTTTATCTTTTTACCGAGTGCATTAGTAGCAATCGATTTTATTATGGGATGTATAAATTGCTTCGGACAATACATTCAATATTCGTATGAGTACTAACTACATGTGTATTATATTCTCGGCCATTATTTCAGAATACATACATAACATTACCGATCTGTGGAATCGTAACGGAAACAATCGCATTCAATAATTTCCATTACAGCCAACATATTTATTTTCGATTTTATTTATTTCACTTGAATTCTCTGCACCTCGAAAAATATGCTAAATAACGATATGACATAGATTCGTATAAAATTTTATCTCGCGCAACACATATTTCAACAACAACCCACTTTTTATTATGCGGTTTGATAGTGATTATTTTGCGGTTTTTTTTATATTTCTTAATTGAAATTAAGTAGATATACATACTAATTATTGCTTGTTTACATATTTGAATCTCGCGTTTTTTGATTTCTCAATAATATATTTATATTAATTTTTGGTATTGTCATGTTAAGTTGATCTTTAGTGTGTTATAGGATTTCATTCATCGTCAAATTAATAAAGCAATACATGAATTTTCAAAGTGGCACTGAATTTCATGTTTCGAATTTGATTATACCCACACATGAATCATTATTTTTTAAGCAAGCGAACCAATCTATGTTTCTCTCTTTTTTTCAATATTAATATCATTGTATTATAATTATTGTGCAAATTCATTCGATTAATAATTAAAATACTAAGAATATATTGAACAATTATAGCATTTTAACCCTTTCCCTGCCCATGGAACGTCGGGCAACACCCGCCTACTCCGCATATATACGCATCACACAATATTTGGCATATAACTCAATATACGAATGATAATAGAGTATATGTCAATTTTGTCATCTATGGAGAGTATATTGAAAACATATTATCATCAGGAAGTGGGTTTCTACCATGATAAATCGAGTTTTGTCATATCTGTCAGTGACATGCCATTAGAGTTTGCTCTATGAAAAAATCTTTTTATATTTTCTTCGCGAGACATGAATGCTAAGGCCGATTATATGTTATGATTACATATCAGTTTTAGGGGGTTCACTGTCAATTCTTGGTGGAAAGGCATTATATGAATAAAAACACAATATTCCTTTGTAATTTATTTCCAGGTCAGGACCGGTTTCGCTCATGGCGAGCATCAATTGGAGTTGGTCATCAGTTGACAATACTCGCCATGAGCGAAACCGGTCCTGAACTTTTTAATTAAAGTGGAAATAAAGTACAAAGGAATATTGTATTTTTATTAATGATTACATAAGTTTACATGTTCAGGAATGACAAAATTTTCACCATTGGCAGTGTGTGATATTGGTACTTGCTAAATAATATATAGTAATAACATCTTATTTTAGTTGAATTATTGATACTTACCCATTACATGTCATTAAGAATTAGAAGCAAATAAAGAATAAAGAAAAAAATATTTTTTTATAATTAATAGTGCAGTAGATAGCCTAGATCTCACAGCAGTACATTTCAATGCAGCTCCGGTATTGTTTTTTGTTTCAGAAAATAATCTGTGAATCGCATTTGGAAAGGATATACTAAAGAACAGCTATAACCATGATATTAGATATATTTTAAATATGGATTTATCAGTATTGCCAATATTGTGATGAATAATTGTATATAACTTGACTATAGAAGGGTACTTCTTGCATTAAGATGACAATATCTTGATTACAAAGCCCCAATAAGGGGCAGAGGTATGTAGTTAATTTATTTCCATCTCCAGCATAACAGATAATTCAATATTTTTTTTATTGAATGAGTATTGTCAATAATTTTTCAGTTCATAGACTTTCTCTGCTGCCAAAAAGAGACTGATCAAAACCTCCTAGACTGAGAATGGACTGGTTTACTTGCCTGATATGCATGGTCTTGGGCGCCATCATTTTACTGATCGCTCAGGGCTTTTTGATCGCCTGGTATATCGGAGGAGCGCCGGAAGGGAGTCCAGCTCCTCTTGTCCCGGCACCCAGAGACTGTCAAATGCCCAAAGTAAACAAAATTTCGTTTAAACTATCACGATACTGACATTATATAGATGTATCATAAAAAAAAAATATTACAGCTCTAAAATATTTTTTCTGCTAACTTTTTACATACCTTTTCTATGATGCAAAGGAAAACTAGTCATAAAATTTTGACTTTTTTTCTAGTCCACAATATATTTTTATAGAAACTAGCGACCATTATCTGTGGAAACAGTAAAAACTGATAGATAAAAATATTAATAATTTACAATAATGATATAATATTATATAGCCATTAACGCACGCACACAATAAATAAAAATGCAAACGTTTTTTATCAACAGGAGATCCTTAATGAGATGGGTATATCGTCAGAAGGAGGCGACTGTGCAGCGGCAGTCAGCCTAACTTTACAGTTCCTTTTTCAAGAATTGAAGCATGCTCCGGCTCCATTAGCCTGGCTTCACCGTAAATTACATCAAGAGATGGTCGACCTTTTGACGAGAACTACATCTGGAAAATTCTTCGAGTCTCTTACAGTAATAAAAAAATTTCCTATTGATATTCTCTCTTTTTAAAGCATGTGGATCTTCCAAGAGAGTGCTTTAATTATTTTACTACAACCTGTTGTAAGTCGATCCACAATATTTCCTCTTTTAACCTGGATGAGAAAAAGAATATTTTTTAGTTGAGGAGTTAAGGAGTGTTTATAATAGATTGGCAACATCATAACCACACTGTAGACAGAAATTAATGTGTTGATAGAAATAAAAATGAATTTCTCCATACCAATGCAAATTTCTTGACACATTACCTCGCACACCATACTTTGGTTATTACTTATGATAACAATTAATAGCATGTAAACTTCTTTATCAACTGTGGTAAACTGAGTCAATCAACAAAATAAATTGTTGCAGGTGCGCAGTGTAGCTACTGGTGATGCAGCACCTCGGGTACGCTGGGCAGGAGTCGAACACGCAGAAACGGGACCCGGAGGCAGACTTCGCACTTTAGATTTACTATTGGATATTGATTATTCTGGTGGATTCAGACTCGCTGTCGATGCAGGAATGCTCCTAGGAAAGACTGCATGCTTGGATATCGAAGGTGACATTCCCTATATATACATATATTTGCAATTTTATCAATGGGAAAAATGCATTCTCATCATTTCTCTTTTTGTTTTCAGTGGAGCAATTGTCCGGACGTGCCCGCGTAAGATTTACTCGTGAACCCTACACACATTGGTCTTTATCATTTTTGACTCCTCCTAAGTTAGATCTGAGGGCCCGACCCCTGAAGGGCCGCTTAGCCGCACTTATTCAAGCTCATGCTAGAAGAGCACTTCAAAGGAGGCACACGCTTCCCAACTACACGATCCGGTAAATATTCTACAAATATTTTATTTTGTTAAATACTCAAGACAATCATTATTTAGTTCATTAAAATTCTACAATTATTGCTATCTGTGTCACATTGCAGTTTTCTACCAATAAAGACTTTTTTTAATCGACACCTTGTGACCAAGTGAGGTTAATGTTCAATGAATGAGGTACAAAATAATTGTTTTTCAACTGTCCTATACCATTTTTGAATTTACCTAAAAAAAGAGATGAAAGAATCCCAAAAATTCTTACCTTTTTGACACCAATTCATATATATTTACAATTTTTTATTTTTTTTTACCTTATTATTTTACATTATATTTACCTTCTCAATGTAATGAGAAGGTAAATAATTACACATTTCAACTTCAATTATATTTTGACAGATACAAACCCTTTTTCACCAAGACTGACCCGTCACAGTTAGATATTCCGGCAACCGACCATTCAATCAAGCTGCAAGGGGTCTTTGAAGCCACTCTCGTAGAAGTCACTCGGCTGTACACCGACACTTGGAGTTCTCAAAAGGGTGCCAACAGTCGAGTCTACTGCACGATGTCCCTCGATTCAAATCCGTGGATATCATATAAGCGCGACGAAGAAGGCTCAACATTTACTTTGGATGTTGTGGTCACTAAAGAAAGAAGTCAACAATTAGGTGCTGTCTTTAAACAAGTCAACTCCGACGATAAATTAAATAAAAGCTATGTGACTGTTGAAACCGTCGTTCCCTTAAGTGCAGCATATAAAGCGGACCTGAGAAGAGGAGACGTGTTGATCGCTGTTGACAGTAAAACTGTAACAACTACAAGTCAAGTGGCAAAAGCAGTAAAAGGAATAAACAGACCGTGCTTCACTGTCAGAGTAGAACGCAGAGTAAAGAAATGTTTTAGCTCTGATGAATCGAGAGAAGATGTAAAGCATGAATTGTTAGGCATCGGTAGTGAAGATACTGAGCCAGGTGCTCCGAAGAGATCGAAAAGTAACAGCTTCTCCTTCAGAAAAATGTCAGAGGTCCTGGAGAGTGCTCGGAACGTAGGGCAAGAAGGACGCGCCTTGCTGAGAGCTGCACACAGTAATTCTAGTATACAGGTGTGTGATATTACTTTTATTATATGTTGAACTTATCCTAAGGGCTTGGCCCAACAATCAGGCGGGTCTGGGTTCAATTCTGGGTAAGTTCAATCTTAAATTTAACTGTAAATAAAATTGTTTGCAATGAATTGAAATATTTTAAATCTGCTAAGAGTTTTTTCTATATTGAAAGGTTCCAGAATTGATGAGAGCCAAAATACCGGTATTTTAATCTCTACATCCAACAGTATACTGACATTTTCTTCTCTTCATTTTATAGGAACCTGAAAAGGCTACATCGAACGCAGCAGACGCTTCAGATCAGCTCGATTCGAAATCCCAATCCAAAAATCATGAAGACCACCCGTCTCCTGCGAAAGCGACCTCATCGTCAAATATAATATCATTCTCGAAACACGCCGACACCATTCAAATGACATTCGGTTTCGGCTTAAGAAAAAGAAGATGCTCAGTTGAGAACAGAACTTCATCAGACAGTTCAAACAGCAGCACGCCGACAGCTTCCAGTCCGGGGACACCCTCGAAGCGCACCGATAAAACCACCAGTCAAACTGGTGCTAAATCAAATGACGATTCCAAAGAACCAAACAGAACAGGTCGCAGTATGGAATCGCAAAGCAGCACTAGTCTATCTGACGCTCAACGAGAAACAAATGAAAGAATAGCCGATGAGAATATATCAATGGCCGGTTCTATAGATGACTTATCTGAGATTAAAGAAATTAAGATTTGTAACCCGCGAATATCTATTGACGCTTGCGGTGAGTTGTATAAAACTAAAGCTGACGAGCAGAATGATTTGCTACTTACGCATGCTACTGGAAGTTTACCCCTCTGTGAGGTGTTAGGTTATGATGAAAAGGCCATTTTCGCACTCAACAGGAATCATAGATATTTGAATTTGAATGTTTGGGGCAATAGCGGGGGAGAAGAAGTTCTTTTAGCATATTTGAACATACCCTTAATGACAGTTTTAAATGAGTGTAAAAGTTCCAAAATCGGAAAATATGTTCGAAAATTTACATTGCTTCCTCCAGATGTCAACCTCACCGTCAGGTATGTTAAAATGTTTTATCGATTGTATAGCAGTAGATCCTTTTATGGGATTCCTAGATCGTATCTACCATTAAAATAAAACATTTACATACAATAAACTCTTATCACTTAACTTGATATCGATCATAAAGTGATTATCGATTCCCAGAAAATCCAAAAATATTTGATATTGTTGAAAAACAACAGTAACATTGACTGTTTTCCTTATTGCTACCATTTTGACAAATATTCTTTAAAATATTTTTTCCAAGAGATTATCATCATCTCGTTGTTAACCATCGAGATCCTATGGCGTGCCATTGACATTGCAAAATTCTTCTTATTTCAACCATTCGCTAAATACCAATAATATCTAGTTGATAAATATTGAAATCTACATCGATACCTGCAATGCAAATATTACGCAAATTTGTCTGGGGTCACTACACTGTCACTCCTCAATTCTATTTTCGATGTTTCAGAACTCATGTGTTAATGATGAAGGTAGCAAGAAGTCATTGAATGTGATTTAACCCTCCAAAGACGAGCGTAATCATATAACAGTAAACTATTGATCCTACTTTTCATTCTTTTTCTACCTGAATATCGTTGCATTCACTCATTTTTTGTTGAAAAGGAGACTGACTTCAGCTATTCATCAGCTGCGGGACGGACACAACATGCGATTTTTTTAATTCCTTTTTAATTTTTTTTCTTAGAAATGGACTTCTTGAAATAGTTTGTTATTATTTTAATAAAGCTTAAAATTTTGTTACACTACTTTTACTAATAATTGTAAATATTTCACGTTTAGCTATATTTCAAACCGGAACGTTTGTGTGGCCATATGGTCAAACTCGTCCTTACACAAAATTACACAGGGCTTATTATGACGAGCAATGGTATGATACACTGTAATTTTGAAATACGACCAACACAGATCACTTTTCAGTGACGCTCGGAAATATATTAATATATTATTAATGTAAGAGTAAAAAATGTATTATTATAGAATATGTAAAACATTAAACTAAATTATCTCAAAACTAAGATTTTCAGATTGTCCTACTGTTGAATTGATATAGCAATATTTGGTTTTGGTCAGTATATTCAACTAATTACTTGTCTCGATATTTTAATAAAATGTGAAAGTCGTATGATGCATGTATTTTCATTCCATTCCATAGTGTCATACCATCAGAGATTTATAGTTAACAATTTTATATGTATTTTTAATCTAGTTGAATTCGAACATGCCTTGTTTACAGCAAAACGCATCCTCTCTCAACTCATTCTGGCTTCGAACCATGCCTCTGTTATGGAGATGTCCTCCTCTCATTCGTGTGGTCGGCTTCGGCGAGTCCAGACAATGGAAGAGGAAGTTTTCAGAGCCAGTCTCGAAGCTCTTCAATAGGCCCCCAGGACAATGTAGACGGAGACTGTGTAGCAATGGAATGCACCGAGGGAATGGATCATCATGATGATGAAATATCTGCCAAACAAGGGAAAGGAGATTGGAAGCAGCATGATTTCTTGCGTACTCATTTTCACAGAAGTACACAGTGTGATTTTTGCGGGAAAAAGGTTATGATAATAATAAAAAGATTTTTATTTATATGGATTAGACTGGACCTAAGAAATATCATTTGATTAATAATTCCCTAAAAAAAATATGTTTCTTGAAATATTTTAACTTCTTGAAGACCATAGTAAGCCTCTCAGGTTGGAAATCACTGCTCTAAACGCTACCATTTTCAAACATTAAAATTATATTTTACATGCCTGAATATTAATGTACACAAAAGTGATGAAAAAAAAATAGTAATGAATCCCATATTTCAGGAACTTTTTTAGGGTCACTCCTCACCATGCAAGTCGAACAACATTTGCGATAATGTTGAGTGATATCTGTTCACTTGATTTTTAATTAAATGGGAATGGTTTAACCTTTCAAAATAAAGACAAATGTATGCCTCCATGAAACTAAATATCTTAAAATATATAGGTACATTTATCAAAATTCTCATGGTACAATTTCTGTGCCTGTCTGTTTGTGGCATCATGTTTGACGGTATTATAGTAGTATTATGCAATCCAAATCTCAATTAACTTCGTTGTTATACTATTATTGTACTCTTCTTATTCCGTAATCTGTTTTTCTTCCTAATCTTTCTGTGATTTTAAAATATTTCTTACTGTTGTTAGATTTGGCTAAAGGATGCTGTCCAGTGCAGAGACTGCGCAATGTGTTGTCATAAGAAATGTGTGGCCAAGTGTCTTAGCAGTGGAAGGTGTCAACCTGCACTTGCTACCAACCAAGGTGTGGCCATTATTATTATCCGAGTTTTTACAATCATCTAATTTTAAATTAAGAAGTTCATCACACCATGCATAAATGTTTCCAACAACTTTTTTCACTTGAATTCTGTAACAGTACTCTAAATATTGCCAATAAACAAGTTTTACACTATTTAAGATATCAAATAAATAGAAATGCACAATTCAATATAACAACTGAAGTATTAAACAAATGAATGTTTGGTGAAAAATGATTCGTACGAAATCATTCGAAAAACCGATTTTTAAAAATGGAATTTTCAAGATTAACAAATTTTTTAACATGAAATACATGTCTGAGGGAGTCACTCATTTTATAGTATGGGTGTCGTCTGTCCCGTTTTCTGACAGTTTGTTTACAATATAATACATGTCATTTTTAATGTGAATGCACTCATAAACAATCCAAGATATTAATAGGTTTGATCAGTGGCGGTTCCTGACCTGAAATCTTGGGTGGGCTAGAGAAAAGCATATTTCCTCTTCACTTTATACATTAATCTACAAGCAAATTAACAAATATTACGACACTAATATTTGCAATGCATAAATTTTTATATAATAAAATCAATGCTAATGTAACTAAGAAATAATAGAATAATAACACGGAATCCTTAAATTCGTCTCTTTCAAAGTGAAATAACAAGTACCTACTAAAAGCAGTATAGAACTGTCACTTGCTGTCACTGAAAGTCAATACCTGTCACTTTCATACAATACAACGATATTGGTTTTGTGTTTCAATGCATAAGTATGCGTAATGGACAGATTGTTTTTAGCCCCCAACGATCAACAGAAGCTTGATAGATTGAAACACTATCCTTTGTGTTTGATGACGTTTCCGTACATACAAATACAAAAAAAATCTAATCGTGCTTGATTGCGCCCCAGTGTAAAGAAATATTGCACGATATTGTCTGTGGTTACGGGCATGAAGGATTTAGCCCCTGAGTGGTGTTGCCAGTGACGTAACGTTCCTGTTCCCTGTGAAGTATTTATAGGGTTATTGTTTTTTTATGCCGGCTCAGTTTAAAATTGTAATACAAAACACAATCGAGAATATGATTGTAGGTAGACGTAACATTGTCTTATATTGACAGAGGAAAATTAAAACAAAGATATTATATTCATTTGGGAAAGGTAAGTTACGTTTATAAATGTATTTATTTTGTTCAGCGGCCGAATTGCTGTTGATTTTTATTCAGCCATCTAATGTTTTGGGTGAAAAATGCAGGTCGGGCTTAGCCCACCTAGCCCAGTACCTAGAACCGCCACTGGGTTTGATCCCCCCTTATCACACATTCACATTGCTTTGTTCTTTAATATAAATATATTTGTGATTCCACAGATTAATGCAAAACTAGTTTTTAAGATTTTATTTATTTTCTATATGTCGTGAATGAAGTATCAGCTTTGATTGATTTGCTTGTCGGCTTTTAGATGGAAGCACGTCACCGTCCCAAGAGTTGTCAAGCAACAATGTCGCGTCGTCGCACCCTCCTGAATTCATAATGACCGAACATCTGGATGGAACGGATGGTAATCATGGTGGTGCAACTTTAACCCCTGCTGCGTCCCAGGAATCCCTTCTTCGCAGAGACAGTTATACACCCACTGGAAAATCTGATGAAGGTAGCCAGTAGCAATCTTTTACAATTATTGTCTTTTAAGTAATCTAGAATATTGACACTGCCAATAATAAGTGTGACAATAAAAATTATTAGCTTGTTTATATTAATTTTTTAAATGATAAAAATTCAAACCATCTATCATTTTCTTAGAAGCTTTACTCTGCATATAAGTATATTATGTAAATTTAAAAAGTAAGGAAAATGAATATTTAAAAAAATAGTTCTCTACACCATAATTTCTTCAGCCTCAGCAATCATGCAAAAATGCACATGGCGATCTTCATTTCACATGTGATGATTTTTTTTTTAATTACCCATATTATAATAAAAATATTAATTTTTAAAATTAGGCATTGCTGTGGTAACAGTAGAAATCTTTCTGTGCTATTATTTATTTATTTTTTATTCAATAAACTTTCTGTACTATTCAAAGGACTCTTGGGTCGTGCAGCATTTGCTGGTTTGTTGGGAGGACTTCGAAGAGTGGGGAGTGCTCACAGTCTGGCGCCGCCAAACAATCAACCTCCTTCTGCCAAGAGTTTGCCACCGTCACCTCACCACACACCCAGGTTTTTAATAATATAAATCTTCAATTGAAACTCAAAAAATTTCAAGCCATTCTGTCTAGTGCCTGTCAAAATTGGCACTTTTAATGTACAGTGGCCTCAAAGAACGTGACACTGCTCGTTCATGCTTTAAATCATATTTGACAGTGATCTTTTTGTGCCATAAAATTAAACGAAACCTACTTTCCAGGCGGCAATCACCAGATGAAGATGCCGCATGGTCTGCTTTGGAATTGGCCGCAGGTTCGTCTGAAATTTTACTGGCGGAAGACCTCCTTAGGCCACTGTTAGCCGCACGTCTTCCGCCTGATGTACTACTTGCCAGGGCGCGAGATCTAGGCCCCAGACTATTAGCAAATCTACCTACTGATGTTAGAACTGAAAAGCTAACGAATCTGGTAAGGAAACAAAATTTATAATAATATAATATAATATTTTTACCGTATTGCAATAGAGTTCTACCATTTTATTACCGATTCCATCAGTAAAAGAATAAGATCACCAATTTTTAACTAATCGCCTCTCTACTGCCTCTTTTCATAATAGGGCCAAGAAATTGAGATCGCGAACAACTTTGGTAGAGCTTTACTTATTGACCATCTGCGGATCACCTGTGAAATTCACTTTGAATTTTCAGTCACGTCATACTGTATCCGCTGTTTTGTTTTTTGTTAAATTTACAAAATGGTTGTTTGTAGATCGCCGATGTCAAAATCTCCTTGGATACTGAAAGCTTAAAATTAGCTGAACTCCACCGGTCACTCTCCGCAAAAAGTTTGTCCCAACAGGAAAAGGGGAAACAGCACCGAGCTATGGAGCAATGTGAAGAAAGAAGTCAGACCCTTACCGCTCTGCTGCTCCATTGCTGCTCAGCTATGCAAAGCGTTGGCAGGAATTCTGTCTCAGACTAAAAGAAAAGAAATGAAATAATTTTCTATGCGTATTTATCAGCCGTGTCAATTTTTTATTGAAATCCAACAGACATTTCCAGTGACTAAACTTTCGTCAAATATGTAATTAATATAACGTTCATTATAAATTCAAATTATTATATAATACAGATTTATATTATTGCGTGTACAGTTTTTGTCATCTTTTTCTTATCAACAGCAACCAATGATTTCACAGTATAAAATAGAAAACTAATCCTCACTGCACTTAATATCATGTCTGTACTCATTGAGCTCATTACGTCGTCATCATACTGGCAGAAGCAGGTTAGCAACAAAATTACAATCACTTTTAGGGTGTTCACTGTCAATACTTAGTGGAAAGGCATTTGTACTTCCACTTTTATTTTATACGCTCAGGGCTACTTTCGCTCCTGACGAGCATTATCAACTGATCTTCTGTCTGAACATTTTCATTAAGTCTTTCAACAACTTTCATTACCAATTGTTTGTTATACCCTAATAATTTTATTTTGTTTTCTATAAATAGCACTGTAATAATGTATTCTCTTATCAATTGATAATGCTCGTCATGAGCGAATTCGATCCTGAAAATATAAAATAATAGTGGAATAAATACAAATGAGTGCTTTTTTTTTTGAAAATTTACATTAATAATGTAAGCGCATAAGTAATGTGATTCTTGGATATCAATTAGTTTTCGAGAAAAATGTGTAAAAAAAAAGGTGCATTTATTATACCACTTTGACAAAAACTGCAATTTATTTTATTGTTAATAACAATGCTGCAAATTTTTAAGCACCCTTATTTTGTCAGATAGAAAGACAATAAAAGGGCTTTTTTCCATGCAACGGGATGGAACGGTGTTCCGGCACCTTTTTTCTACATCTTTATTGTTTCAAATCAATATTCGCAATTTTTTATTTTTTTATTTGAAAACTTTTCATTTTTTTTAGAAAACATTAGCTGTCTGTCTAATAAAATAATATAATCAAAATATTTCTTTTCGAATTTTGAATATTGAAGAAAAATGGTGCCGAAACGCCGTTACATGGGGAAAAAAGCACTGTAATTATTTATGTAACATAAAATATCGAGGTTAGAGGCTTTTTTCTTAAAGCTCAAAATTTTATCTACTGCATCCTTAGAACTTTCTAATTTGTGGTGTACCAAATTATGCCAGTATGGTGATGCTTGTAGTATTAAAAATATCTTCTTCATTGCTGTAAAGCCAAATATTTGAGCAACTATACAATACAAAATATAGATACAACTTGACATGAGAATCAGTGATTTTGATTTAGATGTGATGTTCTTAACCAGTAAAAGGTGACTGTATTGTGAAATAAAGAATATTTCAGGTAATGTTTTACCCATCCTGGAATAATATGCTCGATGTATTTATTTCCCTTTACACTATACGAGAGTGTGTCACTGTATTGCAAACATCATGATTTGTATATTTGTGTTTTGTTTCATGTTGCATTACATACAGAGATGAATTTTAACACTGTTACAAAAATAAATATTTTATTCCTGGTAACTCTTTGTAAATATTGGTCCTTTCAAGATTACGTTGTAACTTGTTGTAAATAATATTGATAAATAATATATATTAATTAACTTGGTTTCGAAATATTAAATTCAACTCTTTGTTTTTTTAAAATGTTATAAAATTTGACTCCCGTATGAAAGCCAAAGTACCACATAAATAAAAGTAATTTACTAAAGGTTGTCGTATTTGTTAATAATCTAAAATAATTGGCTTATATTTTTTTATTACTGTATTATTGACGTATTATAGATTTAGACAGCATCTACTTAAACAGTAAATTTATCATAAATATTTTCTACACTATCTGTTTATAAAACCATTTTTTGAATATTTGAAGGTATGTATGTAGTATGCAGCAATTTATGAATTTGTGAATCTCATTGTTTAGTTAAGTTTTATTTACTAATAGCATTTAAATGGTTTCTAGTGGAATCTAACCAACCCAATATTTTAGTAAACAAAAGTCACTCTTTCACCCTAATGGCAATGTTAGCATCATTGTCAAATAATTCTCAGGAAATTTCTTTCTTAACCACCCTTCTATCTTAGAAAATTTGTTTTGTTACCTGATTTTTTACCCATTGTATAGAAAATATATCCTGCCGGACATATCATATAGTGAATCTTAGTATTTTTATATAGTGAAAATATACTTTTTAAAATAGTCAAATGTTATCCAATATAATGGAATTATTTTTTATTATTTATTTAATGTGTTATTTTGAACTCGATGCCTATTTTTTTTTATTAGTTTAGTTTTATAAGACAGAAAAACTATCATAATATAATGATCCTTCCATATCACAGGTTGTTAATTAAATTATTTATTAAGAATTATATTTTTTTGATGAATTTGAAAATATTTATTTTCTAATAGGATCTGATTTTTTATTGTGATAAATACTTTCTTCATTTTATAAAAATGAAGTTTACCCATTAAACAATACGTTTTATATAAAAACAAAAAAAATGTTTGCAGCAATCAGCTATGTAGTGCAATATATCAATACATTTTCATTCCGCAAATAAAAACCATGTGGGGCAAAAAATACTTGCCTAAAGATCTTGAAATAAAATACAACTTCAGTCATATATAATTCACTTACAGTGGAAATAAGAAAACTTATTGACCAGCCTAATATATTCTGTTGACAGCAATGTCTTTTGAGCGATAAAAATACTTAAGTTATTGAAACTTTGATAGCATTACGCTGTAATCTATTTCGTTCTAATCGTTGTACCATTCGGTAAATATATATTTATAAAAAACTATTACTTCTGTTAAAAAACTACATAAAATTGCTTCTGATTTTAATAATTGCTCACTTAGTTAATCTGCTGGGTGATTAATAGTATATTAACTCATTTTGTATTGAACATAATTATTTGAGGTATTATAATAATTTAGTCAACAATTTTACGGCTACGTGCAATTGCATTATCTCGTATACGTATACTTATGTCGTTAAAATTAGCTGTTGGATACTTTCTTGTTGCCAATCAAAGTAACATGTTATAAAATTAAATTAATTTCTCATTTTTAAGAGAAGACTATTTATTATATAAGTTAACTTAATGAACTGGTAAACCTATCAGTGAAAAACTAGTATAAACTCATTCTAAAGACATTTACAATGCTCAAAACTTGATGCTTATGATGTTGACAGATTGTTTGCTTCTACAATTGGTGTATACTACAATAAAAATATGTGTAATTTGTCACGATTATATTTGTTAATTCTTTTCAAATTGTATTCACCAATTGTTTGTATTGTTGAGGCATTGAAAGTTGTTTTTGGTATTTGTAAACAAAAATATTCATACATCTGCATGACATGATGGTAGTACACGTGAATTTATACTCTTACTACCCAGTGCTCAAGTCTCTCTTGGAAATTTTAAATATTTGATTATTCAATAATATATTACCATATAAATCTTTTCCAATTACCAAATGAGACTCATTTATTACACTGACTTTAAATACGGACATAGTTTGGTGTATCCAAAATATTCTTTTGACACATCTTACAAACACCGGATGAAACAATTGAATGCTTCAACATTAAGACTACAAATTAAATTAAAAAAACAAACACAATGATTTATAGTAACATTTGTTACATAACCCACCATCTTCGACAGCAGGTGACTGGGTGAATGATGTGATTAGGTAGAACTAGTTAGAATACCAAATGCAATCCTTTAGCACAAAGTTCTACAGATGTTACTCTGGGTCATGGAAGAAAAATATCAGTAAAATTATGACACGGAAAAGACTTTTAGTGAATAGCTCACCTGCTTGGATAGACTATTAAGTTTGGATTGATTATAACTTATGAGGGGTGAATATCTTTAGGGAATTGATAATCATAAAGATCATTAAGAAAGTAGTTGAAGACTATCGGCACAATTTAGTTAAGTTGTTGTGGCTGTTGTACTTTGAAATATACTCATTTTAATAATATCATGTGTCTTTCTGCACTTATAAATATATCTGTATTGCACAATGTTAAAGTTACCTCGTCAATTATGGCAAATATTAGCCGTCGCCAAATACTTATCTATTTATAAAAAATGTTGTGTAGAAAGAAATAATTATCTAGATGTATTGATTATATATTTATTCAAATATTTGGTCATCTCAGATGCCAAATCATTATTTCACAGCTGGAAATGAATTTTCTTTTTCATGCCAATTCATGGTTGAAAAAATTGTTCGTTAATAATAACTCATACACAATCATTCAATGACGCATTTTATAATATCCAGCAAAAAATATAGATAAAACTCAGGCAGTATTTGATTTGGTATCTGATTACCCTTTTTTTATTGCACCCCTTTGAATTTATATATTTTTTTTTATCTAAAATAAGTAAATAAATGGATTCAATAAAACATTATTTGTAACATCAAACCCACCATTAATAAGGATCATCAAAGATTTTATGAACTAACTAAACTGAATGATGTTCAAATCTTTATACCTTTTGAAACGAGTCTGTCATAAATATTCAAAGCACAAAACATACGCAAAAATTAAGAAAATTATAATACACCTATTGTACAAGTTATTATATTCTGAAATAAATGTTATTATAAGGTTTATCAAACCTATTACTGATGAATCTTTCAAATATCAGCTTAGCTTTGCCAGACAGATTATAAATGAAAAAATTGCCTTGGAATGAAATATTTTATAGGCATGTATTGTTTTGTACACTGTTTGCTGCTATTATTTAAAGAATTATTTTAGTATGAATCGTGAATTTTGTATCTATTAAGAATATGCCTAAATGTTTTATCAATTATACTTAGATTGAGAAAAGTTGAGAAAGAAAATTTAGTTGAATATGAAATAAGTAATAAATAACTGACATAAAATTTTGTCTCTATGACACTGTCTGAAATTTGTGCCAAGAACCAAAACAACTGTCACACTTTTCATACAAGAGCAACTTATTTAAAACGAAATTTAGCATTTGTGTTTCAACAGATCTATTATATTGTTTTTAGAAGTTATATCTAATTTATTTTTTTTCAAATAAAGCACAAAATATTTGTTTGCGTTTACTGTGATTGCAATTAGACATACTTTGTATTTCTAAAAAACAAAACATATTTCCATTAGACGTAACCAACTTAAATAATATTTGTTTGTTTGTTAAGATGGTGTTCAAATTTTTATACTTTAGTTTTTTAAGTGGCATGTACAATGGAAGGCATATAATAAATATCAATGAATTTTATCATCTGTTTTTAGTTAACTGTTTAATTACTACATACATTTTTCATAGTCATTTCTCCCCTTATTAAAACAAAAAATAATACATACATCAAAAATCAGTCACTTACTATGATGTCTAAGCAAAAAATTGTAGGTGTCAAAACACAAATACTATATTATCGCAAATTGATCCACCGATCCTCTGTGCTTAATCAATGAAACACAGAATCCACATAAATTATACTAATAATCTTATATCAGTTTGATGGCTATAGCCACAGTGCTCATATACAGTGTCGTAGGAAGGAGTCATACCGCCCCCAATATTTCCCCCAATATCGCCCCAAATATAATCTTGAAAAATATTGTATTTATTTTCGAAAATGCCGCCTCTGCCGCACCCCTCTTGCTACGCCATTGCTCATATATGCCCATCAACAATCATAGATGATCACAGATTCATGTTGAACACATTGAGTAATTATTGACATACTTACATTTGTAGTAAGTGATCATTTAGCCCTTTACATCAATATTTATTGATTCCATTAATTTACATAAAAAAATAAACATTGAGTAAATAAATGATATACAGTCAGTTCTCGAATTACGACGGAGTTCCGTTCCGCCACCAATTACGTAAGTCGAATTTCATACAAAAAACAAACAAAAAAAATAGACATTAAAAGTGGGTGGTACGTTAGTAGTATTTATTTCAGAATATCTTTTTTTTTTTTTATTCGATAAACTTGTTTTCCTTCCTACATCACACCGAAGACGATATCTCCTCAATGATACAGTTAAGATACATGTTTTTAGGCACAAGTTGATAGGCAACAATAACAATAATTAAAAATATAAAGATATTAATAAAGGTTTAGTAAATACATTGAATTGGTATAACTATACGTAAAAAAAATAATTAAATAATAATAAGCAAGAATGATAGTTAATGGCACTAATGAAACAACTTCTAATTTTGAAACAGATATGATTAAGGATTGAATGGTGAGGGGCAGGGAAGGTAAACTTTCAGAATATCTACTATGTGTATATATATTTATAATATAATAATATATTTTTACAATATATAACGTATATCAGGCGGCACACCTTCGAAGATCAGTGGCTGGATCCATATTTTTTAATTGTTGGATTCCATTGGTGATTTGGCTAAAGGGGGTATTCTAGTCTAGAAATTTGAAAAAATCGATTCTTTCTTTTTTATATATTTTTCTAAAGTTTTCAAACATTTGAAAGTGTGTCCTCAAAGGGATTTTTCAAAATTTTAATTATTTACCGAGTTACAGCGATTTTGGTGACACAGCAACTAAGCTGATCCGACCAGAAGAAATCGAAACTCAAAACTTTAAACGCTTTTTTCAAGCTGGCGTACATAATATCTCAAGTTCTACCCAACTAATATATTTGAAAATTTGTGTGAACCTTTTTTATACATTCTTCTATGGCTCGTAGCAGATTTAAGTAAAAATGTTATTTTTTTAAAAAATTGGAACTGTTAAAAAAAACGTGAAAATTGATTTTTTTTTCAAACGGCTGCCATTTTGTGAAAAAAAAAATTTTTGACTTCTCATCGGACAATTACTAAAATACGCGAATTTTTAAGAATTGATTCGATAAATGTTATTTTTTTAATACTTTCTTTTTTTACGAATCCTAGATTTTGCAACACTTGTGCAAAACCATAAATTAAAAAAAAAAAATGTGATTTTGAGACTGCTCATCGATCACGTCGTTAAATTTTCTCAAATTCAATTTCCATGATTGAAATGATTGAAAAATAAAAAAATGTTCACTTTCCTGAAATTATTGGGTAAAATAATTCGTTGACAAAATAAGATCAGCATGTTGCAACACTCATCAAAAATTGACATTCACTGGTGGCATGTGCTTCTAACCTTAAAATAAAATAAACAACATCAGTAAACTAATATTATTTCATAATCATGGCGCCGCTAAGAGCTGGGTTAGTATTGACTCAATATAACTTTTTTTATTTTTGTAATCGACTAGGATTGATTTTTTTTTCAACTTTTTTTGACCACTTTCAGCTTGAAGATCACTACACATCGGGAAAATGATCTCGATGAAGTGGAACCGAACCTTGACGAATCAATGACACTAAAAGACGATATAGATGATGACAATATGGAAAATAATGACGATATTGATGGTCAGAATATTGACAATAAAGATGATATTGATGAATCAATGGACAGAAAAGATATCGTTGTGGATCATGACGTCCTGAGTGACGTGGAATTCGATCCCGATGAAAAATCCTTCGTCACACCACTTATGCCATCTGATACCAATTTCAATCACATCAAAAACAAACATGTGAGAAGTGCCAAGGGGTTAAAATTGATGAAAGATAAGAGGAAAGAGAAAAAACAGGCTCGTCTACAAAGAAGACAAGATGGAATTGAACCCCAGAAACCGCACACCATTGAAAGTTTGAGGGAAAAAGATGAAACAATGATTGACAACATCGAAGCACAGGAACATGAAGAGGTGAGTTGATTAACTATACGTGTGAGCTACATCTTCGGATTAAGTACATCCTTTTATTTGAAATGATTTAAATTACTCACTGCACCTGTTATCACTGACATTTACTTATTATCAACATTCCAAAAATGGATCACGATTGTCATATTACAAACTGTTAATTCTATACATTTGATCTTCAGAGAGAATTCTCTGAAAGGTTGAGCAACTAACATACAACCAGTAGAGATAAGAAGTACATATTTTATAAATTAGTAGCAAATATAGCTTAAAAGAAAATTGCAAGCATTTCTAAAAAGGTTTTCTGTTAAGATTGACTTGTATGATGCTAACTAAGTTGAATCTTGAATCTACGTTGGTATTGTTCAGCAAATAAGATTTCAATATCATTTTTAATTATATCAAAACTATTTTTCAATTTGGGTCTTGGTTGCCTTCAGTTAATGTCTCCTCAGTCTTTGGTCTGCTGCTAGTTTCCTGGTGGATGCCATGGTTCCTTCTATACTTTGATAGCATTTAGGTGTAGGTCATCTTATCCATGGATAAATAAAAAAATCTTTGGGTGAGGTAGGAGATGGTACGCAATTGAAAGTAACTTGTTTTCCTGTTTTTGGTTGTATTATTAATGCATATTTTTTTCTTTTTACAGGCCAAGAAAGATATGGAAGTTGATGAAATGTCATCTTATTATGAAAAATCGTATGTTCCTAAAGTTCTTATCACCTTTTCTGACAACCCACTCCGTAAAACGAGAATATTTGGCAGAGAACTAACTCGAATCATTCCAAACTCAGAATATAGGTTCAGAAAAAGGTAATTTTAAGAAAGCAATGATAACATAATTAACGGTAATCCCTGTTGATCGCGAGCGATACATTAATAATTAAGTAATAATTACGTAATAATACCCTGAAAACAAATACACTAAACTGTTTTAATTAGTTGATTGAGATAAATACACCATTCTAATTTTAAATTTATTGGTCTTAGATCAGCTGTCAAGAAAATCATAAAGTCAGCTGTGACAGAGCAATACACTGACCTTATAATTGTCAATGAAGATCAAAAACAACCCAATGGATTCCTCCTAATACATCTTCCCGAAGGACCGACAGCACATTTTAAACTTACAAATTGTAAAATCACCAAGGAGATGAAGAAAAACTACAGAGAAATCACCACTCACAGACCAGAGGCAAGGACTAATATCATTATATCTCTGATACATATGAGTGTATCATTATGATAAAATGCCTATGTTCTTCACTTTTGTTGTTCACTGTTTATTCACCGTGGAAAGGGCATTATATTGAAAAATAAAATACTTTAAGTATTAATTCTACATTTTTTACTAAAAATCAAGACTGGTTTCGATTACCACAAGCATTATCAGTTGTTAATGCTCATTAATATATTTTTCCTCGACAGGTTGTTCTGAACAACTTTACTACCCGTCTGGGTCATACAGTAGGCCGGATGTTGGGCGCTCTATTTCATTACGAGCCTGAGTTTAAAGGCCGTCGTGTGGTCACTTTCCACAATCAGAGAGACTACATATTCTTTAGGCATCACAGGTATCTACCTATTTATTTATAAAGTTTTATTTTCTTCAGAAAAAAAATATGAAACAAAATTTACAATCATAATCTTTTACATTATTTTGTCAAGAAAGATATGAATGTCCAGTCGATTGCTTTTCAAACATCGCTTACTAGTTTCATGTATGTCTGCTTAATAATATTTACTGCAAGTGTCTGTAAATATAATGGTCGTTAGCATAATTGCAGCAAAACATCGACTATGGTGCTTCGCTTAATTTCAAGGGAGGCAAGATAATAACAATGCGACGTCGCTAAGCAGTTACTTGGTGTAGGCCCGTTGCCTATTGAAAATAAATTGTATTTAACTGAGTCACTCAACTATGGGATCTATTAACAGTGTAACTCAATAGCTCCGTTTTACTCGCATTATTCTCTTTTAAATTTAATTATTTTATACCTATAGTTAAAATTCATTATTCTTTGTGATAAAACTTTAAGTAAATAATCGGTATTTATTGTTCAAATTATGTACATTTTCACAGATTTTGTCTCTAACGACCCAGGTTTCGCCTTTCGGCATCTTCAGGCGTTCAAGTGCACGGATGAACTTGAACTGACTTAATATTGAAATTTCACCAAACACCTTCATTCGAAATCTTAAATTTATTGTTCCGTGGTGAAGCCAGCTGTATTATATTTATGTATTTATTTTCTGTCCTAGATATGAATTCACTAAAGATGCTAAAAGGGCAAAACTACGAGAGCTGGGGCCTAGATTCACATTGAAGTTAATTTCTGTTCAACAAGGTACTTTTGATTCAAAACACGGCGATTATGAGTGGCTCATACAAGGAAGGCGTCATCAACTAGAGACAAGCCGAAGAAAATTCTTCCTTTAAATAAAATACCTTATAATGTATTATGTACAATATTTTTTAATATTATAGTAATAAAATAACATTTTATTTTTATCAATTATTTATGTTTTATTCAGGAATCCTTACCGAAAACTGGAAAAAACCACTATTTTTGCCGGAACGGAAAACGAACTGATACTTTTTTCAGTTTCCAAAAATCATATTTTTCCGCGGGCCACATCAAAAATAATACAGTTCATTTATTAAACTATGTACTTAAAAAGTCTATCGTTGATTAAGTTTAGCGAATGCTTTCACAAATATTAGGAAAATAAGTTATAGTTTTTTTTATTTAAATTTAAAACAATTGACAAGCAAAGCCCCCTATAGTGAAAGCCATGCTATAGAGTTGAAAACAGGTACTTTTTTCAGATGAGCGGGCCGGCGTCATAATTTTCAAAGTAATATCACATCATTATGAAACCATTGATTACTGTTATTTTGAAGCAAATACATATATATATTGTAATTATATATCTTTTCAATTAAATCATTTTTTAAATAAGAAAAAATCACATTTTCTAAGGTTTTTGAATAAAAATCTCTGAGAACAAAAACAAACAAAGATGCCAAATCATTTTATTTAAATTATTTTTTTATACAATATTTCAATACAAAATATGAGGTTGGACAGTTCATTAAAAAAACCAACGTCATTATTGGGATTTTAATCAATTAATATTAATCTCGAAATTTATTTGTGCACACTGGTTCGTCACTCAATCTTTCCATAAGATTTCTCAAGTCATATCAGTAATCAAAAATCAGTAAGTCAAACTAGGATAGCACAATTCACTTCATTATTTTTTTTATATTGTTATTGATTAAATCATCATTTACTTGGTATATTGCCATTATTATATGATAAAAGACGCAGCATGTATTTCATAATATCACAATATGCGTCAAAATCCTATATAATATTATATGAATTCCGCTTGTTACCGTTGTTTATGTAATTTATAATTTATATTCTATATAATTGTGATACTTAGTAGTGGGAAGTTAAATTTTATTGGTTTTTACCACACGTCGCATATCTTGCCATTCGCTATATTTCTTACAATCATTACTTAATTTGCATATATGGCCCTTCCGATGTATCGTAAATTGTAAATTAATAACACCAACGAATCACAGAATATCCATACAAGAAATCTTTCAAACACACATGTTATATTTAACGAAAAATAAGCTCATAAATTGGAATTTAGAGTTGATCTACGTATAACCGCCATACATTTTGTTAGTAAAGGCAGGGATTAAACGGCCAGCTCAGAATTTGCTGATTTTCTACAGCACTGCTTGGAACTTAAGACTGCTATGACAAGGCTCAATATTTTAATGAGAATCTGGCTCCAGTTTTGTTTCCTTTACTAAGGTAGCTATATCTGGCTACATCAACATTGGTGTTCGTGGTTCCTAATGGCAGTAAATTAGAAAGAGATTTATCTGTATTTTCATTTAATAAATTTCATGATTGAAAAAGTACTTTCCCAAAGATATGTACTTCCAAGCATTGAACACATTTAAAGGCCAAAGTTCCTCTATATTAGTAATTTGAAGAAATCTCCCAGTTCATTTCTGCCGGTATAAAAAGAGTCTTTTTCAAATCGCACAACTTTAGCTTCAAAATGAGACTGTCTTGGCATAAAATATTTTAATAAAAAAAAAGATGGGCCACAGGCAGTACAAAATTACGTTGAAGGCTGTACATGGGCCGCTGCTTGAACAGTATGTGATCACCTCAAGTTATAGCGAAAAGCCGTATAAAGGGAGGTTTACTAATGTATGTACTTGCTAATATTTTAATACGAACTGAACGTAATAACGGTTCGGGTCCCTGGTTTTATTGTAATATTTAATTAATGCCATCTCGTGTGTCACAAAGAAGACTTAAATTACTAATTCGTATTCTGATTAATAGATGTCTATATTTTCAAACGTCAAAGTTGACTTTCTGCTAAAAAAAGCAATACTATATACAACTATGTATATTCAACATAGAAAATATCAATATTTTGTTCACGCATAATAAAATATTCATAAAAATAATATAAATATATAAAATAATAAATGATTTTCATAAAATAAGGAAGACAAAAAAATGTTTCCGCCCGGGATCGAACCGGGGGCCTTCCGCGTGTTAGGCGGATGTGATAACCACTACACCACGGAAACCGATGTAAGTTGCGACAAAAATTTTGTATAAATAATTGTTTTAGTAATCTTTAAATTCATTTGATGTTACCTCCAACAATTTCCATCGTGAATGTGGATCATGATACCTTCAATAATTTAAATGTATGAAAACAACGAAACATCGGTAAGGACTTCCAAAGTGGTCTTTATGGACAGTGGCGGATTAAACACACAAGAGGCCCCAAATGCAATAACATTTGGAGGCCCTGTTTTTCGGATAAAATAAATTCGTCAGAAAAATCAATGTAAATTAATAAAAATATATTATTATATCAACAAAAAGTATATGGGTCGTATAATAACCTATTTTTGAAGTCCCAAAAATTCTGAAGCCCCAAGCGCGCGCCTCATTCGCTTATAGGATAATCCACCACAGTTTATGGAGCCCCTAAGGGTAGTTTTGGCTTGCAGAGGGTCTGTCTGATCAGCTGTCAAAAACACATCTCAATAAGTTTAGGAAAATCCAAGAGTCCAATCCAATCCAAAGTTTAGAGATATGAGTTACAAAAAAGCTTGTTTTCTAAAAATAGTAATTTCAATTTCGAAAAATGCCTGTGCAATCGGCATGTTTGCGTATATTTTATTTATAAAGTATACACAAACATGTATTATTATTATACATTGTATTTATTTAGTTGTCTAGATCTTTTTAATTTGGTATTTATGAACCAAAAAAGACAGTTTTAATTAAAATAGTTGCAAAAATATTTGTCCGAATGTGTGTAGTTCAGTTTCACTTTGTAAATAAATAATAATTAACGCTTGCCAAAAACTTTATATTACTATTATAGAAAGCATAATATATTGTAATATCAATATTCATATATTTAACGTTTATGTTACATTAATCTCACGGTTGAGAAAAGTATCATTTTTATTATATAGACCATAGGTTCCCAAAGTGGTCCGTGAAGACTGCCAGAAAGTCCCTGACAGGAATAAAAAAAAATGGGGGTCCACGAGATGTAAATGGGGGTCCACGGACCGGAATCAATGAAATCAAATTTAATCAAAATAATGCGGGTTTAAATAGGTCAAAGTAAACTATCTCTTAAATTTATTAAACAAAATATATTTGACAAATTTTACGTTTCACATCCACTATTAATTCCCTACCATCCTTCACGTTCATGCGCACAAACGAAGAACTTAATGTACAGTTTAAAAAGGGTTACCAGCAGTTCTGGCTGCAGAAAGATATCCCTGTTGCTTATCCTGTATTGTGGGCTATCGCAAGAAAGTTTTTGATAGCATGTCCTTCTTCGCACGTCGTGGAGAGAGGATTTATTGCAGTTACTAATTTTCTTACGTAAAAAAGATATCGGTTGCAAATCACTGATCGTAGAGATTTACGACTGTACCTTACGAATTTGAACCCAAATATTGACCAATTGATATCGGAGCATCAGGTTCATCCCTCTCATTAACAGATTTTATTATTTTATGTAAGAATTTGATTGTGTTTTGATTTGTTCATTTTCATTTAAAAAAATTCACTAATGATAAGAAAAAAAAATTAACATATTTTTTTTTACAATTGTCCACTATACAAAAAACCCTATCACAGTGTGCTCATATTTGTATTTTAAAAAATTAGAAAACTTCACTATTATGCATCCTGGGGGAGGGGGTCCACGAAGGATAAAATACTGGGCTTAGGGGTCCACAGGGGAAATAAGTTTGGGAACCATTGATATAGACGTTGCCTAGCAGAACCTCAATTTCAAAAATTGAATCATTTTATTTTTTAATATCGTTTTTGTTTTGTTATTACTGAGTTATTTAATTACAATCATTTACTTCCGCGGATGAACTCAAATTTAGACTTACACAAACGAACTGTCTATTGTCCGTATGTATTGTGAAAGTTCGACCGTAATTTTGAATGCCTGAAAATGCCTAAATACGAAATCCGGTCTTTAGTGACAAAACATTAAAAGTTTACACTGATCGAAACAAAACAATGTTAATCAATGAAGTTTTTGCCAATCAGATATTAACCTTTATACGCCCAGCGGTCCCGTACGGGACAGTTGATTATGGTTCATTTCGCTATCGGATTACACTGATTTATGATAATATTATTCAAGATATGAATATTAGGTTAGATAAATAATGTCTTTGAGATACTGATCCATAATTTTATTTTCGGTTTCGATAAATATTTTTGTCATACGAGTAATATAAACATCTGCGTTACAAGGTCCGACTCTTAAGAAATAATATGTCCGTTTTGTGATTGTAGACAGACCGTAATAAATCAGTTCGGACCAACGTTTCCTCTAAGCCGAAGGGTTAGCTGCGCGGAAATTTCTAAGGCTGCGCGGAGGCTACGCGGACCGATCAAATATTAATTGACAAACTGTCTTGTAGTGCGCGCCAACCCGGAATGAGTGCGCGGGGGCTTCCCAACTCGTGCGCGGCCGCGCACGCGCGCAGCTTAGAAGGAACAAATAAAGCTTTTGTAAATAATAAACAATCTTTTATTTTGATAATGCTTTTTTTTTACTCAACCAGGATGACTAGTTTTAGAGATATAATTTTTTTAACGGATGCGTTTGTCGCGAATATTTCGCGAAAAAATACTCGGGCAGTGTGCTACTCCTTTTGCGCACAGCACGCGAGTGAATAAAGGTCAATTCCAGCTTCGGCAAGTGTTTCGATTTATTGAAATCATCTGAAGTTCAGCGCGCACTTAAGAAGCTGGAGTGTTGGTGCACGGTGTGCCTCGAATACTTAAATATTTCCCAGATAAACTTCTATCGCAATGGTTTTGTGTTTACTGTTTTTGGCTGCATCCCAACGCGTTTCCGTCCAAAATTAGATATTTTAGCGACCAAAACAGGCGCATTAACCCGCAAAGAACGAATACCCCATAATAATTATTTGACATTGAAACACCTTTGTATCAAAAATACTAGATATTCTCCAGTAAATGTTTTATTTTTTTTATAAAATATGGAAAATGTTAATAATTCACCAACGTAATTTTTACTTTTTAATTAATTTCATTTAGTTGATCACAATATTCGAAATCCTAGAACTGATGACATCCAAAGCAATGTAAACGACAATCACAGTATCGACTATCGAGTATAACAAAACAATCAAATTAACGTGGCAAACAAACTAACTAACAAACAGACAACCCCTATCCCGAAGCCCATTGAAGACGTGGAGTACTGTCATTTTCCAATAACGGCACTGTGCTATTTTCTTAACAAGGCATTAGCCGTGAATCAGGGATGTGCTGGAGGGGGCTCAAAAAAGCTCCCGCGAACCCCTTTCAGAAAAATATATTGTCAGTTCGACTGTAATCTCTGTATTTGTTTAAATAAGTTTAACACACAAGACATTGTTTTCTTTGAAAATTTCTAAAGATGTGTAAACGTAGATGAGGGAATTTTAGTCATGATGATAAATTCCATAAATAAGATGGGGTAAACGACATCAAGTTTGTTAACATATACATATTGTTATCAATTAGAATACGACATGAGAAATAGAGAAGAAAGAGTAAGGTGTACTTTCTTCAGTGGTTATGGGAGGTTGTTTTTTTTTTATATTAGTCAACGCGAAATAGTATTTATAAAACAAATGATTTTTCTAATTTTGCGTTCGTAAACAATCATAGTACTCATATTTCGCAAAGTAAATAATATAAACATTAAATAATAAATGTGCTTGTTCCGCTAAAAAGTATTTTTTTTGTCCTTCTTGAAATAAAAGAATTATAGCGGGTCATAAATCGTTACGACCCCCGTTTTTGGGTCACGCAGTCTCCAACAGGATTGGGTTTTCCCGAGCGATCACGAGAATTCTAAATTATGACGCCAGAGGAACTAAAGCTCTGCCAATTTTCAGCTTAATTCATCAGAGTCAGATGCAAATTATCAAGCGTAAAGTTCTTGAGAATATTGACGTCCGTCTGTCTACATTTAAAAAAAAACTATCCTCATCTGCATTTTACTTAGTTCCACAAATTTCTAATTAGAGAGTCCGACATATTTTCTTTAATTCGTGTCAAAAAAAAAAAAAAATTAAAAATGATGTCATAAATAAAGTATTATTTATTCTCTAAACAGTACAAAAAAATATTTTATGAAAATAATGTAGAAAGAAATCCACGGAATGTAAATATTCTTTGCAAACGAAAAACAATAGCTTAATTTTTTTGTTTTTATAGCTCAATAAATTTTCTATTCTGACTCGACTTTCTTGTTCGTAATGGTTCAAATTAATATGAAAAAGATTCGCGTGTTTGATTATCTTTCTGGCAAAAAGTTTTTTTTCTCTTTAGTTCTTCAATTTTAATGACATATATTCAGTAGTGTGCTGCTATGGGTTTGCAAAATTATTTCGGTTCGGAGAGCCGGTTCCTAAGCCCGTCGTGGTTATTAGTATATCCGGAAATTACTGGGTTTTTGAAAATCGCCAACCAAGGTGCGAGCCGGTTAATAACATTTTAGCAGCACACCACTGCATATATTGTATTTTTCTAATTACAATAATTTTTAAAAATGTATTTAAAGCTAAAATATACTGCTGCAATCATAACTACAAAGAGCGGAGTAAATGGCAACATTGCTTTTTTTATTAGGCAAACTTCACAATGGTAATTTACTGTCAATTTATTAAAAATATTCAATTGCAACATAAATTCAACTTAATTTCGTCTTGCTGTGTAATGTCAATATGTACTATTAATTAAAATACGCTAAACTATATAAATATGGACATTTGCAATTCACGGAATAATGTTGTAAAATAATTAAAATGAAAATAATGGCCCATATAAATAAATTCTTTATTTATCAATAAAAAATGTATTAAGTTCCCGACATAGAGGCGGAGAAAATAATGTGTAACTTTGTATTACTGACAATTGTCACATGCATCCACTTTCTTTATTTTCAAAATTATTTTGATGCGAGATGTAACAAAAAAAATTACCTGTTCTAATATACCTACTTACTTTGTTTTCCAAAATAGATATGAACTCCTAAATCACCTCGTTTCACGGAAACATTTACTCATTGAAAATGTAGACAGTCGTCGGAAAATCAGCACTGCGTATTACAATATTATGAACAAATCTGATGAGAAGATAAATAAAGATTATTAACTTTCTACTGTTATTTTCAGACAAAACTAATATCATAATCTAGTTGTATTAAAATCAATATTGAATATTTAATATATCTATAGTCAAATATGTAGTATACAATGGTTCGTATTTTTCCGGGCAGAATTTATATTAAATGGTCATAATATATCGGTCAGTGTAAATAGTCATAATTTAAATGAAATTAAAAAAACCTAATATTCTGACCGTATAATATTTTTATTCTAGTATACAATTAAACAACGTGTTCAAATATCCTGAAATAGAGTTTTAAAATTTCATTGTATGTATAACACTTTTTAACTTTAAAAGTACAAGCTGATATAAAAAAAATCATTGCTGCGTATTTTTTTTCCTAGATTGTATAATTTTGATTTTTAAAAATTTTCGTGTCCTCCCAGATGATGAAATTGTAAAATAAAACAGTTTGCCATACATTTTTTAATTTTGTTGACATTTTCGAACCACAAATGTCAGTCGGCGTCACATTACATCGCGATGTAATCTATTTTGTCTATTTAAACCAGGGCTATAATGTCTGAGTCGAGAGTCGTGGATTCGGGGGCTTTGTCCGTACTCCGACGGAAAAATCTTACGACTCACACCCATTTAAAAAAAAATGTGTATTCAAACCACAATAGTCCATAGTGTTGCCACTGCATGCCAGGCTAACTAAAGGTGATCTTATGGCATAACATGTTAAAATAAAATGATAGAAAAGTTCTCTGAAGTTGGATTCGGAGTCGTCTTTTTTTACCCGAAATCACAGTACTGATTTAAACACTATTATAACCAGGGCCGGCTCGTGGCGTGTGCAAAGAGTGCGGCACACGCAGGCGCATGTGTGGCGTACAAAGCCACACAGGCGCCGCACTAAGATTTTAGCACTATTCACTCATTTAGAACTAGTAAATTAAAATTCCCTTCCATTCATCTGATCCTAAAAAATGTGATGTGTCTATAACGATTACCCAATCATTACTCTCTTCGAAAGATGAGGGGTTGAGCAACTGAATATGAAGCAGTTCTCGCCTAAGAACTACTTATGTCTATAGGAGTGGACATATGTGGAGTGGACATTGAGAAAAACAACCACCAAAGGACGTAGAATGCTTTTTAATTGATTTGTGGAACCTGTTATTTGCATTCAATGAAAAACTCTTTAAAATTGTTTAATGAAATTTTGTAAAAGAAGTTGTTTTAAATGAATTTCTTCAACTTTATGAATCCTTGAAAACAAATCGTGGGAGTTAATCGATTTTAGCACGACGCTAATAATAAACAATACGTTTTTGCATACGTGGTGTTGTAAAACGAAGCAAAATATTTTTGTTTTTCTTAGCGCGTGTTACTGTTGTGTATGTAGGTTTTCTTTGGAAACAGACGAAGTCTTAAAGCGCGCACATGTGTAAGTTGGCAGCTATTCAAGGTGGGAAATTTGCGTCTCATTTCGGCACGAATTACAGAAATAGCTCGCCAGTCAAAAATCTTACAGAGTGCGAGGGACTTTAGGATGCCGGTACCGTGTTGCCTTTGTTTTGAAAATTCACAAAGACATCGGGAAAATTTTAAGCACCCGCACCGATTGATCGAGACAAAGTGAATCATGGAAAATCGCTGTGTGACAGCACTTTAAAATAATTCACGGGCTCACCGTTTGAATTCAAACAATTCGTTATTTTTATATTTATAAATCTATGATGTGTTTGGTTGTGAAATTATTGACGGTATAAACCACGTCCCCTGACCAATAATTTAACTTCTTAATACACATAAAACAATACTCTGTCATTCTTCGCGAGAGAAATAAAATAATTTTAATTTACATGTAATCTTTATTTGTCAAATATTTTGTAGCAGATTTATTATAATTTTAATAAAAGTTTTTGCTGTCTTATAAATACTATAAAACGGAACAATTTTGACAGGTTCAAATTACCATGTTGTCTTATTTAGTATTAATGTATTAAGCAAAGTCATTCACCCTAAGAAGTGCGCGAATGCACTCTAACTGACAGTGCATTCGAGTGCATTCGCGCACTGAGTAACACCGGAAGATGCCGAGAGGCGAAACCCGGGTCGTGTTCGACCAAGATTTTTATGGAAACGTACATCATGAAAATAATTCTAATTTAAAGTTAAATTTCCATCAAGCACCTTCAGTCGAAATTCTAAATTATATTATACTTTTATTTAGCTATTTTGATTATTTAACTAGTGTTTGGAACAAAGTTGTGTAGTACACGCCGATGTAATAGACAAGTTCCCATTTTCACTTAGGTATAGCAATAGCCTTTGGTATCGTTTTTGTTGCGTAAAAGTATTCGTAATTTCCGGAAATACGGATATATAATAATTTCCAGCCTATCTGACCTCCAAAATAACATATTTCGTTCATAGATTGTACTTAAAAACATTGCACATTCAGTAGCGGAACATATTCTATAAGGAGGAAGCGTTCGAACTCTTTTAAAAAAAAAAAAATGAGTTCCAGCATCCAAGATTAACCATTTAGCTGCTGTAACGTTTTTCAAAATCCAAACGAGAAACACTACCAATTATTATTCTCGATCAAAAATAAAACTAGCATTTTTAAACACCTTGCCTTTCTAATTTATTGTGCGAAATCATATTATATTTTAACACGTTGCGTACGGTATATAACAACGTTAGAAGCACAATGCCTACTGCCAAATGATCCTTCGCTACAGCAAAAAAATTCAGTGCCAATCTATACTATAAAACAAAAAAATATGTATTTGTCTGTCCGTCACAAGACATTCTTCGAAACGGTAAACAGTGGTGGCTTTAAATTTTCACACGTCATTCTGGCCGCCATTTCTAGTTAAATTGTGTAATTTTGGAATTTTCAACCTTCAACCGACTTCATCCTTTAAATATTACTAATATTATTAATTGATTGAATTTACTTTATGGGCTTAACAGGAATACGGTTCATGATGATAGCATTCAACAACTTACCGTACTGAGCAATTTAATTCAAGTAAAACAACCAAAATTTACATACCGTAAAGCAGTGGTTTCCAAGCTTTATGTTAAAAAATATCTTCGCACCTCTTCATCCATTATTTCATATATGAAGTAATAAAGACACGTTTTAAAAAGTAAATACATATGTTGGATTGTTCGTGCCTTCCTTGGCAATAGTCCACGCCTCCCAGGTTGGAAATCGCTGCCGTAAAGGTATTGTTTTCTATGATGACAATACAAGACCACACACATTTCAAATTGATCAGCAAAAAATACTGGTGCAACATCCACCATGAAGTCTTGACTTCGGACCATCTGATTATCTCTTATTTCGTTCTTTATAAAATTTCTTGAAAGATAAAAAAAAACAATAACGAAAAATGGACATTTATTCATTTCATTCCATTTTTCATTTGGATATTTAACCTAAGATTTGTATTTCTGGTGTTTACTTTTAACGTTTGACATTATTATCAATTGATTTACTTTATTTTATGAGTGTTACATGAGGCCAAGTCCTCGATGATATTTTCAATTTTCAACATGTGCTAGCATTAGTATAAGGTTAAAATTCTAATTCCACCAAGCACCTTCAGTCTAAATCTTAAATTAATGTTCTGGAGTAAGAACAGAGTGGAAAAACAGGGCCTCCAAATTTTATTGAGCCTACGGCCTCCCATGTACTTAATCCGCCACTGTACATAAAACAGTACTAAACCTCTTAACCGTTATAACAACATGTGTTATCAAAAAGGAGTGGGCATGTATTATGATTTGAAGTTGTGAGTAAAATACATTTGTACTATTTACGAAAATCACCAAGGCTTACCCTACTTGTGAACGCGCCACATGCACTGATGATACGTCACTGCGTAAAAAGTGCTTCCTCTATTTTAAATAGAAATACGATTTCAACATTCTGTAGTTTTATCTGCTTTATTCACAAAGCAAGGGCAGACCATTATATCGGATACCGAAAAGATTTAAATTCATTTCTGAACGCTGCATTATTTACGAAAAAAAAATCGAAATAATGCGAAACAATTTATTTAAAAAATTATATATATCGACTGTGGAAAGGAAAAAGGACGTAACCCACAGTTTTTTTCAAAACAGGTTTTTTTCGATTATCACTATGTATCAATCTTGATACACGTTCTATCAAAAGGATGCAAATGCCGAATTCTTATCTAAATTTAGCTTTTATGTTTGAAAAAGTTGACCTTGTAAAAAATTAAAACCAAGAAAAAAGACTGAAGTAAAGGTTTTTCCTTGACAATTTCTTTAATTAATATTAGATGATGTTAATTAAACACCAGTTAAGAAGTCTCCGTGCACTTCAAGTTTGTGTATAATTCATAATTTGAATATGGCCCAAAATTATCAAAACACGTTTTTTGTGCCTGCTGTAAAATTTGCTATGTGTGGGTTACGTCCTTTTTCCTTTCCACAGTCGATATTATGAAGCTCTTTTTGACCATGTGTGATCCAGTTGCTAATTCTTTGTCCAAAAAATGACACTACAAGGTCATTATTAAATTTATCTAAATTTAAGACATTGGCTAGGTGTTCGCGAAGTGAATATTTTAGTTGATTTTTTTTCGAGTGAGCATTTATATAAGTTTTTTAAAACATCCCCACAATAACTTTACTTACTAATTAGTTGTCTATTGATGGCGTTATAATATTTGGGTTATATGTATATTTATTCCCCTCTCCACGGTGTCACATTTAGTCAAAAAATCATTGTATGATTCTTCTCACATTTTAATCGTTAGATATTTATTCAATTACTTCAACGATGTTCAATGAAATCAATAATGAAGAAAATAATAATCGTGCTGTACATATGTAAGTGCGTACGAGACTAAGTAAAAAGTTCTCGTATAAACACGCGAACAACATATACAACAAATCGATTTTCTACCGCATTCAAGACATTTCTTGGTCAGATTAATTTTATATAACATATCTACAACCCGCCACTGAGCCACAACTCACATTTGAAGACCACTGCTCCAGTTCATACAAATGCCTCTCAGCGCAATAATTACATAGCATTACTTGCCAATACGGAAATGGCACGTGCTCCAAATTTGAAAAGTTGACAGATTCAAAGCATCTACCGTATTGTAATTATTTTGGGAACCTCAAAAATTAATAAGACAGATGTTGGATCTCAATAATTGCCTCGTTTTGCAATTTAATATCATGAATGATTTATTTACTTATTATATTATATTCCGAGCATGCCAAAACTTCAAACTAAGGACAGAATAAAGAGTCATTGGTCAATTGGTCATTTATTGAAAGTGGTAGAATACATAGTTTGCGGTATAAATATAGTATTTAAACCCTTGCATACAACAATGCAACTACTATTTAGTTCCACAGTACATAACACGTAATCGTAATGTTCAATTTCATACGAAATATTACAAACAAATAAATGTAACGCGAGACTGTTTATAACAAAAACAACAAACACGTGTAATGGCGAACCACTCTTCGGCAGGCCCGGGAAAACTTTTTGGTTGAAGGGTCACACTAGGAATTAAAAATGAACGGCGAGCCGCAAGTAAAGTATTTTTGTCTTTAATTTATAAGGTGTCAGGAGTACAAATTTAAAAAGAGATTCTCTAATAACCAACAATTTTATGAGACGAATGGAATAGTTTTACATTTTACTTTATTCCATATCAGCTGTTAAATTTACATTCTGACATCTTCAGCGTCTTCAGTTAAAAAGTAATATACAGTGATAATAACTAACTGGGCCGTGGTTTTCCCAGGACTGCATAGCATTAACACACATTCTTTTTAGTGTTTGATTAGCAAACACTTCGACTGGACTTTTTCCAATTGAAATATCTATGAACTACATTATATTTAATTAAATGTTTTTAAATCAATGTTTGTACCTTACCCCAAACGTGCGTCCAGTAGGAATATTAAAATTTAATGATTATCGAAAATGACGAGTATCTCAAAACAAAGTGTTTTGACCCATCGTCTTCTGCCAGAATACCGACGCCGTATTGAATTTGTATAACATAATATGATGCGTTAAAATTATTCTGTCTGACTTCCTTGTGACGTATGAGTCAGATTTACTTTCAAAGATGCCATACTTCTAATTGGTAAAAAATAGCATTTAAACAAAAAAAAAACATATTACGCGATACGTGTATGCGTATTCCTTTCCTCGTATTTCCAATATATCCATCCATAATCCACACATTGATCTACAACATTTTTTTCAAAATACACGAACGACAAGCATCCGATCAAATTACCACACTTTGTAGTTAAATTGGACATCTAAAACACAAGGTTTGTACTAGGGCAGGTGTGGGGAACCTTTTCTTCTCTAAAGGCCGCATTCATTTTTCTGATTCGACATAAGGCCGCAGTAAACATTGACTAGGGAATCTTTGGACGGAATTTACGAATTTACAAAAAAATACTGAATTACAGAATAGGCTAAAAGGCCGCAGGTTTTCCACACCTGTACCAGGGTATCCGTTCCCGGACCCTTTTTGTGATCCCGGGATTGAACATTCAACATAAAATCGTGTATAAATTGGGATTCAGGGATTGAGAAAATTTTTGGTCGGCGATTTTGAAATCATTTTACATTTCAATTTCAAAAGCTCCGAAATTTCCCAAAATTTTTTTTTAACTCTTTCAAGAGTTTTCGAATCCAAAATCACAGGAATTTACAGATTTGCCCACATGAACAGCGCGGGAGCTTTTTCTTTTCGCTCTTTCAAGAGTTTTCGAATCCAAAATCACAGGATCACAGAATTATGACAGTACTAATCTCGGGATTTCGGGATTAAGAATATGAAACACGGAAAAGCTAAAAAAAGATGTCACGCTCTTTTTTTTTTGATAAATCCGCAAAATCCTGGGATTCTTTTTTTCTCAACCCCGAATCCCAATTCATACACGATTTTATTTTGAGTGTTCAATTCCGGGGTCACAAAAAGGGCCCAGGATTGGATACCCTAATTGGAACCTATATAATTAATCCTTGAACACAGTGTCTTTTTGCAATTTGAAATTATCAGTAAATGTTTTTTGGGTTGATAAAATAGCGAATATTTAGACCAAGGGTGGGGAAACTTTTCATTTCTAAAGGCCATATTCATTTATCTGATTCAACATAAGGCCGCAGTTATTAAAACGTTGACACCGCCTCCCCTTTTTTTCTACTGTCGAACATGTAATGGGTTGATTAAGCATTTTTTCCAAACGCTTGCGTATAATTTTTTGATCAAAGTGAACATTTTGATCAAGTCAAAAGGCCTCATTAGAGTAGTCAAGAGGCCGCAGGTTCCCCTCTACTGATTAAGACGTTTAAAATTAAATACAATTTAAATGTTTACTATGGCTTTCCAGCGTAATCATCAAATTGGTCAACCGATTAAAACATACAATTTTAATTGTACGCTATCACTTACTCTTGCTTACAAATGCATTACTTGCCCAAAGAAAATAAGAGCTATTCAACTTGATGCGGTTTGGGTAAATTATATATTTGTAATATCCATTAAGTTTGTATTTCTACGGCTACACGCATGTATTATATCAGCAATATTTTCTAAAAAACATTACGAAGGAAACTTAGTACATAGTAATCCTATGGAAACGTTGGGTAAACGAATACTAGTGTGCTTGGAAAAATAAATGCTACATTCTAAAATTTAAAATTTTACAATCGTCTAGATCAGGGTGGGGAGCCTTTTCTTCTCTAAAGGCCGCATTCATTTTTCTGATTCGACATGAAGGCCGCAGTAAAAATTGACTAAGGAATTTTTGGCCGGAAACAATTCCATACCAGTTTCTAAAGCCCAGAAGTTTGCGGATTTCCCAAAATTACCAGCGTGGGACCTTTTTTGTTAGGTCTTTCAAGGATTTTGACATCGAGAATCCCAAGAATTTAAGAAATTACAAAAATTTACAGAATTAGAGAATTGGTCATAAGGTTACACCAGAGTAGCCAAAAGGCCGCAGGTTACCCATGCCTGGTCTAGACCATTGGTCGGCAAAGTGCGACTCCGGAGCCGCATGCGGTTTTTTTTCCCCTTAAGTGCAGACATTAATAGACAGATTTGGCTTCCAATGGCTCCAAATATATTTTTTAAATTGTTTGTAATGTTCATATTTGGCTCTTTGGTGAATAAGTTTGCCGACCACTGGTCTAGATATTTTTCTACGTAGAAATAATGCTAGAATCTAAGCCAGTGGTCGTCAACTGAGCCACATATCAACTATACAACGATAGATATTTCTTTTGAGAGCTAAATTTTTAAATCTTAAACTTTATAGATGTGTACATTGTTATTAACTTGATTATGGTACTCCTACGCCGGTTTTTGCTTAAAATGTCCTCAATTTGATTGGGGTACTTTCCTTGAGATCGCCCTTCCAACTCTAAGTTTTAAGACCGAAAACTGACTTCTGAGCGTGGGACGGACACGTTTTAGTCGTACTGTATATGGTATTTTGTGGAAGAACCACACTCAAGGGGCCAAAGAGCCACATGTGGCCCATGGACTGCAGTTTACCGACCACTGATCGGCAAACTAGTGAAGAAAGAACAAAATATAGGCGATAATAGTAAAATAGCAATTTGTGCAATCAGAATACTTCCCATCCTTTTTCGATTCTACCCACAATCATACAAAACAAACAAATTCTCTTAACTATTTTTTTAAATAAGATATGCAGATTTCTAGATTGTAAACCATGAATGCTATAGAAACATAAAAGGTACTTAATCTCTCATATATTAACGTTATATTGTTTGTGGTAAGTAATATAAAACGACAATGGATTGTTGTCTTTGTTAAATTTTTGTAATAGAGTATCCGGCTTGAAGACACCTGGCAAAGTGATATGTGGCAAACAGCGTGTTCAGGAGCTGACACTCCGTGGCACAGTGTGCTGTCACTCCATTTGTCTGCGAGCTGGTTCCTGGTTTCGTCACGAAGGCTTACTGAAAAAAATACATTACTATCTTGAAACTCATTTAATGTTTAATTTGGTTTCTGCTTATAGATAATATATAATCATAAATCAATAGGTAGATTCCTCTATTTCAAACAATATTTTGTGTTATTAAATAATCATTATTGTTGAGCTTAAGAAATAAAATCAAAGCAACACGTTAAACACAAATACGAGATTATAAAGAGTTCTTTTAAAATTAAAATTCAAAAATTGTTTCACTTGGTTGTGTTACTTGGTGTGACAAGTGCAGTGGCGTAACTAAAAAATCTTGACCAATATGCAAAAGTTTTTAAAAAGTTCCTACGTTTTTGTTGTTATAAAAATAAAATGTATGCATAGGAATACATATTAGTGTTAAATTAAAAAAACTTCTTAAATACGTGCATGGAAAAATATTTGTCATTAGCTAGCTGTTTGTCATTTGACTGAGCTAGACGTAGTATATGAAATATTAGTGTAAATGAATAGAGTCGATGGTCTGAATACTACTTTTTGCTTTGGAATTTAAGCATGGATACAAATTTAGACCCCCTGAGCCCAAGAGCTTATGCGTCGCATAAGTCTCGTTGTATAGAGGGTACGCCACTGGACACGTGTCTATGCAACCAATAACAGTTCTATAATACAATATTAATAACTTTTTTATTTTTGAGAAATTCCCATCGGACATAAATTTAAAAGCGTGGAGACATATTTAAAATGATAGTTATGTATTCATCAAATATTTGTAAAAAAGTTTTTATTCGTATTTTGATGTAGTTTTTTAAAAAATGTCTTGCTTTTCACTGTAAATAATATTTGTATAAATAGAAGAAAATAAAACATGTTTTTGATTATCACTCCGATGAAGAATTATTCAACACCTACTTACATAATTCAATCATAATAATGAATATAATGCAATATTTTTACACGTAATACAATATTTTGGCTGGTAGCCATAATGAATATTAAATATGTATGTGATGATCAAAATTAAAATTAATTTAATCGTGTTATGTCACTAGACCACGGTAAAAATATTTAGACCATGACCGCCGGAACTGGATTATTAAAATTTACTTAATAAAGTAATCAAAAGTGAATATGCTATAATCTTTTCAGAATAAATGAAGCACTTTTTAAAAGACACATTAAATCCATGTGGGACCGTAGAAGGGGGTGGGCGAACCGTCGAGGGTGGCACATTTAGCAGGACAGCTTTTTCGAATAGAAAAAAAACAGAAAATCTTGCCTGTAGTAAAAAAATTATGTTTTGTATTCTCTCCAATGTATGCAATGTATTCTCTCGTTCTTTTTCTCTCGCCATTCTTTCGTCTGTCTTGTATGTTGAGCTTTGTGACACGCTGACAAAATACTCTTTTTTGTAGGAAACATATTTGTTTATATTTTATTGATTCTTAACTATAATATATTTTTTTTAAATGTTATCAAATAATTACTTGTACTTAATAAGGCAAGACCGTTGAAAAATATGTTTTGGCAAATTTTGAAAACATACCTGCAGCCAGCGGTGGGCTGGTAATATGTTAACAAGGGGCTCGGTAAATCTCAGTCAAAATGTCTTCATACCATGGATGATGCATATGACGTGGCTCGCTGGCTTTTTTACGGCTAGTTGGTTATCTTAGCAACAAAGTCTTCTGTTTCGTATCACAATTTAAAATAAATTGCGGTTAGGTGCTGATTTGATCTTAAACGAATGATTTTCTTAACTTAACAAGGGGCTCGCCGGCCACATTTTAACAGGCGAGCCCCCCGAGCCCCCTTCCAGCCCACCCCTGCCTGCAGCTTGTTTTTCCAATTTCAATTACAAAATATAACCAACGGTTTGTGATTAAAATAAATACCCTCAAACCACCACTATTATTAATTGAAATCAATGTTGCACAGAAATCGGTGGGGGAGTGGAAAATAAAGGACTACCCTTGACGGCAAGACCTCTTGCTTTGCCGCTGTCGTAGATACAATTTAATAACTATAATAATTATAACGTGTAATGAAACACCTATGTATGGTTCGTATTCCATAAATTTGTATAATTTCATATAATGTATTTCTGTCAAAGATTGACAGTAAGCGGTGTTTAATTTTATTCCAATATTTTCGTCGTAAAATAAAAAGTGACCAACTGCAGAATTTTCGAAATAGAGTAATGTCTCAATTTGATTGAATTGTTATAACGGTGATTGGGAAAAATTACCATCTGCATCAGAAACGAAATAAAGCAGAAAATAAAAAACTTAAAAATGGCTACTTGGCGAAAAGTATAATTGACTGACTGCAAGTCGCCAAAAATTAACCCTGTTAAAACTTGAAAGTTCTTCCAAAGCCCACGACGGCGTCTAATAGTCATAAAGTGTCTGGTTGAGCAAGAAGTCGGTTTCGATATTGACAGTGAAACTGAATAAGAAAAAATAAATAATAACCATTTATTTAATAAATAGCTTTGCAGCTAGAATTTCTCATTTTTTCCTAATGTTATTAATTTTAATAAAATAAGCATTAAATTTTATTTTACTCTTAATAATATTTTACAAAATGAAGGTTGGGGGTTCTTTTTTACTGAACGCAGGGAGAGGGTTATATGAACTACAAATTATTTTCATTTATTTGGAAGGGTACGAATAAAATTTATCATTTGTCGGCCGTTTTAAATTTATTTACGAATGATTCGTGCCAATGATTCTATCGAGTTTATAGATTAACAAAAACTCTTAGCTTTCCATTATCATTTTTAACACAATCTATGGAATAGCAAACTTATCAAATTTAGTTGTATGTTGTATGTGAAAGAATTTCTTAATTTCACATGTTTTTTAGCTTAAGGTTAGTGATTAACAAAAATTATAAATCAATGCCAATGTTCTCGATTAACAATAAAAATGTCGATTTAGTAAATCCATACTTAAGATACATTTGAATTTGGTGTAGACAATTTGTCTGGTGAAGATTTGATTCCAATATGGTAAAATAATTTGTTGAAGTTTGCATCAGTCTACCATTGCCTAAAAACTGGTGGGGTTGGATTTTGGCGACTCACCTGTTGAACACCAAGTTTTAGCATAGTTAAATCATTGTGGTTTGCTTGAAATTGACAATAATCAAGGTGACACATAATACAATATGAGAGATAAAACAGAGACAATTTTAATCTAGATCATGGTAGTAGCATATTTTTTTTTTAATTCGTTGTTTACCATATTTCAACTTCTCAATCAATTAATTAAACTGACTAATATTTAATTTAACGATTATAAACGATAAAAGATCCATGGTCTACCCTGAACGGAACATATAACATGTAAGTGATTTTTAACCGATAGTGTTATAATGGTAATATATACTTTTGAGCTTTTGAGAGAACACTTTACGGTCCGCTAATTTTATTACATGTGGAACTTTTCTAGGAGTCCGGGCCGATTTCGAAAAAAACAAAGAAAAAATGTGATGTCATTCAAATTTGAATAACTCCTAAATTAATTGTTTAATAGCAATGAAATTTTGAAAGCATGATAAAAGTATGCGTATAAAATTTAAAGTTTCTAAAATGAGTGCTCTACACCAGTGTTTCTTAACCTTTTAAGGGAGCCGCACCCATTTGAATCTGAAAATAGGTCTCCGCACCCTTATTTAAAAATGTGTTTCGATTTTTTTGCTAGAGGCTAGAGAATTTATATTGTTAGAGGCTTCTCCCGCACCCCCAGGGGTGCGGGCACCCCAGGTTAAGAACCACTGCTCTACACTAATCAAATAAGTAATTCATAATTTTTTCACCTGAGTGATCTATAAAATATAAAAATCAGCATAATACGATTCCAAATACACAAGCAATTTTTTCCAGAGTTTTTTTTTAACTAAAACCAACCAAGCTTACTAAAACCCAAGATTTACTTTTTTTATAATAACAAATTTAATTTATCAATCCAAAATTTTGATGGCGTTATAGATAAATGTTGTCCCAAATTTAAAAATTCAAATGAATTTTCTTTTTGCCAGACATGACGCTATCTGGATACAAGGAACATCTTACATTTGGACATAAGCCATTTACTTTGTTCTAAAAGGTCGAGGACTGTGAAATTCGCTCATAGTTCTGCTGATGGTACGATTACTTCTTCTAAATTTAGTCATCGTAGTGTATATGTATTTGTATCAGTATTATTAACCTACCATGCAGGCCTATATATCATTTTATACTTATGTATTTTGATTCCTCTTGGCAGGACGATGACTTTTTGATAATATAATACAAAAATATAACTAAGTATATTATACGTATCACTTATTAATTCTCCTATACTTGAATTATTACGGTAACTTGAATACTCTTCATAGTATTATTTTGATGATTATCTTTGTGAATGCAGCGCAATTGTGCAAAGACCTCATAGATATCGATAATAGAAATCTTCATCTTTTAAATAAGGTCGATGATTTCACGACCAATAAAATATTAACGAATGAGGAAAGAAATTTAAAAGCTTATGCAAATGTACAATTTGCAGGAGAACTCTCATAAAACATATTTTTATTTATGAAAGGAAACTACGCTTTTAGTTGCGCAGCGCAGCATTTTTGCGGATTTAAAATTCGTCTATTTGTATTTTATCTAGATCGTAGCAAAATGTATAAACAGTTTCGCCCTCGGGTAAAGTAATTTATTCTGATTTTGTCTGAAAACTACAGTAATATTTTTTATAACAGATACACAAAATTGCAAATTCCAGGGAAACATCTCCACGTGCCAACAAAGATTGTTGTTGTAGTTGTCTCGCTCTCCGATTCGGCGGCCTACCTTTGTTCAGAGGCTGCCAATGTAAGGAAACTCAGTGCGCGCGCATTTTCCTCTCTCCCTCATATTACAAACATTATAAAGGCGGGAGTACATCGCGGTTTGCTCACATTTGACGTTTGACAGCTGTTCGAAAAACGAACATCGGGACATAAACAAAGACAATAATATTTTCCTCTTTACAGAGCGTGAAAGTGGTAGCCGAGTTGTTAAAAAAAATAAAATCGTTGCGATCCGCCGAGAATAGTGCGTGACTAATTAGGGATAAACAATAAGTAATAATAGTGCACCGGTTAAATTAGTGCGTTTGTGCAATAAAGAGTTATTTGAATGTCGCAAACCCATTGGTAAATCACGGTTCTTCGTTTGTGCGTGACGATTTCGTTAAGAAAGCATCGCTTTGTTTTTTTGTTTTATTAAAACAACAGAGACAATACAGCAAATAACTAACAGTTTGATTCAATATAGGCACTTAATTTCTACCCTATTAACACTAATTATACGCCTATACTGTTAACAAGTGCGTGCTACAGTGAAGTTTCACTTCTTTTGTCCTAAAAGAATCGTTCGAGTTTTACGAAAAAACTGTCAAACGTCAGTAAATCATTAAGTGAAAACAAACTTTTAAATAAACCGCCAAAATGAAGCCTCCATCACAGTTCGGAAATGACATCACGAGCCAAGCCAACAACACGGAAGTGGATCCTAGGATGGGAGCCATGATGATATGCACGAGATTGGCGGGAAGAGCCATCATCAGAGTCGTCGGGAGATGTGAGGATGCCCAGGAAAACAGTAATCTTGGTAAGAGCAATATGAACTTCATTTATACATTTTCAAGCATATACGCACATAATATGAAACACTTAAGATACATGACAAACCTGGTTTACGAAATTGGAAATATAAAAAGAAAACTGGTTTTTTTTATACACAAGTTTGTGAATATAAATACGTGACCTTACACAAAAAAATGTTTTTATCTTTTAATTTAAAGTACGATCAAAACATAACATTTCTTTTCAATATATGACCGTAATATTTATATGATGTCTACGGTATATTAAAACAGACATATTTTATAATATGAATTTGCTCACTCAGCACCGATTCTACGCTGAAGAAATTGAAAGTAATCACCTGCATTTGCATCAGATGTATTCCACTTCCGCTTTCACATTTACGTAGCTTTATGAACATGACTGTTACATCGCCAGTGTCTATGAAATTTCAAAAATCGAAATCATGAAGCAACTATAATAATGGGTATTACAAAAATGCAATTCCCGCTAAGATTTTCAAACTAGTTTGTAATTGGAACAACAAGAAAATGGCATATTATTTATAATGCAAATAATTACTTTAATACTGTAGAAATAATTTCAATTCGATTATTCATATTTACGTCGCTCGATATATTACATTTAAAGAATAATATAAAAAAAACACCGTGCAATATTTATTCTTGCATGTATATAGAAATATGAATCATAAATAAAATAATATTTTATACACATAACATTTTCGTGAATAGTCACAATATATATTATTAAAATTTCTTAACTATTTTGACTCATTTGCTTAAATACTATTTGTATATGCGACCTATGAGTATAGGTGTGAATAAGATTTTATCTCATTTGCTCGGAAATTGGGCTAAATTATACGAATATTGACTGTATTTATTATAATGTAAAAGCTTTGTTTTTTTTCTAACACGAGCCAGTATAACTGTTGTATTAAAGACCGTTTACAAAAATACAAATAAACCTATATACATATTGCTTTTATCGTATTGTAAAATAATATTTTTATAAATACTAATTGATGTGTTTATTAAATAGCCGCGTTAAAACATTTTTTTTAATTATCACGTCATTAAATAACATGAGACATTTGCAATGTTATTAAATGGTTATGAAAAATGTATACAAGTACCTTTTATAATATGACAGCTGCTCTAATGATCATTTTTAGTAGCGGAAGCGAGGATTCTAAACAAAAGCGGGTCAGTCATAGAGGTCGTTCTCTGCCCTTTGTTGCTAAAAACCGGCGGCTCTACATCACCCGACGCCTACGCACCAATAGCGCGGTGAATCAGGTGCATTGGACTGTTTGTTATTATTTAGGGGGGGAAAGTAATCAGAGACCAAAAATAAATCTGTGCAAGATTTGCGGCAGCCAAAAATAATACTAGTTGGAAATATGAGCAAATTATTTTTATTAAAACGTGTACATCATGGTTTGCTGAGTCAAATTTGTTGTAAAGAAATATACATGTATTTGATATATTTTCAGCAGATAACACTGATCTGTTGTCGATACAATAAACCAACACAATTCATAACACTAAAAATGTCGCGTTGAAATATTCTTTACAAATGAAAATTTACGTTGATCTTATTGCATTTTTTAGAGTAAAAAGTTGGTTACTGCATTATGAGCATCAATTTCACATCTTTGTCATTTTATATATCTATTGAAATAAATATCTTTATTTCAGTATATCAAATAACATCGTTCTCTTTAGAGAAATAATACAATTGGCTGCCGTAGAAAAAAGTACGTTTATACCTAGCATGCCGGCTATAATTTGCAATTATTAATTTAATTAGTTATTGACGAGGTAACTCGTCTCTGGCGTGTTGAGCACGAAAAATTTGACGAGATATCTCGTCTGTGGCAGCCATCCAGTTATTAAAGCGATCTATGATGAATTAAGTACTTAAATTTCTACAATCCATGTACTTCAAAGCATAATTCAACAAGTTAAAACGACTGAAATTATTAATGAAAATATCTAGGTTTTTAATGAGATAAAAATAATATATTTATCGGCTATATTTAATAATTCATGCCAATTCTGTTTCTCACGCAGAAGAGTTTAACGTCATTTAAAGATGTCGCCTAGCCAAATTATAAATACTGCAATCTTCTGCCAGAGAGATACGCAATCAAACTATTCCGATCTAGTCATAGCATAATAACATAAAATAAATAGTGTAGAACCGCTGGTCTAAATCGGAAGCCATTATTTTCACTCTGACGTTCATTTGCTTTTTTTTTTCTTTTCACCTGTCTAAAAATACCGAGTCGCTAATTACATATTGGCTGATAATTGGTGCATTCATGATGTAACTCACAATATTACGTAATGTGTCTTATCTAATGTTATAAATTAAGTTTGATTATGATATTTTTCGCAAATAATCTGAGTAAGAATAAATGTTCGTATTATTACATGTTTCATCATTCTTCACTTTCGTCGAAAATCTTTATTCAACCCAAACAAACAGGCAATATTTTACAAACAGTGAAAATTGGCTTGTAGTTTTTTAATAATATAATATAGCAGATATCAATTTCAACATTTATGTTATTTAAATAAAGAATTTTAAAAATACTTAAAAGTAAACCTTTCATACTGTCGAAAACTATTTGTTGCATGCAGTCGTGGCTTGATAATAATAATAGGGGATGCCAGATTTTTAAAAATTATTTAGACGATAATCTAGATTCTCCTACACTAGTGTAGGAGATAAGCCCTGATTTCTTAATGGCTGGACATCACTTTTATATTTTATTTAAATTTATTGAACTATTATTAAGTGGGAGATATCTAAATGTATACAGATTTAACCACTATCCAGCAAATTGGAAAATCGTTTTGTGGTTAACTTCATATCATTCAATTTGACAGATCAACCGGAAAAACTTGTGATGCGTCATTCTGGCAACAAAAAAAACACGATTCATTCCGTTAACTTTTGAAAAGTTCAAGTATGGTTTGTATTTTTTACTAGTACTTATACCAGACCAGTCTTTCCTTACCCATGTACGGATTTAAAATCATTGTTTGTTGTCATAAAGACCAATGATAATTCGCTATCGGTGGACTACAGGAATGGTTCTTCAAGGCCCAGTCGTTGTTCGCTGTTTCCTGAATCAGCTGCTACCAACCGAAACGTGAAAATGCTTTATCTATCTTGTCATTGTTATTAAACTGATTGATAAAGGTAACTGCAGCAATATACTGCACACATCTAAGATAAGAATCTCTTTCGTACTACATAAAAGCAACTGCTAATGTTTTTACCGAGTCAATAGGAAATGATATGACATGTATGTATATTATTCGATGTAAAAATATTATGCATGTTCTGTTGAAAGTAGACATCGCACAAAAATTTTCATTTAAATACTGCATATAAAATATATTTTAATATCTTAAAAAATTTAAAGCCATGTCCGCTTCCAGTGTGGATCATATGAACAGATTTCATTGGAATACTGGAGTTTTATTTTTGCTTGTTATGGTGAAATAATAGAAACGCTTTAGGCTTTTATATACTTTTGAAGTGATAAGTTTTGCAATTTACACCGGCGGAATAGGGATTTAAATAGTAAGTGATGAGATAACATCATCAAGCGTCTGAGAAAATTAGTTCCTCTCAAATACCTTAGAGCAGGGGTTACCAACCCCGTGCCCGCGGGCTGACTGTTATGCGCCCGGCAACTAATTTATCAAATCGTTAAATTCCTAGGATGAACTAAAAAAAACGAGTTTTGAAAATATTTTGCGGAAAAAGTATAGGGAATTGAGGATTTCAAATGTTCTAGAGTCCAAAAAGGTTGGTAACCCCTGCCTTAGAGTTACTACAAAGCTTTAATCTAACATAGGCATGAGAAAACCGTGGCCCGCGGGTCGCATTTGGTCCATCGCGTATTTTTCTATTGCCCGCGAACTATAATCGTAATTCTAAAAGAGATTCCTTTTTTTCATACACTCAAAATTCTGACAAATCGGACTAATTTATTTTTAGGTTAACCTATTTATTTGAACAAACATGTTCTCAATTAAAATACTTTACGTTCAAACATCACGATGAATATATACAAGCAGTTTTAAAAATCCAGATCACAAAATTAAGACCGGAATTTTAAAAACATGCTGAAAGATGTAAAACAGTTTCATTCGTCTCATTAAATTGTTTGTTACTATTTTTTTATTTTTTTTTCGTGATCCTGAAAGTGGCCTTTCATTCAAAAAGTTTGCCTCCCTCCTGCTCTGATATCTAACATTTAACAAATTAAATCAAAACTGGGGATGACAACGATTACATACCTACAGTATTATCTCTTATAACTAAAATCCCTACAACTTAGTTTAAGATAAAAAAAATATATATAATATTAGATTCGTTCTTCTTTTGCAATGTAACTTTTTATATACCGATTGAAAAATATGTACTGATAATTTATTGTAATTTAATTCATCAACCTTCCTGGTCACCATAACTAGACGCAAAGATCACACTGGAATTGTTGTATTTGCACCATATAAGGGTTGAAGGTTGACCGCTTTTAAGTACAAAGTTTTAAATTGTTATTATTTAACTTGTCCGTGATAGTTAAAAATGTTATGACACATGTTAGGTTTTTTTCTATACACTTCATATAATTTATAAACAAAGTTCACTATTTTCTTTTGTTTGTAAAGAAGCATTTATAGTCATTTTTCTCCTGAAATACCTGAAAATACAACATGTTAGTACTTCGCTTAAACTGAGAATTTTCATTGATTCAGAAAAGGTCAAATAATTAATATTCTGAATAAGCATCCTTTTTTTATGTTGATAAAGTTACATAGAAATACTTACGTTATCAGTAGTGTCTAAGTAGTTTTATTTTATTTTACATAAACATTTGACAATCGACAGGTGATTCGATTACTTTCATGAAGTAATATCAAACATCACAGGGCTGTGATATATTGACATATACATTTGATTTCAAAGAAACTGATCGTTATTTGGATACTTGCCCGATAGAATTTCCCGACGCGCTGTTAGTTTTGCTTTATACCTTTCACGACGTCGCCATGTGCTTTGCAGTGTACGCGCCAAAATGCCGTGTGTTCAAGGTGGTTTAATAAATAGATTGTGATTGTGATACAGCATTAATAAAACATATACATTATTGTGCTGGCCTATTCTTTGTTTGACTGTAGAGACGGTGCGTAAATATTTTAAATACTAATGATGACATTTACACGCTGTAATTCCCAAACTAGGAAAGAAAGATAATAATATCTGTACTTAAAAAAAAATCATTGGAAGAACGTATAACAGTCCTACTTCAGTTCAATAAAACTTTCTTCTATTGAAATAACCGTACTTTAGTATAATCAAATTATTTTTAATAATTGATGAACAATGTACGAAAATTGTGCTACAAACAGCATTTTTTTCAAAAGCGATATATGTATAAACATATTGTTGCGTAGCTAATATTTTGGCACTTTCACATTTTCCGACATGTGTTCACAATTCACAGTCATTTTATTAAAACTTTATTATTTAGGAATATGAAATCAATATGTTAAATTAGGCTATTGTATATTAGAAATGTAGTAATGGCTAGTTTAGTGTTTGTTATATATATTTTTTAATAAATTGTAGGTGTGCCGCTGACCTATAGTGTGTTGAACCACGTTATTAATATAAGCACGTGCTCTTGGTAAATTTATTGAAACGTAAACACGCAGCTTCTGCCGCGTTTTCGGTTCGTCTTCGCGGCGTAGTAAGATGGCAATTACGTGTGTTTTTATTTTGCCGTCGACAGTTCTACGAATGCGTATGTTTTTATTCAAGGCAATGTTCTTAAAAACATTGACGCGTTCAGTATTAAGCTACACTCAAATAAATATTAATAATATATTTTTATACGACGAAATTGAAAACCATGAAAAATTAGTAACTGGCTTCATTCTGATGATACAATCCTGAAATGAAACCCTGTTCATTTATTATTTATATTAAATATTGTTAGTACTATTTTTATATATTACTTCGTTTCAAAATAAAATGATACATTTTTAGAATTAATTTTAAATCATACATGGTACAAACAGCAAAAATAAGACACAAGCACCTCTCTCCAAAAGATCTCATTCCTAGTGCTAATATTTCGAAACTTATCGACCTATTATAAATCATCAATTTGAGAATTTTCTTGAAGAATTGAAACATTCAAAAGACTAACAAAGTAAAATTAAATCTTTACTTTCGCATGCCTTGTATGCCTTCTAGAAATTATTTAAGGTGTATGCCCTTAAGACATTGGACCCGAAATTTTTTGTAGGTGAAAGATTTTTGATAGATATTTTAAATTATATTCAAATAAATTTATATTTCATTTAATACAAGTACTGTTTTATTTGATTGCGTAACTAACGTTAAAGCAGATGGCTTAATAAGCATGTAATTAAGTGCACAATCTCTATTTGAGCCAATAAGAATTGCTTAAAAAATATTTGGCATGAATCATGACACGTTCGAATCTCTCGGCTTTGATTCCGTTTTCGCCGTATTACAGAACCATACAATTACATAAAGCCGGATTGATAATAAATTATGATGTATCATAAATCAAAACTGAGTAAGTAAGTGGAAAGGCAAGTACAACAATGCGCAAATCTTCCGCCAGCGGAGCCGCGAGCCGCCAACCACTTTCGCTTCTTTTTTCACAACTTTACGATGATACAATCGAAAATAATAATGATCTAGTTTTACGGAAACTAGCGCAACATTTTTAACTCGTATATTATACAATTACTCGTATTCCTACATTACCGACGAATAATGAATAACTTTTCCAGACTCTTAAATATGTGGCACACAAAATAATAAGAATAATTAATTTCAAGTGTATTTTTACTTTCCTCGAACAGTGAATGTAATAATATAATGTGTGGTATTAAAAAATTCATACCTGCTCATTTCCAACGTTCCAATTTGAAAAATGTATGTTGGGAATCAAATTGAATTTAATAATAATCAAAGCTGAAAGCATATCTAAGTGCTCATATTGTTTTTGGATAAAATAGCAGGAGCCGTACGCATTGTATTTCCATTTAATGAAGTACGTTATCATAATTATTTCTGTAACCTTATTTTTTATCATCGTTCTACATTATGAAGGTCGCTAATTATTCTCTTTTCAGCTAGTTTACCTATACTCATTCCAAGCTGCTTTCATAGTCTCATTATTAATTTTTTCTGTTTATCGCTATGAATGTATGCATATATACTTACAAATTGTATATATAATACGTATTTTATATTACACGAATTCAAATTTCACATTTTTTAATTATTTTCTAGAATTTTCAAACATGTCGTGTAGTATAAAATTTGTAAACACTCATTCATGTCTGCTTTTATATTGGGAGTGATAAATACAATACACAGAGGTTCCGGAAAACCCTTATGCATTTGACATTTCAGTTTTAGCAATTTAATATTAGTTAATTTTCCGCTCCTTTACTTCAAACAATGGCTTATCTTTGCTTGTCACCTTGAATTAACAATTGTTTTCTTCTCAATACAACTTAGTTATAAGTACCCACCTAGTTACCAATATACCTTGCAATAATAGCGAATTAAAGGATAGAATTAAATTTAATATAATGTAAAAGTTTTTCGTTTTTATTTTATACCGGACTTAAACTCCAAAATAAATAATTACACCGATATATTAAACACTGAGTGAATAATATAATCAATTGTTAGATAGTACATGAGCATTTATGTAAACTACAAACTTGATATAAACACCAGCTATCATTTATGAAGGCTGTATTTAAGGGCCCATTCGCAGTGTTGAATTAACTAACTAATTAAAGTAACTCATTTAAAAATAACAACTTAACATTCGGAAGCCAATAAAAAGTGTATTTTGTTGAGTAGGTTGAAAGAAAGGTTGAAATCTTTTGTCTTCGTTTATGTTGTCGACAAAATAATCAGGATGGACAAAAACAACTATTTATTGTAAATATATTCACATCGTGTCGTGCTCAATAAAACGATAAACTCAATAATAATATTCTTCCAAAACATTTAAGTAAATTGATATGGAAAACTAAGGCAGGTGTGTAATTATAAAATATCATGACGTTAAGTTTATAATAAACAATTGAATCGTTAGCAAAAAAAAAACGCCACTCATAAATTAAACACTACAACTTAAACGAAAGTAGAGTGATAACATTAAAATGCACGCACCAGTTACGAAAGTAATTTTATAATTATAACCACCAGTCTCAATAATTATTATGGATTTTTTACTTGATAGTTAGTATATGACTGATTCAATATTTTATATTTATTACAACTATTATTCTTAATTCGCTAAAGAAAATATACTTTTATTTTTAAATAAAAATGTCAAACATATGGCAAGTTATGCCTGGAAATAAAAGGAACTAACTAATTCTATGGTATTTTTTCTTTTCTACAACACCTATAATCTATTATTCCGTAAAATGATGTTTTGGGTATTTGTTATAAAACTCATCTTAGTTTTGATTGGATTTGGGTTTTGATGGTCGCAATCATCTTGTACGAAAGATGTTTTTTGAAATGATGTTGCTTGTCAGATACTGAAATAAAATATTAATCCTAAATAAAGGTGACACAAAAATCATTCGACATTCAATTCTTATTCCATAATTTGAACAACTGCAAAATAACAAACATTAAAAACTATATATGAAGAATGGTGTAGGAGAGTTTCATAAATATCATGAATCAGTGCGATAGGAAAAATATACATCGTTGAAGCTTGAATCCATGTATGAAAATGGCTCATTTTATTCAGATTAATTAAATTCGCAATATAGAAACACGTAATAAAAATTATTATGTGTTTAATTTCTATTATATTATCGTTGAATGTGAAGATGTTTGTGTTACATTGAAATTACTAAAGAAAAGTGAAAGGCTGTTGGTCATTTGCGCAAATCAGAAATTGTTTTCATTACCGTAGTTTTATAATATGCAATTAAGATTATTTATTTTCACGATGCAAATCATTTTATTTCAAGATATTCCAATATGCCAAAATGGATAATCTTTCAAGAGATTGTAAAATAAAATATCTAATGTTTTTTTACTCGGAAAATGGTTTTATAACTAGGCAATATTTATGATAGCGACTGGTAACATTGTCTTCGAAAAAATGGCGTCGGCTGTCGCTCGCGTAATTTTAAAGTGTGAAGGTGCTACGGAAAATAATAAATTAGGTACTTTACAAAAAAAATCTCTTTTTGTCAAAGCAGTTACGTCAAAAAAGTGAATTTATGAATAAAACCATACTTATTTTCAGCAATTATATGAATTGCGCAACAAGAAGTCGGTATTTTAAAAATAGAAAAAAGCTAAAAGTTTTTCTCGATGAGATTCATATCTGCCGCTCCTTTTTATAGAACACCCAAATATTATATTTCTAAAATTCACATGAAATCATACTTTTCTGGAATCATTTGTTCTGCTGTATTTCATTATATTTCTTACATTCAAATAATTAATTGTGTACCCTACTTACTCAACTTTTGACAAAAATTAAAGCAGTAAATATAATTTTTAATCTATATGGTTCACTGGTATGAATCAATCATTATAATTAACTTTAATTGTGAAAAAATATTTTTTCTTCAGATTTATCAGAATGCCAGCTGATGCAGGTTCCTGATGCAGTGTACCACCTTCTTCGGCACACCGCGTTACAGACCTGCGACCTGAGTGGAAATGTCATCACGAAGATTCCTCCAAAATTCGCAGACAAATTCAGTTTGATCACAGGTAAACTATTACCATCATAAAATCTTCTCGAGACAAAATACCTAGAAATATTTCAAAATATTGGAAACAAAATTTCATCCAATGATTGCACATTCAATTCTTCATCAAAATCAATTTATCTGAATCTTTTTTATTTTCTGCTTACTAATATTTTTGTTAAGCTAACAAATTCGTATGCATTATTCAATGGTAATTTAATTTCCATAGACTTAAACCTGTCTCACAACCAAATCTCTCGCCTTCCTGATGAGTTGGTCGGTCTCCGAGAACTGCAGAGGTTGGATATCTCTCACAATACCTTCATAGCTCTGCCAATGTCAGCGATAAATGCTCCAAATATCATCAGCATCAACGCTAGTCATAACCATATCATAGGTAAGCATAAGAAAGTTTTGTATGGAATTTAAAATATGCAATGAAATAATATTTCAACAGATAAATAATCTAATTATATTGAATTTATTATTTTTCAGATGTAGATGTAGACATTATAGCCTCTTCTCCGTCACTGAGACGGTTAGATATGAGCAATAACCCACTGCGACCCAGTTGCCACTCCAAATTGAAGGCCCTCGACAGACCATCCGTAGTAGTCAGCGAAAGAGAAGTGGAAGACTGGGAAGACTTGACAATTTGATGCACTGTCACAGTTGACATTGAACATTTCTTACTCTGTGAGCCAAATAAAATGACTTAGTAATTATTGTGTCGGCAGGGTATCTTATTTATATACTGATTTTACAGTAATAAAACATAGTCGAAGATCAATTGGGAGCATTGTATGTGAGAAAATGTCAGAGGTTATCTAAGGAATAGCTTTACATTTATAATATTATTTTACTACGGTGGATTTCATTTGGCAAAAACCTTTAAAAATACACTGTTGTATTTGCTTTTCTGAAATAGAACCGATAAATAATATGCTGTGATATAAAATGTCTTACATGTAATAGTCATAAACATTCTAAAGACCTTCACAAGATAAACTTGTGAGCAACCTGTTATGATTGTGAACAATAAATATAACAACAATATTCAGGGCTTTCGAATTTCTATTAATATTTCAGTCATCTATTAAAAGCAAGAATAACAGTTTATTACTCGAGAAACAAATTGAATGCAATAATGGGTCATGAAATCTTACTTATTGGAAAATAAAGAAATTATATACATTGCAGAAATTGTAGTATTTCCAGTATGTCACAAATCTACTTCAAAATAATAAATGCTTAGATGTCTTTTCCAACGAATACTCTGTATATATATATATGTTTAGTTGTATATTTCTAGATAATTAACTTTTATATACTAACCAAAACTATAACCCACATGGTCACATTTTTAATGAATTATTATTTCAACCTCTGTACATACATTATTTTTAACTTAAGCTTTTGATTGCAATGTTGAAACTATTTATTCAATAATTTTTAGAATACCAAAAATGCATTATATATTTATGTTACTAATTTCTGATAGTGTGTTAAAGTATATATTAATAAAATAGTGGCTTCGTACTGGATTACTATTGCAAATACGTCATTTGTCCACACTTGAAACTTATTTGAACACACCCGGTCTTAATCGTGTATTTGAATGACCTACATTGTCTGTTTCCAGCTGAATTAAAGACAAATTATTTCAGACAATTTAGCTTACATTTTATCTAGTTAATGTAAATTTGATAAATTGTAATAAACGCAAATTTATCAAAATAAAAACACAATTAACATAAGATACGCAGCTTTTTGCTACTTTATCATAATTATTTAAAATTCTAATTCATTTAGGTACCATGCTTAACATGACAGAAGAGAGGTTGGTAAATTTTTTAAAAAGTTAACCCAGCTACTACTTACTGTTCTTTTAAAAGAACACTTTGATAAGTGTTATTATATTCCTTTTACTAAAAAACTCAAGAATTTGTAAAAATAATATCAAATCAACAAAAAAAAGTTTCAGTAATATCTGGGTTTTAATGTGCTTGTGCAGTTTAATGATTATAAACTAATTTTGTAGCTTTTTGGGTATATCTTCTCGGGTACTGCAATATTTTGAATAAATTTGATATCTCTTATAGTTGTTATGATGCTATTGCGTAACTGGATTCACATTAGGTAAATTTAATACCTAAAATTTCTTTTGTATCATGAAGGCGTATTATAATATGAACATTTGTATTCAGATCTTAGTCTTAATACTTTTATTTTTTTGAAATGTGACTGATGACTATTTAGTTACTTATTAGTATTAACATAGTATTATATAACCAAAGTTGCTTTTATTGAATAGTTATTGTGTTATCTGTAAGAAAGAATGGAGGTTAAGTACTGCCGGTTATTGAAAATCAAAGCAGATAACCTAAAAACGTTACCGGTTGACAGGATTTGAAATTATTACGAATTGTTGTACTTATCCCGAGTATCATTAAATTTTCTCATAGCCAATATTGTTAAGTTTGAGTGTTTTTATATCATAATTTAAGAAACAATAAATGGTGCTATTTTCGAAGAAAAAAAATGTGTGCAATATAAAAAAATTGAATTGATTTGAAATTAATTATTCATATGAAATCTTGTCAATGTCTACCTGAATATAATATATTTGATCAATTAATTAAGCAAGCATTATTATTAATGTATATTAAGCATGTTTCATCAAAGTGAGCATAATAAAGCCTACTTATACACGACACATAGAAAATTATGTCTCGTGATAGATCTCCAAAGCGACTACTCAAAGAAACAGATACTTTTGTAGAAGTCTGAAATGAATTTAACAATCTGAAATGAAATACATAAGCGGGTTGCTGTAATATTCAGTAAAAACAAGTTATTGTGGAACCATCCATGAAAATGTCAATAGATTTTAAACGAGGCTTATAAATTCTCCCATCAAAAAAACAAACTGTAAGTTTGTTGATCTCTTTATGCGATATCAAATAGATTTATTCTTGAATACCACATTATATTACTCTTTAAAAAATAATAGTAACAATTATATTAATTTTATATCTCCACTTCTAGACATTCTCTGAGGTGATATTCATTTTAATTGTATGTAAGATTTATTACCATGGAAATTGCACATCTAGTTAACCACCTTCTACCGAAACCCGTGTGGTGCACGAAAGATCTACTTTTGTATGATCGATCATCCATGTTTATTGCTAAGTATAAAGTTTTATCGCCAGGTAATAATCACAACATTTTTTTTAAATATATATGAGTGTATGTAAAAGGAAATTATATCTATAGAAATAATAAATTTTTGATATGAAGCATCTTCCGTATTTTATTTTCTCCACTTCGTGAAAGAATTCAAACACTTACATAACACACTAGTGAGTGACTATTAATTAATCATCAAGTAATATTGTTTTTCAGTTTCTATCATTTTATATAGATCTGACATCAACTGAGAAATCCAAAGTATTAGTAGAATGTTATGGTATAATTATAATTATTCTGGTAATCTTCATGGTAAGTCTAACTAAAATTATACAATGACATGAGGGTTGTCAAAACCATTGATAGATGTCATTTTAAGTCTAAGCTGAATTTTGTGTCATCTTTAGGGCACTTGGTAATCTTGACATTGGCGTTTGATTATTTCTTTAAGACTAGCAGAATATAATGCTTTAGTTCAGCATTTCCCAAACTTTTTCCCTGTGACCCAGTTATTTTAATATTTTCCCTTCGTGACCCACTAAATTTGTTATGGCCTATACTAGGGTCGCGACCCATAATTTGGGAAACGCTGCTACAGTTCATTCATTTTTTTTTGTGAATATAAAGTTAATAGAAGCCATGTGGTAGTACGACAGCATGTAATTGTTTAGGATCATCTCAATCAGGTGGCCAAAAGAAACAGTAATGTGGCACGAATAATCATCATATTTTTTTTTAAATATATTTGACTTTATTTTCAAAAGATGCAAGTTTTCTTGAGCACAAGCATTATATCTGGAATAATCTGTGGGAAGTGTTCCTATGCGGGTGATTCCGTACACCATCTCTGTATTATGTTGTGACAAACATTTTCGCATACATTTCAGTGGTAAATAGTCCTCGCAACAATAAAATTTGATTGAAAGTTTCTTTTTCATTTCTATGAATGTGGGATAGGATTTATAAGAGATGCAATGGTACATGTGTGTAAGGAAAAAATAATCTAAAAAGTATTCAATGATTTAATTTATATTTTGGCAATACAATTAATTAAATCAATAAGTCAAGAAATTGTAATGAATAAATAAGTAGCAGTGGACATAGCGCTACACAATTGCACAATATTCACATTAAGTTGTTTCAATAATTTTTCTTCAATAAATAACAATTTGGGGTGTTCAGAATGTGCTCGAACATAATAAATCACAAAATGTCTCAGCACTAAACCTTTTTTCTCAAATAACTTCGAAAAAGATAGGATGAGCAACTGAGTAACGAACAATTTTCGTAGAGAAACTTTTGTTTCTCCGCATAACTTTTGTGAGGAATTTAGAGACAAGGGAGCGTTCAAGACAGCGTCCCGTCACGTCAGTGGTTATGGAGAGACGTTGGAACTGGCTGGGTCACGTGCTGCGGATGCCTCAAACCTGCCAGCCTCTTCTTTCGACCGGTGGGATTCCGGCGCCCCGGACGTCTGTCGGGTACTATCCATTGGATGTACTCGGCGGAATTGAGGGACGCTGGCATGTCATGGGAGGAAGCAAAGCAATTGGCGGGAGACAGGGAAACATGGAGGTGCCGCATGGTGGCCATATGCTCCACATAAGGAGCGAATATGACCAAAGAAGAAAAAGACATAGCTGTACAACATAGTAAGATAAATCAAAGTTTTACTTTGTTTAGGATGAAATCAATTATTGAAAGTAACACAATTTTAAAAGAATACATTTAAAATTTATTAAGAAAAATAAAACAACGATACACTATTCGGGAGGATTGCCTCCAATCATTAAATAGAAATCATGAGGAGTCCTGAAGTAATCAGGAAATAAAATGGCTTTTTTATTATTAATAGTAAACCCGTGAATACCCATGATTGAGAATCGACTTTTTTTAACCTGCGAAACTTGATTCTCTGAAAAATTTACTTTTATAAATCTACCAGGAACAAAACTTCTAAAAACAGCTGTGTATTTATCGCCTGAACAGTAAACCCTTAAAACGTAACGTGACACAACAATCTTCACTAAAATAAGAAAAGTCACCATCATGGCACAGAAAGCATAAAATTCGTAATCATCGGCGATTATCACTTGATCGGCCATCGTCAATGGCTCACTTGGCATTGCACCATATAGTATTAACCGTGCCAATACAACCCCAATAAAAATGGCACTAGTTGCAGTGATTGTCATAACCGCGACAATTAAGTAGTTTCGCAAGGGCGCCTTATAGATGAGCTCGAAATCAGGAGAGATTCCGTCGGTGGCTTGAAGGGTGTGTTGACTTTTTGAAAATCTCATTTTGTTTTCGAACGAGTATTTTCTGACCACTTGCCGGTATGAGAATGTTTCTAATTTTCGGAATTTTAACAAAGGAGTCCGACATATCTGAATTCTTGCACAGCAGCATAATGCTTGTCTAATCATCCTGCTATAAAGGTAGGTTAATTTTATTCAGATATCAAGCTATGTAGAATGCAAAATTCAATCATAAGTAAGTTGTTTCGTAACTTCAATTTTTGACATTAGTTGTCATAGACAACACATCTGCTAGAGATAAATTGTCAGATAACAAGGTTATACGATAAACAATATAGTCTATGGGTTCTTAAAAAAAATGTTTTTCCTGTATTTCAAGTGTAGATTCCAGTAACGTCATTGAAGTAGAGCAGTGATGCACAAACGCGGCCCGCGGGCCGCATGCGGCCCTTTTTGAATTTTGTGGCGGCCCTTAAATCTCTTTCTCAAACATACTTTTTTCACGTAAAACATTTATTAAACAAATGTAAGCAAGCTTTTTCTTCAATGAAGGAGAATAAATCGGTTCATAGAAACAGGCTTACAAATATTATGTCAAATTAGAAAAAGTTAAAAATTAACAAAGACCATGAACGCATTAACTTATGAATTGCATATAAATGAAACATACAAATTTCACAATGAAATGATTTTTAATAAGATAATTATAATTTACTCATGATCTTTTTTTGCATGGCTTATTTATTTTCTAAATAACACGGTCAAAATAATAAAATGGAACCTATTACTCATTTATCTAAATTCACTTAATCTTTTTTACACGTTTTTAAGGCTGTTTTACATGGAACATGCATATTTTCTGTGTAAAAAAGGATTGAGCATACTTTAAATCATTTTTTTCTTTGCAGCCCGAACCCACGATAAATTTGTTTTATGCGGCCCGCTAAAAGGTAAAGGTTGTGCATCACTGAAGTAGAGAATCTATAAAAGTTTACATACTAATTTCAAGCAGGCTGCAACAATTATCAAATGATGGTATTTTTCTCATGGTTTTAATATAGCCTTGATCTTAACTTTGGTTTATATTTGCGACCATTTTCATGAGACAGGTTACACCATTTGTTAAAAAAAAATATTTTAACTAAAGAGTTAAATTGTAATTTTGAGTAAAATATATATTGAAGTTATAGACAGGAAAGGTTTAAAATTATATTTGTTAAATAAACCTACACAAAATACTCATATTTTTGCAAACCTTATTGCAGGCAAAGTAGCCCCAAACTATAACTAAATAAATGCTCAAATAATTCTTATGAAATAAACTGATAGAATGTTAGAAACTGACAGTATATAGTTTTTTTAGGTACAACATAATGTATGAAGGAATTACTATTCACTCTGGAATGTTGAAGTTCATAAAAATGGCTCAAAACTCTTTATGAGTCAAACTCGAGAAAGTTAAAAGACGAATTTCCCATTTACAAGAATACTTCCTGACAGATGGATATTCTTTTTCCAATGATATGATGGTTTAATTTTCCATTAGACAACGGAGTGCGCTGGTGATCAAGTTTTTTCAGATATAATAAACATGCAAGAGTTGATGTCTTCTGTGAGAAGGTTAGCAATCCAGATGTTACCTTAACAAGGATAATCATTGATCAAGATAATAATTAAAATAGAATTAGACTAAATACAATATTGAACTAATGCCCTTATAAGTAGACACGTAATGAGTGTCTTTCCGATGAACATCAACAGCAATTAAAAATTCATGAAAAAGTGGAAGCTTTTCCATTTCTTCTTCTTTTCCTCATTCGAAAAGTCCTGTTACCTTTTTTTGGACTCGTCCATCTTTTATCTCTGATTTAAAATACTTGTGCATAATTACTGAAGACATATGTTCCTCTCCTGATAAAATATTAACTAATATAATTTACTTTACAGTATTAACTAACACTGCCTTCATCGTTCTTCTTATCTAGCATTTAAATATTACAGTAGTCGTAAATTTTATCTCAATTGATTTTTTCTGTTGAACATTTACTTTTCCTTTTGCGTGATTCTTAATTTTGGAAGACACAGTGTCAAAGGTTGGTAGAAATGAAAGTTTCGATACTCTCACACTTCTAGTCGCATTGTGAATTAATTTAGTACAAGAAAGAGGACTAGTGATCAATGTTCCCTTTAATTTTCCGAAGGTTATGTGCGCAAAATACATTGGCTGTGCAACTTTGAAAGGAAATCATTTTTTGTGTGCGCCACATAACGGTATTTAGACCTACTTAACGAAATTGTTATTTTTTTATAATGACAATAATTAACAACACTATATAATGACAATTAATTTATTCTGGTGGTGGTATAGCTGGTGTAACTTTTGTGCGCTCTGTTTTAATGCATGTGTACGCGATCGGCAAGTTGTGTGCACGCACACACGCGCACGGCTTAGAGGGAACACTGCTAGTGATTAAATAGTCACTCTTGCTGCACCCAGTTTCAGGATCGGATCGGTGAAAGGGAATGTAGGCATCGCAGACATCCATAACTTCGATAAAACCCATAAATTGATTAAAAAAATCAATTTATGAAACTGTCCATACTAGGATTCAAACTGGTGAACATGATATCCAAAACCATAGGATAGAATAATAATTACAATGCCCTTTATGAACATACTATTTATTAAAAGAAAAGATTATATATTTGCATAATAGATTTTAATAAATAATATGAATATACAATGTTAATCATATTTTTACAGAATGTGAAAAATTAAATACTATAACAATACTCTCCCTCTCATACTTAGAACGAAGGTCATTTATGTTTATTTTGTACAAAGTGTAATCCATATTTAATACAGAAGTGTTTATTTAACATTTATTAACTCCACACAATTTGTGCAATGGTTCGTTTTGATTCAATCATGTTTACTTTTTTCAAATCCCCATTACAATTTAACTAATTTTAATTGCACTAACTGTTAAACTGCACTAGTACAATTATGTGAATTGTTCAGGGAAGCAAATAAAAACTAATACAATTTATTCTAACCAATTAGTTCAATGAATGAAATGACAATGGTTTGAATTAATATTGCACTAAAAACGTTATGTTGTAAATTTGTATTGAATGTTATAATTAGTTCATTGCTATTCATAGAAAAATACTCAAATGTAGATATACATATTTGACAGTAAGCAGGCGTTGTATTTTGTTTCAAAAGCTTCTAATTAAGAAATGATAAATTTAGGAAATTACACATTTTTACAATTTATTGTCAAGTAATTTATAGGTAAACTAATAGAGGTAGGTACAGAAAGGTTCTTCTTTTTTATGACTATTTTAAGCGCTCAGTTGTATTTTGGTTGTTAATTGTTCAACATGTATTTTGTGCTATACCATTAAAAGAAACATCTTTAGTACTTTAAAATTCATCTTTGATGAAAATTACTGCTACTAAAATAACTTTCTAATTATATGGTGATCTTTTGTATTTTCAAAATGGTTTAAAAAGTATCGATCGGTAAATTTTTATATAAAAAATGATCCTGGAAGCGGAAGGCAAAAAAACATGAATAACAACATCCAATTACCAAATCAAATCCAACTTTCTCTACTCAAAAAATGATGGATATAATAGGCACAATAAAAAAAATCAGAAGAGTTTGGAGGCAAGGAAAATGGATATAATATTAAATGAGCAAACAAACATCAGGTAGGCCGCTTGAACAAAAAAAAATACTTCCTGGTACACCTAATATATCAAAGACATAGGTGATGATAATTAATATTAAGGATAAGCTATGAGGCAATAAGTTGAGCATGTCGGGCGAAAGGGTATTCTATCAAATAAAAGTATTGAAAAATGAGTGATACACGTAGAATGCAGGAACATTGCAACCAAAGAAAGATAAATACAATTACAGGCTAAGCTAAGAAAGACAGTGAGAAAGGTGAGAAATTATAGACATCTACATTTATTATTTTGGTTCAGTTACTTTTAATGTCCGTCAGATTATTTCTAAATTAACTTTAGTCAGAGATATAAGGGTCAACAGCAGGATGAAGATCTCTAATGAGTCATTATCTAAAACATTATAATTCATTTACAATTCTAGCTACACAATAAATAGCTAAAATACTTACATATGTACAAACACTAATCAATTACAATTAGGATTTTATAATACAGACTTAAAAACTTACTGTTATAACTATAATTCTCAATACATAACATAATCTATTGTTTCAAACGAACTGTTGATCATTTTCACTGCCATCATATAAGATAAATATTTATAAATGCCATCAACCATTCCATAGCTAATATAATGAAGTATTCGAGGAAAAAAAACTCTACTAAAGAGCATTCATGTAATATAAAATATCATATTATCGCACAACAAATCTCTATTTTTAACGACAGAATTCATGTTTATGGTATTTATGAGGTAGCTTTAGAATATCAATTATAAAAATTCAACATTCTGTGTAATTCGAGTCATCATTATTTTTCACATCAAATACAAAACAGTGAAAATGACCATCGTAATATTCAATTCACATTTGACTGGTATCCACAACACCAATTAAAAATATTCAAAACTGCATCGCAGCGATCCTGAAACATTTGCTATTTCCTTAACGTCATTGTTCTCTTTTAACCTTTTGGCTGCCATAGAAAAAAGTACGTCTGTACCTAACACACCAGCTATAATTTTCACGAGATAACTTGTCTCTGGCGTGTTGATTTATTCGCAGTTCTATTTACATAGAAACCTCGGTCGTTTAATGGAAGCACACTTAAATTACTACATTCTGAGGAACAGGTGTGTTTCGGAGTATAATGCTGTCTCGTATACCTTCGTTATTTCAAAAAAAATAAGCTTATTAGCGTTGTTTTTTGCTTTATAACGGGGGTGTCGGCAAATTTCCAATTCTCTATTATGACTGTCAGAAGAAAAGTCTTTTGTAAATCCATTTCTACCTGTAACTTTCAAATTGGTCTTTTGGAATAATAGGCAGATCTAGTATTTGATTTTAAATTAACCTTGTGAGTAATAAAACTTATTTAAATGTCATCAAACATATTTTTTTTATAAATCGTGTCACTGTTTTTTTTATGTTGATTGAAGTTGAAGAGTACTTGTAGAATTTAAGCAGATCTAACAAAATTTTTAGTCTACACAAGACTGTTTCGATGATGTGTTAATGTCAATCGGTCAAGTCAATACACTGAACACGTTTCAATCTCAACGCTGACGTTAACAGCACCGGTCAAACTTTATCAAGAGTTTTCATAAGGGTATATGGAGTAAAACATCTAAATTATTAACTATGACAGATTCTGCCTTAAAAATGTCACATACATTTTGATAACCACTTTTCCACCGTTTTTATAACCACTAAATTGTTTTCTGTACCTAAAATTTGCTTAATAAATTCAAGACAAATGTCAGCAGCAAAGATATAGTTACACTCCCATCCATATAGAAATTATCAAACAAAATACTCATACTACTAACAATGTTAATAATATATGAGACTACTTTATTTCATAGATACCGATCATTGTGATCAAACAATAAGCGGTGCACAAAATAATATTTGAATTTTTTACAATCAAGGTAAAGAAAACCGAAGCTAACATACTATACTTGATTTTCGGAAAATGACATAGACCAATGTATTTCTTATGCAGAAATTGAAAGCTGTTGAATTTGTTTTCATGCATTTGCATCGTCTATCATCGCCATTTCTTTATAATGATTTCCACCATAACAAAAATAGCATTATTGAATTGAAGGTTTTAGGTAATAACACCAACTACATACACTTTCAACAATATTTCAATGTAGCACTTACGATACTTTATATAGTAATTATTGAATATTAAAGTCAAATATTTTAATATCACGGTTTTTTTAGCGCCATACTGATTTCGTTGCTAATATGGCCTTCCGTTCTGTGGTCTGTCTGGCATTCGTGGAGGTACATTCGGAACTGGTCGGCTGAAAAATAAAAGTATAAAATAAGTAGATAAATTTCAAAAACTGTATTTATTGAAAGAAAACAATGAACGACATCTAAGAATAAATATTCGAACTACAAAACAAAATCATGATTTAACTAATACCGCTAAAAGTATTTTTTCTAGTTATCTTGGAGTGATATAAAATGTTATCATCAAAAAGAATGTAGATAATGTGACTCGTACATTTATCATTCATTTTATACATTAAATTTGTTAAAATAATAATGTCTTCGTATTCAGAGCATTGAGATGTTCGAAAGCGGGACAGTAAATGATAAAACACGAAAATTACATTATAGATTTTAAAGAATATATACGGAAATTTTGACAATTAAAATTGATTGAACAATTATTTGTAAAAGTTATATAAAATTAGATTAAGAGCTACCTTCACCATATAGACCCAATAGTATATTATAGTGTGATGGATTACTAAGAAATATTATTGTTAGAATTTTAATACTTATTTTCCAAAAAGAATCAGTAAATGTTACACTGAGGATGCCAGTTTAAAATTCAAGCAAAATTACAAGCGTCATGTCATGCTTAGAAAATATATTTAGTTTACCTTATATATCCACATCAAGTAAGCACTCCAGAATTTTTTTCTCAATTTGTGTTATATAATCCACCATTTCGTCTCTATTAATTATTTGCTTACAAATATGTTAACATTTGATACAATTTCTTCTTCGGAGAGAAATTATTTTCAAGCGCAAGGCCGCAGTGGACAGTTTCTCTCGGGATATTATGTGCGGTGGTATGTTAAACTTTTTGGCTGCTGAGGACACTGTTTGACACAGAGCAAGGGTTTGATATGTACACTGCACAAGATACCCTGCAAAACACTGTCACTGAAGCCGTACCCTAAGATCAATGTAGATCAACATAAATGTATTAATAGCTTGTGTAAATTTTACCTGATGAACCATTGCCTGTATCCTGCATTCAGTCGTATGCATTTTTTTTCCCTACACCAAATCAAGCAACAATTGTATCATGAACAATAAATATTTGAACACTCTCAGTGCTGTTTCGTGTATTTTAACTAAATTTATACGGAAGTGAATAAAAAAATTATATACAATGAGAAATAAAAGAAAATGGGGAATGTTCAGGTAAAAGAAAAGCCAATTGATAAACATGTATTTCTCAATTTTATAATTCATAATTGTGAATTTCTCAATAATATTTGCAATACAGTCTACATGCTAAACATGTTATTGATAATGCTCATAAATATTCGTTATATTTAATCAAAAACTCCATTAATTACTATCTCAATAGCAATAATGTTTTATCATTAAGAGTAATATTTATAATATCTCTCGCACCAGCAGCGTGTCCCACATTCGAAAAATATAACAAGATTCAACAGATGTCTTCACTTATCCACGATGACAGTTTATACTCGATTTTCAATTAATAAGTTCACAGTGCAGTATATGCTTATTTTTAAATCGGAAGCTTTATTCAACATTGATGAACGAGGTTTTCCCCACATACAAAAAAGATCAATAATTTTTTAATGTGCAATTCTACTTTGTTTTAAACATTTTGTTACTTAAATCAACAGATAGATTGATTCCAAAATTCAAGATTTTGACAAGGCAATATTTTTTTTTCTCATCTGACAAGCCACGTAATTGATTTTTCAAATGTGAAACGACCCCCGTTCGGCTGTTGCTGAGAATTACTTAACGAATTCGTAATGTTATATTTAATACTTACATATTATGAAGATGGTGTCACAGTTGTACACGTGTAACGCTACTATCATACATTTTGAAATGATCACAAGCAAAATATTATATCTTTATTTATCATACAACAATCAACAATTCTTAAAAGCGTATACAATAACAGCACTTCAAAAATAACCCTGTGACTTTCAAAACGAGCGCGCCGTTTTCGGAACGCCCAAAATACCCACATCTCTCTATCATTTTAGTGGAAAAAACAATCATTAAGAACCCGGATTCAAAAGTCACAAAGATATCTATGCGAGAGCTGAATCATATCTTCATAAAGGACACCTATGACTTTACATCTATTTAATAGTTACATATTTTGGTGACATTTCAGGAATTACAAATGAAAATTCGTAGATTCTTAAACTCAGTCAATATAATACTACAAATAATTATTAAGGGTTAGAAAAAATATAACCTTTAAAGAAGAAATGTTCAAAACTGGATATAATTAAGTCAGCCTTTTTGTTTCAATTATTTAGCAGTATAGGGAATGTTAAATATAGTACAGAAGGTGATTTCTTCACGTGGCGATATATATGTCATAGACGTGACCCGTTTCAACATTACAAATGGAATACAGCATTACCATACTAATTTTGAACTATGAATGCTTACAACATTTGATTGCAAATAACTGCCGGATAGGACTTTGCGGTCTGCAATAAGTTACAGAATAAATACAGAAATTAATTATGTTGCGCTGGCACTGTGTGTTGACAAGGCAACGCAGTCCTATTCAAAAATTAACAATGCATATTTTGCTGCTAAAATACCAATTCAGCGGTATGTTTCAAATATTTCAGCAGAGGAATCCATCATATGGGCAAATACAACAGATGTAATTCAAAGTCATTTCTTCATTAAACATTATAAACGAGGTCGGTTGGGTAGTTATTAAAAAACACTACAAAAATGCATTTTATTTTATAACCGTCGAGACACCTATTTAGTTTGGATTGAAAACAATCTAGCTCATTAACAAATACGTATTAATTTATCAAACGTTCAACTGGATAAGATTGCCATTACGATATTCTTTATATCCTAAAACATTTATTAATAACTGGCAATATGCTGAGGAATATTTATATAAGGGATTACCTCGGCTGCAGAACCCGCGATTATAAATGATGCAAGAATTCTAATGCTATAAAAACTTATCCAACTAAATCTTAAGTATTTATTTTGTCGTAGGTAAATACAAAACGCATCGTCGGCTCAGATGTACGATGCGTACGATAGACAAAATTAGAGTGGTTCTATCAAGAATTAACCATCAATCGTGAGGGACTCATACAATAACGCTTATCAAATATTAAAAGAAATTTAATTTAATTAAAATAAATATTTTTGGTACAATAAAACCACTCCAGATTGTCGGGGTTTTCCAAAATTCTTCACTCGGAACCGATAATCTTCGACATTAACCTTTAGAGGAGTATGGACGTACGTGTACGTCGGCGCCATTTTTCTGTAAATGAGTATGGAAGTACTTTAAACTCAACACAGGAGTGTCTGTCTATAGGCATATATATGCTCTAAGTATGAATTACATATATTCATTGGGAAAAAGTCACAAAATTGTCATGTTCAGAAAAGGCAGTAAATTAAAGTAAGGTCTGTATAAATCTATCCACTCCTCTAAAGGTTAAACGGCTGACAATTTATAAAGCGAGATGTCCTGTTTCTGTCGTAAACAAATTTAAAATTACACTTTTATGTAGTTTAACATAATAGAACAGAATTTATTTTGAACAGACATTTCATCGTGTGAATGAGAATTATAAATCTTATAATTTAACAAGGATCGCAGTTCCGAGATTTATTAATTTTGGAAAAGCACTCCAAATAGAGATAACACTTGTATGTAAGTGGTGTATAATTGACGTTTGTTTTACATTAAAGGGCAAAGACTTCTTTAAAATTATGTCCTAATCTAGAAAACTTAGGATGAAAGATTCTACGAGCAACATACGGTATACAAAATATACAATATATAGATTTGATGGAATTACATTATATTGTTTTAAAGTGTTTAAAATGTGTGAAATATTGTTGCAATATTATGATATAAATACTGAAAATAGAGACCTATCTCAAGTCTTCATGATAAACGAAAAAAACTTGTTGTGAATGAATGTATATATAAAATATTTACGGCTGGGAAATATAAGAAATTTACATCAAAGTTAAAAAAACGGTTACAACTAATAATCAACAGCCGCATACAATTCCGGTTCAATTGTAATATGCTCACTATTGCCGAGACTTAATAATCTATCAATGGTGTTACAAAAATAATGAATATGTTTTTACATTTAAAGCACTTTAATAATTTGAAAGAAATTTACAATAAAATACAGAGTCGACGCAGGTGTGTGAACAAAGAATTGGCTGACGCAACTAACTAGGGAAATGTTACCTATTCGTATGTTGTCATAAAACATCAATATATTTTTGTCGGGGTGGGTGCGCCGTTAAAGCAAAGCGTTAATTGTACTTATGTATTTATTTAAACAAATTTACAATAGTCGTAATTTTATGTCACGCCTTTCTAAATATTTATACTATAATATTCAAGCCCATATAAATCATCATTATTGATGAGTAATTTACACATCCTATTTCTATTACCGTACTCTGTCCTTATTAATTTTTGTAGCTGCTAAACGGACAATGCTGAACTTAAATTAAAGTGATGACAAATAATAAATGCTTATTTATTCACTGCATCAAATTTGCTATTGCTAAAAATTTGCTGAAATATCTTTCTTGTTTCGGTAACAACTTGAATTCTGGAATAATAATTAAATAATTATCGAATTTATTGTTAATTTAGGTATATTTAATGTTATAAGATCAAAGCCGGTTTGATTTCAGAAGAGCTAATTTAAAAGGCCAAATCAAGAATGCTTATTCCGTAATATGTCACATTTAAATAGGATTATAAACACCAAAAATGGAGATTACTAAGATAATATTTATTGTGCGATTATAAATGGAAATAGCGAATGAACATTCACATCTATCCGAAGCGAAAATCGTGTCAGGTTAGAAACCTTTGCTCTCCATTGAAAATATCATACGTCGACATCTCCATAATTGGTCGAGTTCTCTGCTAACATTCATTAGTGTTACGGGAACACAACCGTGCAACCTTTGACATTTATAAACATTAAAAGTATTTTCAAAAAGATTAAACAATTTTAATCCTGACAAATGACATCTACGAAAAAGTTCTAAAAGCTCCGAATGCTTGTTTACAATTTAATTAATTCGGTTGTGAGCTTTACTCTCGCGCATCCTACGTTTTGCCTATCGAATCGAATAGTGATCGCGTGTGATGTGTGTGTAAGATTTTACATAATATGCTATATATATAATACATTAACATTTTTTTAAAGTGAGATAACAACCTAAATCATTATTGTAACGCCGTTAAAATCTCTTTATTTTATTTATATCGATAATGTATTTCTTATGCATGGAAATGAATGTACTGTATTGTACAAATCTGTTACGGAGTTGACCGGGAGTTTACAGGATTGACATCATGGCATATTATGAATATGATTTTAAATCAATGAGAGATAATGGTAATGTGTTTAGAAAAATATTTCATTTGAACAGTACCGTGTAGAAATTAATATAATTCAGGTACAGCCTGATCAATCTTATTGGTTTTATGTGACTAAAATCATTTGAGGCCAGTTTCTTAAGCTAATTTCTGAAATTACTTTGGCGCTCCTAGATATGTATCACGAAATATGAGAATGTCAGAGATTTCTTCTAATTTTAAAAGTATAGAATTCGCTGAAGAAAAATATCAATATTTATCTTATCGGTTTTGAATAAAAAAAGAGATATATCAATCCTAATCGATGAAAAGCTTTCACGTCAAATAAAAGAAATTTACCACGACTAATTAAAAGTGATATAATATATCATCGCACTGTTGTCAGTCAATTTGTGATGACAAATAAAGTCGGTAGGTTTACAGTCAATGTGATTCCATTTTTTATTTTTTACCAAATTAGTAAGAAAATATTGCCTTTAGATAACTCAAAAAAAATAGTGGCACCGTATGTGTCGGCGTGTTCCTGAAAATATAATATCCAACATATCTGAGCCAAATCTCTGCATATTTTATTCTTACAATTATTTTTGTGCCAATACGATACCATTTGTGTCCTGTTTTTGTATCCACTGAAATAATTTGAAATTTCTCACAACTGACACTGTTGATAAGTGTAGAAATTTTGATGTACGGCACAGACAAAAAAATATATTATTCAGTGTCAAAGCTGCGACTGTTAAATTTGTACAATGACAACACTTGCACAAAACATAATATAGTAAAAAGTTTGAGAAATTATTCCCGAGGTCAATCACTGACTATAGAAATACTTGTGCCTTATAGATAATTGTGAAATATTGAACTCTCTCTGGACACCGTTATATAATAATATATAGCATTAACAAATTTGAATCCTTTTAAAAATTCAACGCTTTCGACATTGATATATTTGTGAAGAGTTGTGAATTGAATAGATTCTCTCAGACAAGATTAATTTCAGAAAGTGGACATATTGATTAATTGCATTGTCACAAAGCACTGTTCTAAAGGGATTCAAACATCGAGATTTAGATGAAAATTTACATGACACCTTAACCTGGCCTAAACATTTTTGATTTTTACTAACATATCTCATGATATTCTATATATCATCATGGTATAATAAATTTCATGTGTTTTGTTTTACATCACAGCATCACATTAAAACTATAAACAAGAATCACTAGGTAACAAAAATGATATGATAAAATTTGCCAAGATTGTATCGGCACTTCATAAGGTATTATTTGTGTAACACTGTATTTCAAGCCAACTCAAACATCTCTGCAACAAAATGAGTGCAGTTTCCATTCAAGGAAAACACTATCACGAGTAGAAAGCCATCCAAAACCCTAAGTCCACTGTCACAATTTGTTAATGTGTTAAAAGAAAAGTATTTGCACTTGACGCACATAAAATTAATTGATATATAAACCGTTCCTTGAAGAAAATAAATTATGAAAATGAATTTCTTAGAAGAAAAGTATCCTACTTGTGTTCCAAGAATTATTCAACCTTTTCAATACTTTTAACACAAATTTTAATTACAATAAGAAAACAAAGAGTAATTGTATATTTTTTTTCCTCGTTCACGAAAATTTAGAATGCATTATAGCCATGAATTATGATATTTCGACTGAAGGTGGAATTTCAATATTGAATTTGAACGATTCAAATTTAATGTGTATTATATTTATATAAAAATAGTATGTATATTCAGTTTTTCAATTCACTTTTGTTTGATAATTTTCACAATAAGATAACAAGAAAATCAACAAATTTGATAATAATAAAAACATCTTAAGTGCACAATAATTTAACAGAAGGCTCAACGTGTTCAGGGGCAAAAAGAAATATTTCATTTAAAGCCCAGATTTTATAACGGCGCAACAGAAATTACTTGGATTTTGGATCAACTAAAGCGTTTAATTAAACATATAAAAAGTTTTAGTTGAATAAAACATACGTTCAGCTTCAACAATTCAAAAGAAAGGGGATGACAAGAAAACTTTCAGACTGAGTAAGAAAGCAAGCGATAGTTTTCAGAGCAGAGTTTAGAATAGAGATAGGGCATATCTACACAATTCAATATGCCCAAACGAGGCGAGTTAAGGTTAGGTCTGGCTTGACTCAAAACAAAACAATTCCTTGCAATTCATCCATGTGTAATGTTTTTTGTTGTTTTATTTTACTTGAATCGTGCGAACGCGTTTCCGAGCTCGTTCATAGCGACGTTGGTGACGGCTTGGCCGACGGCCTGGTTGACCTGCTGACGCATGTGCGGGGGCATCTGCCCCATCATTTGAGCAGCCATCGCTCCGCTTCCGCCGCCGCCTGGCCTCCTATTGTGCCGATTAATTTTATTAAGGCACATACTTTACAAACCCCCAAACAAGTGTATTGCACCTATTGATATATATATTTGAATACCCATTATTTTGTAAATTGAAATTACGAGAATCGGTGCAATGTGTAGGAGAAACAATTCATGTTACAACATGACAGAGCAGTTCTATGTATAATAAACAAATAATCAAAACAATTATTCATTTTGAAAGTTGGCTTTTGTTGGTTTATTTATACTAGTATGAATCCTTCACGCGGATGTTTGATAAACAACTTACACCATTGTCGAAAATATATTATTTTATATGTTCAGGCATAAGAATAAAACAGTCACGTAGGTAGTGCTGCATCCAGAAAATGAAATCTTTTGTCAGCTAAATTATTTTGAATAGTTTTTATCATTCGCTGATGATTTTTACTAAATAAATACAAAAATGTTCACATTCATACAGCCATACTTGAAATCAGTCAGAAGCAAAATGAAAGAAAACAGCCTGTCCGTTATCAGCTTCACAGATATGCATGCTTTTTATCAATCAATTTTAAGATACCATTGTGAAATAATTATTACAAATCATGCAATTTTCAATACTTCAAATACAGCACTAGTTGTATAGAACAGAACATTGCGAAAGATCAGGGCATGAAATTTCTCGTTCAATGTGCTTTTTATAGACAAATTGCTGTCATTTTATGGTGTTACTCTCACAAATTTCGTATTTGTGCGTGTTTTTTACATTTTACTTTCGATACTACAACTGCAAAACGAGAAATACAAATCGGGAAACGAAAAATTATAAATTTTGATATAAATCAAGTTGTATGGTGGCATTTGATATTTTTTTTATAAATACATATTTGTTGCAATCATTCGCTGATAGGTAAAGCGATTTATGATGTCGGTCGAAGGTTAACAGATGACAGATCATCGGTAAGCATTTCATAATGCCGAAATAACTAAAAATAATCCATGCGCTGTCACGTAATACAGTGGACTGAATGACTGACCAAAATCAGAATTATTTAATAAGTATACTAACTTAGTAGCTCGTAAAATGGTTTTAAGAAATATTTATAGCATGATTCATCAAAAAGTGGCTTCCAATTGATTGTACACTTTTCAGAAATTATAAGTCTGAAACTGAAACTGTATTGAACGAAAAACATTTAATCGATAAGCGTAGAAATTCTTCTGGAAGTATTTTTTCAAATTGCATGCAACGAGAATACTTCTAGAATCTGTTTTTGATGTTATTAGTCAGGGACGGGAAAGTTTTGCAGATATTGCATCGAAAGAAAATCATTGTTCTATCTTAATTAATTCATACGAAATTGTTTAGATAATGTATTTTAAATTGAAGCCCATTTTAAAATAGTGATTACGATGCGAGGTCGCTTGTCCAATAATTCAAACCTGATTCAACTTGGTGGAACTTGATGGCTTAACATATTATGACAGATGACATATAGAAGTGTTAGAAATACTATTATTGTTAAGCTACATAAGTCTAATATTTTCCAATGAGATATTATTAAGCGAATCATTGTAAATTTTCATCTGAGGCTACACATAGAATAAGTGAATATGATACGTTAGTGTACATTAAATATACTTGCGTTGCAATATTTCTACCATACACCAAATATTTAGACAAAAATAGCCAGCTTACAAAATACTGTAGATACGGCGTAGTGTAAGTACGGTGACATTTTTATAATATATATAATAATAAAACGTATGCATAGTACCACCCTGAAAAACCAAAAGGTCACAAAATAATGCCACCATAAAAAAGAAAAAGCTTATTTTCAATATTCCTGTCAAAAATGAATTAACAACAATTTAATGTTAAATTATTGTTCTTTTAGCAAAGAATATAAATATATTTAATATTAAGAAGACACATTCTACATTTACTTTAAGTAACATTCTCTACTTATTTTACATCCATAGACAAGATAAACTAATCGTTATATTACAAGTTAAAATTAATAAGCCGTTCCTTGATGCCTAAAATCTAAATTCACATATTAATTCTAGCGGTGAATTTTCAATATTTTTTTTATTTATTTTGATATGCTTTATTGATCTAAGAATCCATCACGGAAGACATTTCATGTGTAAACTTTTGGCTGAGGAGGGTGGCAAATTTAGCTTTTCGATTGCATTAATAACATGTATTATAATTAACACACCACTACAATAATAAACTTTTAAATGCTATAACAGAATCACAATAACAGTTATTAGTGTTTTATCTAGCATATATAAATATCATAATTATTTTAATCAAATAAGTCAACATAACATATATATATCGGAATCGGCCACGGACCGTCGAATGCGATGTTAAAATTAAGCAAAACCTTGAAAGACAAGATTATCAATTTTATAATTATGATCTATGAAGGATTCCTATTTTGATAGTAATATAGAAATATCATCATAAATCTAGGGCTTCGACAAATAGATGGAAGGTGATAAAATATTTTTCATTTTAGAACAAAACCTGCGGAGCTATTCTCAATTTATTAGGACCCAGGCACTAATTAAGGAGGCATCTTTTTTACCATTGGTATAACTTAAATTTCATAACTGTGACTTTGTTCACTGTTTTTACAGTAAATTTGTCTAGTCTCTATACGCATTACAGAGATTGTAACGAGATATACATGTTAATTGATAAGCATGCATTAATATTGACAGTTTGTTTCAAAATAACCTATTCCCAACACACTCTTAGATTAGTCAAATAAATCAGCGGATGAACATTGAAGTTATACTAGCCGCAAAAAAGAAAAACAATAGTCACGCTGAGTATTAGAGACCCCTCTTAATTAGTACACATTTGAGAATAGCCCCCCACAGAAATGATTTGATCTGAAAGAAAAGACTTTGCCAGAAGGCTAAATAACAGACAACCGAATTCATTAGAGTAGGTGAGATGAAAAATATAGAATATATTTGAAAGGCTGAAGAATCATAAGATACCGATGATTGCACCGCAAGCACTCACCTGCGCACACATACAAAATATAAACTGTGATTTCAAAAATAAAAATGTGTTTAGATTTTACCATTTAATGATATAATTTAGTATTTTTTACAGAATATCTTTACAATATGGTTTACGGTTTTTTCCGTGATAGGTGGTTAGAGAATACATATATACAAATAAATCCACTCGTTTAATACAATATAGTTACAAATTTAGCAAAGAAACCCAAACACATAATATAGGTCCACTATTTTATATAATTTTATAGATAATGCAGCATAGACATTTATTAATATTTGGAATAACAATGACATGACAGCTTAACGCTAGAAAACTAGCTTCGCTTTGGAATATTTTTATATAATGTAAGAGCAGAAGATATATTCGTAGCGTTGAGAATATAGACGAACGATCTTTACAATTAAATTGTTAATTTAACATTAAGCATCAAGTTTTAACAATCTCTCTCACTTCTGATGACTCTATCGACACTCTGTTAAAAGGACTGATAGCATTAGCGATTAAAATTGACTAATGAATGATATAAAGTTATCCTAATGATCAAAAAGAATGCACGACACCGCCGTCAGTCCCTCTAGCCGCGTTTCAAAACTAAAATGCATATTTTCAGTTGCCAAAATTGCAGCCGTGTTTCGCAAACCATGCCGATTACATATATTATATACATAAGAAAAAATATCTTTAACATGTCAGATGAAACTAGTAACAATACAAAGTGGGCGGTTAATCACATATACGAAAAAAAATTGTGTTAGTCTTCAAAACGAGATGATTAACGCCGTCTGAAAAAGACAGGACAAAAATATTATGAAACGCCTGGTTTTTAGAGGCATACTTTGTTAGTTTCATTTTGATGTCAGTTTACTAAAGAGATTTAGTCGGAAATTTCAATTATCTGGCAAATTAAGACTGTTAGCACGTCAAAATCATTGTGTATCGAGAATTTGTAAAATTAAAAATATTTGAATTTGAGTTTCTGTCGGTCTATTCATATGTGCATAAGGATCTACACTTATTGATTGGTCTGAAATATTATTGCATTAGATTTTGAAGACTGGAATGACACAAATGTATTGCATGCATCAAATGCATCGTTGTTTTCATAGAATTGGTTGTTTTGGTTGATATTTTCATTATTTCAAATTTTTAATGTCTAAGCAGTGAATGACCACTTTTCCTGTCATCCTATGTATTTAACAGATCAACTATGATAACCAAACTCCTATGATGACAACAGTGAAGCGTTGGAGAAATAAAATATGAAAACCGTTAACACGGATGAAATTATATTATACTAGGTATACCAACAGTCAAAAGCTAATACAAAACGGTGTTGCGTATTTCAAACCATTCAAAATAAATGTCTAAATCCTTATGCACATGAGCACAAGATCCGCTGATGTTAAAAACTGTTCCATAAATTATGTCACTTTTTATGTCACTGAGCATAATAATGGCATTCAAGTTTCAACAGTTAACGTTTTAAGATTTTCATGATAAATTATATTGGATAGTTGAGTGTATAAAATGACTTCACTATGAAGTTGAATAGTATATTGCAAAAGTTGCTAAGTCAAAATACAGATAGATATTAGCTGTGGAAACTCCAGTAGCAAGAATGCAATAAAAAATACAAAATGTTAAGATAGTAGATTTTGTCATACACCATAAAAATACGAATAAAATAAATGAAAAATAAACATATAAGTGAGGAGCAAACATTCAAAAAGTGATTTGTCACAAATTTTGAAAAATGCCGTTTAATATCAGTTCTGATAGTCCATAATAAAATCTATGAATGGAAATCACAATGAGTGTCCAAAAAATGTTTTCTCCTATAAAAATTAAATCATAAAGTTGACACATTTAAGCAAAACGTGATTTCTCCAACACCCGAATCAACATTTCCCAAACTCTGTATTTGTGTGACAAATCACTTTTTGAATGTTTGCTCCTCTAGTGTAGCCAACAGATGTCAAATTTAAAATTCATGGCAATGGATAGGTATATACTCAAAATAAAATACAAAGTTCCACCAAGTGCGCGTATTTAGAAAAAAATAGAAAAAAATCAGTGGATTGAGAATCGGATAGTGGTTGCTATACACACTTCGTGCACGTGTGACTTTTTCCACGTGTATTATGACCCTGTTAAAAAACATGTCCAAAATTCACAACAGACGGTGTGAGGCTTTTAGCTATGTGTAAATTTCTTGAGAAACATGATTTGAATCAATTATGGGAATAAACACTCAAACGACAAAGTGAATATACGAATGTTGTTAACAAGCAGAGTTAGATTAATAAATAACAAATTCATCACATGATGGAATATTAATATTCATTCTCACAATTCATTCGTACAGTCAAGGCGTTGAATAGCAGTTTTTTTTTTTTTACAAAAACCTTTAGTGCAAAAATCAAAAGCATTCAGTCAAATTTGCGCAAGCTCCAAAGCACTGCACCAGCATTTGTAATGCATCGGTAAAGCGAAAGTCAAATATGGCATGTCATTTTTTAATTTGTGACCGGGAGAAGCTGTCAGTCAACATTGAAATGAAAATATATTTTAGTAACCTGAAATAATTTAGAAAATTAAATTTGTTGCCAATCTGATCCCTCGAAAATATGTACATCGCCTTCTTAATCCAAAAATCATCACCGACTGACATACCCAAAAAAAAAGAAAGGCATAGCCTACCATATACAATAAATAATAATAAAATAAAATCATATAAAATAAAATCATATAAAATAATGGTTAGATTTAAAATTTAAGTTGTTTTTTCTTCTAAAAAATGCATCTAAAATTCACTCACCGATGAAACATTATTCAACAATGTTTTCATAGGCAATGTTTTTGGCAAGCAAAAGATTCACCAAAAATTCGTTAGTATTTAAAAGGGGGGGAGTGTATATTATAACTACATTCATAAGCCAATGTGACAAAAATAAATGTTATGTTGACTTACGTAGGAATAAGGGGAGCGGGCAAAGGCTGCGGTCGGCCACCGGGCACTGGCGGGGCAGCACCTCCGGGTCTGTTTGGAAGAGGGGGAGCGGGCCGTCCGGTCGCAGGAGGCGGAGGGGCGCCTCGTGAGCTCGCACCTCCCTGCTGACCTCCTCCACCCATAGTTCCTCCGCTCATATTTCCTCCTCCCATACCCCCTCCGCCCATTCCACCTCCCATGCTGCCTCCCATACTACCTCCGCCCATGCTTCCTAGTGATCCTATAAAAGCATTTGAAAAATTATAACCGTTTAAAACATGTGCAATTAAATTTCATAAAATATGTGCATATAGAGAATGTCGTAAAATACTGTTTTATGAAAAATAAAATATTTAGATAAATGTATAATAAAAAATCACCGATCAAACAAATAACAGGTGGATATTTCATAAAAAATATAAGTATTTTAACATCAAAATTTATCAGTATTTAGATTTTTCCGAATAATATTATGAAATCACGTGTTTAAAAATATTCATTCCACTTATTTAGTATTTAATCTTTAATCGCTAAGCTAATATTTCAAACAAAAATTTGTGAAAAAGATTCAAAATATCATATTTCACTATCTTACTAATAATCGTAATAAAAAAAAACTACTGCTTTTATAATAAAAGGTAAAGCATTCCATTTGATATTACATCATTTAATTTTGTTGCTTCAAATAGGCAACTTCGTAAACATTGATATGAGGATTGCCTTAATTAACTGACAGCGGTCTTGTTAACAAATGAACATGAAGAATTTTTTTTTAGATCAACAAGAATGAAGCAATCTCTACGACATTGACAGTAAATATTATAAATATTAGGCTCCAATATCCATAATCTTGAATTTTAAAAAAAACTTGAATATTGATTCATTAATCTTTACAAATTTTCAATGTCAATCCTCACTGCAACAGTACTATTGAAATAACACAGAAATCACAGCACAAAAAATTACCAATCAAACGAACACCTGTAAAAATAGTTTGAATTATTTAACATCAACTAGATCTATCTATTTGTAATAAAAATCATAACAGTAATATTAGAAATGGTTCCTAAGAAATTGCCAAGTTTTAAACCATAAAAGATTTACCGAAAAATGAGAAAATATGTCTTCACTTTTGGAGACCCAAATTTTACTTAGAAACCAATTCTTAAAACATCTTCATCGTGCAAAATAAGATTCACTATAACTCATGCGTTTCAATGGATCGGAGTAGGTAGATAATAAATGCACCGATTGAACTATTGGGAATTTGGGAAAGTGCGCGATGTATAGAATATTTTGTAACTCCCCCGCTAGACTCTCAGACCGCATATAACGAACACTAAAGGCTGTCGATCAAAAAGGGCACATTAAATATATGAGTTTATAAATTTTCAAACAGAGTTGAAGTGGAAATAACTTTAAGCTACAACATTTAGACGTATTCCACAACATGGAATCGAATAATGCAAGGATGCAACATATAAAATAATAAAAATTAAATATTTATATCTGAACAGGAAATTATCCATTATTTTCTATTCTATGGACTGGCTAAGTTATAAAAATTGATACTAGTTCTCATAAATTCAAATTTTTAGGGTTATATTTTCCCCGAATCCAAAAGACAATATGTGTGCATTCAGAGTAAGTAAAAATTAACAAAATAATGTTAATCATTAGGAGTGATGAAAGACACTAGGTCTTTTTCCATCATCACCGACGGTGAGAGATCTTAAATCTTTGCCAGCAATGGTAAAATATAAAGTGACTCTAGACGAATGGCAATCAGCAGACCCCAACGTGCCGCAATCGTAAAACAAATTAACGCTTTATTTACGGGAATGTAAAGATGCTATAAACATGTGAATTAAAAACTGAATTGAATGCACACTGATCAAATGTAATGAATGATTCAAAAGATAAGTTCATGGGGGACGATGGGGGAGTGTGCGCGTGGGCGTGTTGTGTAAACTAGCCTTGGTGCGCGGGCGGTGCGTTGCGGCGGGGCCCCCCCGGGCTAGGGGGCGAAAGCCGCGCACTCTCACCTGCGCCAGAGCCCCCCGGCAGCCAATCGTTCTTGACAGGCGGAGGCATTGGCGTGGTCACCGTCGCCATGGAAACGTCTCCGATGATGTGAAGCGACTCTTTGCAGGTGTGATACATCCTCAGCATCTCCTCACGCTTGATCGCCTCCTCGGGACTTTCTTCCATCATTTGGGACTGGTCAGAAACAGACAAAAATGTCATCAAATAATAATGCAATACTACCATTTCGCCACAGCGGTTAACATTATATGTCCAACCTTTTTTCCCCAGTTAATTTCTAAAAAGGGTACAATTTAAAATTTTTCCACAAACTGAGGTAGAGTGACAGAAACATAAACCCACCCATCATCAAATAAGAAAATACACTTCTGATCAACCAATATAATTTGACTGGTAAGTGAGAGCGCTAGTGTCACGTGAGGAATGTTGTTATATTACTTTACCTGTCATCGCCACCACCCGATCCACAGCGTTTTTGGTTGAAATCATCAATCCCTTTTGAGAGATTTCATCTTTAGAGAATTGAAAATTCTTAACACATTACCAAAAATTGTTTATGAAGCATTCGACATCATTTGCCTATTGTAATCTTCAGATTATTACTAATAAAAAAAATATGAAAATCACACAAGAGTTAACGTTTGAAAACCAGTAGCTATATATTGATTACTGATATAATATTCGATCGGAACATATTTGAGTTTAATGTGGAAGTGTTCAAAATTTCTATAGTGTGATGCAGAATTATGTTCAATAGTTATTATAATAAAGAGCAAATTTCTTCACCTGATCTCCTGATGCGTACAGGTGAGCTAACAGTTCCCCGTTAATAAAGTCTTTAGCGTTGTTGATGATCAACATCATGATTGTCTTGGGGACGAGGTCCCGCGTTGTTTTGGTAACTATACGCATATACGAGTCGACCAGATTTCTGATTGTCTCCACTTGTCTCTCCAGCTGAGGGTCCATGCTGCTGGTCTGCTCGCTCTCGTGACCCATCTGACCGAAGACCAACGAATTGTTTCAGTTGGATCAAAATAGTCAAGATTGTCCCGTTTGAAAGATTTTCAGAGGAATCCAATTCACGGGGAGCGCAGCAGATATTTTGGAAAAAGAAGACAAATCAAATACATTAGTTTCACATGCATTGCATACGTTTAGAATAATATTTTTCTATCAGTTATTATATCTACACTCCCTCCATAAAACACTCTTATTTAAATCTTGATATCATCGATTCATGATGCTTTTACCCACTGAGCCGTGAATTGTCTTTAAAATAATATTTTCAATCCGTTGTTGTGGCTTATTAAAAATTATACTGATAATTATTTTATTAATTTTATCCCATTGTGCTGCAAATAGCAAACTTTTTTTAAAGGAGTCGTGTTTGCCGAATATACCAGGTAAATACGACCACAAATGTCACTCATGAGTTCAGTACAAGTGATGCGCTGCTAAAATTCTATCAACCGGTTCGCACCTTGGTAAACATCAACCCCCAGTTTTTATATATTTTTTTTTTAATTAAAAAAAATATACATTACCAAGTTATTTATTTACATTACGTAATTTATACAATACATAATTCATTCCAAATAGCATTTTGATTTTCATTTGAAACTTAAACCGTGACGTGTCTTATTCGACTATTATCTGCAGTGTTATGGTGACTTCTGAGCCATGATTTAAAGAATGGTGTGAAATCCCATGAAGTCAGTGGCAAACCTATTAAATTAATGATCATTAAGTCTGATATGTTGAGTACTTAAATATTTCCTTTTTCTGAACAAATAGTATTCACTAACGAAAATCCTATTTCCACCTCTGCAGAGCTCATTGCAATTGTATTAATAATATTTTTAGCTTTTCTGACTGTTTCAGTAAGTTCATCGCGATTATCTCTTAAAATATTATCGATATAATCTCTGAAATCATTTACATTTATTTTGTACTTAACAATTTCACTTAGAATTCTAATATTGTCTTCGTCAGCTCTCCACGGATTGACAATTTCAAACTTTTTTCGAGGGAGATTTCCATAAACTCTTTCATCTTGAAAGTCAATATTCTTACTCTAACAATTCAATCTCGAAATTACGATAATTAAAAAAAAACCTATTTGACGATCCAGCTCTCCGAAACCCATAGCAGCACATCACTGAGTACAAGGGATAGAGTTTAGATATTGAATGAAAATATTTATTTAAAGATAGAGTTTTTTTTACCAAGTGACCGCTTTTAAGGCTCAATCATATATCTAATAAACATATTTCTACTAAAAATAACCATTTACACAATGTAAAATACATTATCTCCAGTGTATAGATTTGCAGATAAAGTATTTTACATGGGGCGTGATTTTATAAAGAAATATATACCTCCGTTGCATGCGTTAATTAAAATAATCTTCATATTAAATAAAAAAATGCCTACACTCATACTGTTTATTAATAAGAATAATTTTCTATTCTGAAATATATTGGAGAAATTATTTAGTTTTATTAAATTAAATATATTTCATATGTTAATATATTTCATAATTAAATATATTTCAAATATATAATAATTACACGAAATTAATTGTACACTGCGATATTCGCATCAACCACATTAAATTCGTAATATATTCCAAATTTAATGTGCAAGTAGAATTATGAATCTTAAAATGTCTATTTATATAAAAACTAACATCATATCTGGGCACAAACAAATTCTATCAGTTTTATACAATTTTATCAAAGACCAAAAAGTTTTACGTGCAAGTGAATTTATACAAATGAAAGAAATAAATAATAGATAACACAATTATTGTATTTTTGTCAAAATATTCACAAAGTAGTAAATTAATTTTTTTCAAGTCTACAAAAGATAAAACATTAAAAATTAATAAAAAAAAATATATATCACTAACATTTGTGTGTTTATATATGGAGATATTTATGTAGTATCAAATTTATCATTGATTTTCTAATTTTATAAACATGCATTTCAAGTGATACTACAGACAAACCTCTTTAAAATTTTACCCTTCACTATTTTCAAGCCTCGTCTCTATCACATCTCTGATACAGTTAAGGACATAAATATTTATTTAACGTGTGTGAAGATATACAATGTAATACATACACAATTATCTGCGGCATATCATAAATTGTGAAAAAACAACAAAATACCACGATCACCTTTAAAAAAATACATGCTGATTGCAAAGAAAGTAAAATATACAACAATAGCCTACAAAATTAAATTAATAAAAATATCTGTCTCGCGACTACTAATTAGGAAGCATAATCCAAGATTTTAAAGAAGCGTAGAAAAATATCTAAAATTGTCTACAAGTGAACAAGAATTGCCAGGGTGAATGAAATAAAATCTGATCACATAATATATGTAATACGTATTTAAAGTATAGGGTATAAAAAAAACGGCTGTGAGTTTGGTGTAATATACGAGGGTTGCTTTAAAAGAAAAGATGCAAGTGTATAAAACACCATCAAAAGTCAACCGCCAAAACAGCTCATTCAATTATATCTCTTTAACAGTTAAAATTCAATCCATTATATTTAAACAAATCTTAGGATTCGTTAAGTTTTTATATAATTCTTCTAATTGTTTTTGGTAACTAATAAAACATCTATCTACTGATACAATCTAAATTATGTTACGGTATGATTACGGTCGTAATGGAATCTAAATAAATTTTCTAATGAACCAATTTTCAACAGAGATGCTGAATTTTTCATTTTCAAAATCAGCAACTGAGGCAAATCAAATTTTCTTTATTAATATCAGATTCACACTTCCGAGTTAAGACATTAGAAGGATACAGGTTACTTTGTTTAAAATACTTGTCAGTGAAAATTTTAATCATCTCTCCACCAATCTAGTCATACTTTTACTAAAACCGATTTTCAATTAGATAGATTATATATTTACTAGAAACCAACACCATATGGGAAAAACTTTTTAAGTTGCAAATAAAATATCTACTATTCAAAAATATAGATTTTTTTAATATAAACACAACAACTCTATAGTGAATTAACTGTTTTTACAAAATGCGTAGAAAAAAAGATCAATAGAAAGAATAGCATGTATGTATATTGATTTTTCTGTCATTATATTATCGTGACAATGGAAATAATATAAACAATTTAATTCTACACTAAAATATATACAAGTTTACTGGTAACTGTGTTCCCACGATGATATTGTACAATGTAAAAGGCATCGCTGCATGTTAGTTAAATTACTAAGTGAAAAGGAGCGGTTATTATTTAAAGTTCAGATGAGAGTTTTGGCGGTCAAAAATTATTTGTAATGTTCATTTAAACAAACCTCATATCCTTCGCTCTTGGGGGGTAATCAGAATAGAGCGAGAAGATTGTGGATAAAAAAAAAGAGAACACAAATAAATATTAGATAATATATAGTCAAATGTTTACAGGAATGTTCGGCAAAAATAAATACATAAAAAAGCGGAACAGTGACATTTGCAAGAGACGCGAGTCGACAGTGAAGAAATGGCGCACCCTGAAAAATCTTTTCCAATTCTCATTAGAATCATTTCAATCACGGTTGAAACGACAATATGAAATCTGAGAAAGACTGATGTGCGAGTGACAATTTTCTCATAGCAGATTCATCATTTAAGAAACTAAAAATATACTCAGACTTTTCATAATAGTTTTTTTTTTTAACTAAGTGAACATATTGTAAAAACATCAAATGTAAGTAAATCCTTGTTTTTATTCAATAATCTTTAATAAAAGTCAGCGGTTGCTTCTTATAAACTACACAAAAGTCAGTAAAAGAAAAGTTGCTTTCACTGGTAACAAGTTCTAACGTAAATGTATATAATTTTTGACGTTTTCTTTTGTTGGTTAGACATTTTATTTATGAGTTAATAGTTTTTATTTAAAATCAAAGATAGGTTATAAGATAAAATTTCTTAGGTGAACTTTTTTGCACCAAATGATTACTATATTATTTCATACCATAATCTTATTTATAATAATAAAAATATTAAAGTTGCTTTTAAAAGTATCTTTTCGCGTTACTCACCTCTGCACCACAAATTAAAAAAAATATTATTAAAAAATCAACACAAAAGGGGTAAATTACATACTTGAAAAGCGACACAAAACTATATATTGATTAGAAAAAAAGACAATAATAACTGATTAAGGAAAAAAAGTTATGTATACTATATTAACAAGAGACTCCAGTTCTGCAATAATTGTTACTAAATTAAACATTTCATTAGATTTTTTCTCTGAAGTTCGCAGCATGATAATCACGGAATAAGTGAATACAATGAGTGTCGGCATATACCACACTTATCAAATACAAATGTCGATTGTGTCACTGGTACGATACAGCCTTATGTAAACACAGCATTATTGACAGCCCGGTATATTCTAAATATGCGTCTGTATTATGGGCAAAAAATTGAACACCACACCATCATCTAGTTGTGCAGCCGTTTAATTGAAATGGTTAAGGGTAGTCGAGTTAGTGGGCATATTAGATCAACCAGAAAGCATTATGGCCTGACTTTCACAAAGTAACAGACCGGGCTGACCAACCTTTTTCGTTTGATTGAACGCAAAGAACGGTGACTGCTCTTGTGGTGTAATTTGTACGGACCGAGTCAGATTAAAAGCATATGCGGGAAAAAGAAAATGTTCAATGGTCACATATAATACAGGATTGAGGATAGTGAATTTTGTGTTTGAAGAACTCTCGAATTTGACACATTACAATCATTACTCTAAATAAAACTTGAATTATAAAAACATCACAAATTTTGTAAAGAATGTCTACAGCCTACATGGACATGGTAAAAGATATACATTGTATCAAACATAATTTGGAGTAAGAAATATTCAACAATCTTACGATGCACTAAAATTGCCTCTCAGATAGTCCGATGACCATTACTTCCATACACAGAAAAGAAAAATAAAACTTCAGCAATGTTGCCACAATTAGTTTTGTAATTGCTTTAAATGAAATATTGGTACATGTCCGTTTAAATTTCATTTATGAAACTTGAACGAATGCATCGAATTTATTTATTATAATTTTTACTTAGTGCTTGATATTGTAAAGATAGAACGCTATGCTTACCTCATCACCGTTTGACGACTCGGTGGCCTTTTCAGGATACACACCGGCACGAAGGAATGAAGCCTTCCAGGAATCGACATCGTCTTGGTTTTCACATGACAATTCCAATTGTTTGAAGTCCTACAACAAAAAAATAAATTAGTCGAATACTACTCAAGATAGTTTGACATGATAGACTTCAATAAAGAATATTGGGAGTCATTTGTGTTGAAAACATTACTTCATATAAAAATACAAAATCAAACATACCAACAGAGTCAAGAGCACGTTTAATTGTAGAATTATTTGTAAATAATTATGCCATAAATTGAATTCACCTTGTACACGTTTCTGCCTTCTGGATTGAATAATGCGAACATATGCCTCCTGCTCATGAATCCTTGTTCGATGTCCCTCAACTTCAAGCCGTCGAGAGGCAGCATATATTTCTTGTCTCTCTCTTCTTCGTCTTTGAACCAGGAGATGCTCTCCGATGTCAGGACAAACCAGTAATCACGGGATCCTCCTTACGATACGGAAACCGTATATAATAACAGATAAACGAAGACTCCAGGTTAGATTGGGAACGCGGGATGAAGCACTCCAGACTTGGAATGTTACATGCCAGGTGATAAAACAAACACAATCAACAATCCAAAATAGCATAAATAAATCAATTACCAAAGGCATAACTACAAAACTGGAATACTGTCAAAGTCGTGAAGTGATGATAGAATTACAACTAAAACTGAAAAAAGTGATGTTCACATTATATTCTGCCGAGAGTGCTGAGAGAGCAAGTTTTAATTCTAGGTGCCTGCTTCGTTCGTGTGTGCAAAAGGAAAAGGTATTAAGTCCTAAAAATCTTGAATATGCTAAAATAACTACTAAACCATGTTTACCTAGAATTGATTTTGAATACCGGTTCATTCATGTCCAATGAATAACCTTAAATTGTGAAATTTACCTGGTATACCTTGTATTTAGTGGTGGTGTAAGTTTTGGTATGCCGTAAGAGAGAAAAGATTACAGAGCATGGCTCTCAGAAATTGTATGATGTTAAATTATAAATTTAGAAAAAATATAATTTATACAAAAAAAAAATGATTTTGTAAGCACTCATTCTAGACACAATTTTGACAGTAGTTCCAAAACAAATAAAAGTCTCACTAAAAAATATGAGCGAATAATTCCAACTCGATGATGATTTTTAATTGGAAATAAAAGCCTGAATAGCCTCAAATCAACAAAAATTATAAATTCACAAAATATGCCAAACCACAGAAAATAATGTAATTAAAACAAATTATTGTACGTAAAGCAGTCTTTTCCAAAAGCTGAAAAATTAATTAAAATCATCAGGCTTGACAAATTCATAAATAACATTAATGAATGCTTTATTATTCAACGCACATTATTGACAACCAGCCCGACTACCGTAAAAATAATATTGAGAGAAAATTGAATATAGCAAAAATTACACTACTATGGAACAAAACAATAACAATGGATGACTCATTTAAATTTATATTTTCGTTTAGATTTCAAACAATAAATTAACAATAAGGACTTTTTAAACAGAAAATATTTATTTGCAAACAGTGGTCTTCTTGAAAACATTGCTTATTGAAATTGACAAAAAAAAATAGATATTAGATTTATCTGTTTGTTGATTACAACAAAACCACACAGTTTAAAAAATTTATTGACAAACGTTATCATTACTTACAGTTGAAATCAAAACAAGAAAAACTGAGTTACCATTGTGAGAACTTTGATACTAGACTAATTGATATGTGATTGAAAAATGAATGATGTGAACTGAAAGCATAATTTATTGCAATGGTGAACTAGAGAGCTTTCACTTTACGTTTTTAAAAGCACTAAAAACCTCCAAAAAGCTCTGCAAACCATTCTATGTACAGAAATATAAATCAGCATCAAAATATGACCATCATCGACATCGACACAAATAAAACCTGACACATTCTTGGAAAGTATATACCATATAAAAAATAAATAAATATAATTATTCAAATGGGGATAATTGAACTTATAGCTATCGACCAGAATATATTTATTCGCAAGCCTATCACTCCGGACAAAATATATTATTTTGAAGCAGCACGTCGAGTTTACAGTAACAAATCACGCATTGTACAAAAAAAGCACAAATACAAAATTAATTACATATCATTGTGCTAGTTTGTTAAACTCACCAAAATTATTTTCTTCAAAGTGTTTGTTTGCCTCCGCCCGATTGGGTGGAGTTCTATACTTCTGGCGCTTATTTACTACATTGAACAGATAGTTGACGGTATTCACTTAAAGAAAAAATATATAACAAATAGTTCAACCATACCCGTTAGAAAAAATCATACCATTCCAACCGTGATGGAGTGGAATTCTAGTAACTTAGTTAATTAATTTTGAATTATGACAGCTTTAGTGCTTTTTTTTCAAAATGTCAAGTCCGTTGCCATATGCAAATTAGAAAGGTATTTGAATATAATGTGTAATATACCTCAAAACATCAAATCGGAACTAGGCCATTGATATAACTTTTTAAAAATAAAAAAAATCTCACTAAGTAAAAAAAAAAATAATTCTAAAGAATGTGTCACATTAAATTAATGTCACTACCGAAATTGACAAAAAAAAAACACATTTTGCGAACAAACTACTGTTAAACTGTAGTTTTGGTAAATAAAAATGCCAACAGAACCAAAAAAAAAGACTAAAATGCTGATATCTAACATGAACGACGAGATGGTGGTAAGGAGTGGATTTAAGGAGTTCACGGATCAGTATGGAAATTGCTACAGTACCTTTCATAATGCCGAGGTTATGTATGCACATAAACCCTTTCCTGATCACCTGATTACCGAGAGCCCCGCGAGAATGAGACTTGGCTGCGTTTTCTGATTGATTTTGTGCACTGAAACAAATATTTTTTATTTAAATACACATCTGACAACTCCACATCTTTCCGAGTAAGAAATGAGACAACGACTATATGTTTAAAATTTCTATATGCTGTGGCAAAGAATACTGGTGATTTGTGACGATATCATTAATTTGTCTAATGTTGAGATAGATATAGAAATTAATAAATCGTTTTATTACAATCGGCAAGTTACAATATTTTACTGTTTAACAAGTGATGTTGTATTATGCTGTAACATGGACTGTTATCAAAATCTTGCAGGTCGTAATTACTCAATTATATGTCTGTGGCTCTAAGGTAACCTACATTTGGGGCAATGTTTCCTCAAAGCCGCGCATCAGTTAGAAAACACCCGCGGACTCCAATACAACTATTCATTTTTTTAAAATTGGAATTACTCTAATTGACCAAAATAAATTATAAATTTAACATTTAGATAATCTAATTGGAATTAAATTCTTATCTTCAATCAGAAAAATAAATTGATCTAAATGTGGTATATAAAAAGGATTTGTTAAAAGGAATGACTGAATTTTTTTTTTTTTTTAAATATGATGACTGATTTCATTTGATTCGTTCTGTTTATTTTCTTAATTTGTGATTTTGTTATTTCTTATGTTTTATTAAATAGGCATAAAAGTAAAAAATATATTTTCATTACGATATTTTTTATTATGCAAACCAAAACAAAAAAAAACACTATTTTTTATATCGAATAGGAAAAATTATGCCGTGCATTTATTTGTTGGGTTGGTCCGCACAGCTAACCTCCCGTCTTAGAGGGAACGTTGTTCTGGGCCATAATATATGCTCTCTGAATTTCTCATTAAAAAACTGAATTTTTTATTACAATTTGTTCAATTTTATGCAATACTTCAATGCACGATTCAGGTTGACAGATGTATATTTATATTTAAAATGACTCACTTAGCGAATCCTATGAAGTCTTCATGATTGGTATTCATGTAAGCCAATTCACAGTCAATAAGCAGAATGAGCTGTTCCTTGCAGAGCTGGTCGCGCAGTCGAACATGGCTGGTGATAATACGCTCTGTTTCTTCTCTAAGCCTTGGGTACCGCGACATCTATACGTATTGTACAAATTGGACTAAAAGTTGACAAAAAATGTAGGAAAAGGATAAATGCAGAAACATGAAGAATAGTTTTATAAACTGTTTGAAATTCATAACTCTATTAATGTCAAATGTTAGTGATATACAACCCAACGAAAGGACCCTGAGAAGCATCAATAAATGTAACTAAAGGTATCAATCTTACAAAGTATTTAGTTTTGATGTTTTATTGTATAGTAACAATTGATTAAAGGAATTAGGTGCAACGGTCAATCATTGCGTGAAGAATACTTGATGACCACTGTTATCTTTTATTTTTTAAATATCTTATTTTCTCTACCTAATTAAAGGAAGTATATTATATATACATACTTTCTTACCTTCAGCCTGCAACTTATCTTATTATCTAAATCAGGGGTCGGCAACCCGCGGCCTGCAAGGTTCTCTAGATTAAAATATTTGCTTACACATGTCATTACAGTGTAATGACGTGTGACCCAAATGCGGCCCGCACTAATCCCCACGTAAAATATTTGGCACTTTTACAACAAAAGGTTGCTGACCCTTGATCTAAATCATTGTTTTCTGAGTCTTTCCATAAAAACATTCTATTGCATTTTTGACAGCGATTGAGAGTAGCATTTTGGATTGGGAGATTTTGGAAAAGGCAAAATCATACATCTTATAATTAAGGAAATAAAGTATATAAATATGATATACATACCTTGTCAGTGCAGAGGCGAACGACATTCGACAATTCTTGAACGACTAGATCCACACATTTCAGTGAAGGTTCTTTCAAACGACTAATCTGTTTTTTGACTATTGCCTCAAAGGCCAAATCGGGGGTGAAGAGACCAACCTGGGAAATGAAAACCCAATTTAAGAGAACGCAATGAACTCCTTTAAAATCATACGAATAGTCTGTAGCATTTCGACGAATGATAAAAGCCCGTTCAGATGCTTACCCTGACACCGTGAATATTTCTGATGGCAAAAGCGATCTCCCTCCTGAGCTCCTTCTCATCAAATTCCATTTTGACAATCTCGAAGGGGAACCTCTCGTGAAAAAGTCTATTGATCTTAGCACCGCCAGACAACTCGATTGTATTGATCAATGCTGAGCCAGAGCCTTCAATTGTACGCTCAAAGTCGGATTGCAGCTGCTGGATCATTCTGAAATTCGAAACAAATGGTTTCATAAATGGCTAACAAAGAAATCATGGATATTTTCTCTGTTATCATTAAGGTTATATATATATATTAACTAGTCCAATTTTTAAAGAAAAGATGTGAAAGTGTGAGTGATAAGTTTTTATTTATACCTCGTGTCTTCACTCCAAATATAAACAGTAAACAATATCATATTTTCAAGATTGTAATTTGTATCGTGTTATTTATTGAACAATAACAATGTATTGTCTACACATGTTAGATACACTGGAGGACTCATAAGCCTTCATCAATTTAATATTTAAAATATCGTCTTTTCTGCAGTTGTGCAGAATCCAGGATTGATGAACTAACTTATTAAAGGTTGTACTTTAATTTAAAAATATAAACATAAGGTACTTATGAAAATCAGCATATCAAGCATACAATGTGAACATTTAAAACTGGAACTAATGCTAAACATCCCAATACTGATGTTGATTAATTTGTTCAGTATTGCGATCCCTTGTGATTATTTGACTATTTTAATATTATATAATTAAGAGAATAATAACAAAGTAATTACATGTTTAGAACAATACTCACTGTAACATGGCCTTGGTTTTGAAAGCTGGGTCATTGGGCTTGAAGAACTTGTACTGCTCTACGTCCTTCTCGAGCATGAGTAATTGTTTTTGCAATTTATCTCTCAAGCCGGGCAAGGTGTCTCTGATGTGATTGGTCAGCTGCTGGTTCAACACTCGCTGCAGATAAGGTGTACCAAGTCTCTCAGCTAAATGCCGGTAAGATGGATGCCTGCAAAAAATATTAGTAAATAATCTGCTCGATTTCGACAGCTATAATTTCTTGAGGGAAGATGTAATAAAGTTTATCAGATCCTTACCCCAAAAAGAACTTTCGCTCAGCAGACATAGCCGCGTTGATGTCCTTCCTTCCGTCGATATCCTTTTGGGATCGGTTAACCACACCGATATATCCTCTTCGAAGAGGAAGCAGTTTATTTTCCAAAATATCTCTGGCATCCGTACCTTCGTCCATGAGATCGAGCTTTGTGATGACACCGATGGTACGGAGACCTGTAAATTTAAACAGCGACATTATAAACAAATTTAAATAGTTATTAAGCAGATCAGTTCAAGAATTTAAAGCAAAAAGAATGAAAAATGAAGAATTAACAATAACAAGCCTCCGTTTACCTTGCGGATCAACTTCTTTGGCCAATTTAAGAGCATCAGAGTTCGCAAGGTCAGTATTGGCCGGGGTGACGGCCAGGATAAGACAAGCATCCCTCCTGATGAACTGGAATATCATGCCTTTGATTTGGTTTTCAATATCGATCGGCTGGTCACCAATAGGGACCTTGGTCAGGCCGGGCAGATCAATCAATGTCAGGTTCAACACTAAAATTTGAAATATGAAAAAGGTTTACCCATGTGATGAATTAGTATATTTATAACTATTTCTTAACCCTTCAAACCCCGATGACATGTACGCACACCAAAAAAATGCTTTGTTTTTATGTCCATTTATAATAGCAAAAGTAGATAAATTAGATTGAATTTTGTATACTTTTTACCATATTTTTATTAATCCATAAAAACCGGTGACTAAAAAAATTGTTTTTTATTATTATTTTAAATGTTGATTTAATTTTTAATACATGAGGAAATATTTTTACAAGACGAGCAAACATTCAAAAAGTGATTTTTCACACAAATCTGTACTGAGCTTGGGAAATGATGATTTGAGTGTTGGAGAAACCACTGTTTGCTTGAATGTGTCAACTTTATGATTTAATTTTTATAGGAAAAACCAGATTTTTTTTTCGAATTGAAAAATTAAACTTTTTTATCTATTTATTTTTTCATCTGCGGCGTATTCTGCTATTCATTGAATGTGAGTTAGCTGCTAATCAAAATCTATTTCAGACACACGAGCCTGAAGGGTTAAAAACAATCATATTATGTTAGTTAATAATATACAAAGAAAGTACAGTGGAACCCCGATCTACCGTTCTCGCATTGTTCGTTTTCCCGCATGGTCTGTTTATTTTTCATAGTCACGGCCAAACACCCATAAGAACAATGTAAAATAATCCCGTATTAACCGTTCCTCGATTTACTGTTTTCCTCGATCTATCGTTCAAATATTTTGGTCCCGTCAAAAATATTATCCCGATTGACCGTTTTCGTTGAATATTTCACATAAATAGTCGTACATCGCATTTTGTTTCGCGTTTTTTTTCAGTGGAACCCCGATCTTCCCTTCTCACTATTTTCTTTTTTTGCATGGATCGTTTATTTTTTACTTGACCAAGACCCGCAATAAAAATATTTAATAATTCGACGTTAATCTTTCCCCGATTTACCGATTTCCTCAATTTATCATCTGAATATTATCGTCCTGTCCCAACTGACCGTTTTTATTGAATATTTCTTTTTAGCTCATAAATAGTCTTACATCGCATCTGGTTCTTCGAATTTTAGTCAAAAATAAATGAATAAATGAAGAAAACTAGAACTCTAGCTGAGAAACTGAAAACAATTGGAAGGCATTAAAAAAAATATTGGAGAAAAACGAGTTTAAGGGTCTGTCAAAATTTAACTACCAAACTACAAATAGGCAACTTAGGATGTATTAAGCAATTAAAGAATAAATTTACACATTCTTTAAAAAAAAGTTTAATAGATAAATAAATTATTTGAAAATAAAAGATTTTTGGGTATTATTTGAAGACTTCCCGCATTATCAGTTTCCCGCATTATTCGTTGATTTATTACGGTCCCTTGGAAAACGTAGAATCGGGGTTTCACTGTAATAAGCCCCACCATTTTCCGAGTAATTCAAAAAGTTGTTATTAGTATACAATATTAACTAAATACAATTAATATTGAGTTATCCTTGCAATTGGATACAAAAAAATAATAACATTTAAGGCCACCTAACAGTTGCGATATTACGTTTATCACTGCTACGCAATAGTCCTCCATGAATACTAATGAGGCATCAATGCACAGCAGATATATTCTGTCAAAGCCACTCAGAATTCAATTCAAAACATTGAAGGAATGCTTAATTGGGCAATAGGAGGCCTATCCGAGAATAATAATTGAATCAAAAACAGAGCATTCATATAATATCACACATCAAATAAACTATTTCACAACAGTATGCCTAATGGAAGATGTGTTATTCTGGACCATCAAACGTATGGTAATTTTCACAAATTAGTTTCTCACTGTGACAAATCAATAATTCGAATGATCATATGTTATCAATTCCTTTTTATTGGTAGAAATGTGATATCCGTATGAAAATTATTCAACAAAATTTGGCTAAAACTGTGTCTTCCATAGGAAATAATTGCCTACTTTAAAAAATAAATTATCGCTTTACATAGTTTCAGACCAAAAAATAGATATCACTTTTATCCAAATTAAATAGAAAAATAACAATAAAATACAAGAGATCTGTTTATTTACCAGTAAATCTATTCACACTGATTTTGAAGTAATTGAAATAGAAATTAAATCGTAAAGTTTGTGAAAGATCATTGACTAACAACCACGTGTTTTCAATGGAAACCTTTATCTAACATTATTATATAACATAGATATCAAAAATACTTTTTGAATTAAATCACGAAAATGGTTTTAATTATTTTTCAAAAGATCATGTACCATAGAAAAAATATAAATTGAATACCACTGAAATACTACGGAAGTCATTCATGAAATATAGAATATATCCCATCAGCTGATGATTAAAAAATAATTATAAACATGCACATAAAACTTTATCAGTTGTAATTTAATACAGTTATTATCAAACATTACTCATGAATTGTCAGCTTATCAGCTTGGTTTTGACACAAAAAAATAGTCTGTAATTCAAACTACCAATTATTCAAGTAAAAAAAACTAATTTATTAACCATTAGGCGAATAAACCCTCAGGTTAATGGGAACATTAGAAATGCCCTTATTGCTTCCGGTGATCCTGTCCGTCTCCCCTTCAATCTCCTGCCTGACCTCATTGAAGTCCACAAACTTCTTCCCCTTGCAGTGAAGAAACTCGGCATATTCTGCAACACAACAAAAAGAAAAACATGATCACCAAAAATTTACAATATCACAATAATTATAATTTACAACCTCATTTTATTTATTCGTAGATATAAAAATGTTAAGTCCTTGGCGCAGTGGTCTATGTCGTTGGCTTTTATACCGGATCTCACGGGTTTGAATTCCAGTGCGAGCAGCAGATTTTTTCAAACAATTTCTTGATTTCTGTTAGACGACATGGATGTTTGTGATGTGTAAAAATATACCCCCTCCACGATTCCAATCCTAAAATAACAGAACGCAGCGAGTGATTAGCCAACCACTATTTCTGTCTTAGCCTTAGCTTAGTAACACAAAAAAATCACAATATGGCGTTAGAATCGAATAGATCAAGAATAGTTAGTCATTAATGCATAGATTCTGTCGTGCAATGCACAATTGTGATTGAGGAAACTTTTACACCTTGATTGTGTTTTAGCATGGTCCATATAACTTCGGATTGCACACAAGAATCAAGATTAAAAAAAAAAAAAAAAAATGAAATACGGGTCTTCATTTAACGACTTTTTTTATTATGTAAAAGAATATATAATATTACTTAACTCATAACAAAAAATTACCATAGAAAAAACAGGCATATTTAATCACTACTGTGCAAAGGGAAATGAAAATTGTAAAAATATCTATATCAAACATAATTATTATTTATTTTTTAAAAAAGCACAAATCAATGAGACGGATATGTTTTGTTTTCATTTATAAACTTTGCGAGATATGTATTTGTTTTCAATGCCTCTTTGGTTGTGTAAATTAACAAATCAAGATCACACAAAGACCCGCCGAAACAATGTTGCAGCATTAATTGTGTTTAAACAGCGAGTTGAAAAAAAAATTCTCGAAAACAATTAGCCGCACTTTTTCTCGCCGAACGAAAACAAAAATATTATATGACTCATCCAATTGAATAAGGTCAAAAGGTGACCCTGTTGTGTTCTGACCAGCGATTTTCATATTTAGATCCGTAAATATAAAAATATTAAAGATGAAAGGAGAAATATTATTATGTAACTGACAGACTCAAACAGGTATTTCGGACAGGGAAAAAAATACATAGCATTATGTACGACGTCACCTCTAGTATGTATAGTGCTTATGTCAAAACAAGAGACGAGCGATTTTTTAAATGATAATAGCAAAATAAGAGCTTCATTGATTAAATATCGCATAATAAAATTTGACAAATATTAAAATTTCACACTTTCTATCGCTGAAAGATATCTTGTATTGAAAATCGCTTTAATTTGTAAAGCACGTTCTTCCAAAATCTAGCCGAAGAGGTGGATATTTTTTCTCTTGTCTGCTTAATGCAGCGATTTCCAAACTGGAAGGCGCGCCTCCCTGGGGAGGCATGGACTATTGCAAAGGGAGGCGCGAACAGTCCAACATATTTATTTACCCTTTAAAACGTGTCTTTATTACTATATGAAATAAAGTATGGGGAGGCGCGAAGATATTTTTTTCTTCAAAGGGAGGCGCAATGACAAAAAGGTCGGAAACCACTGGATTACTGTCAAGAAAAGTTCAATAGAGAATCAATCTCAACGTATTTTAACTACTCATGCAAGACTGCCGGCATACGATGAGCTGGAATAACTTTTAAACTGTGTAACTGATTTAGTTTTGTTATTAAAAAAATCACATTTTAAAATCTCAATTCGTATAAAAAAAAAACAGTTGTCCTGTACCGACCGCTATTGGAAAAAATCAATTCTTAAACATTTGGAGAATGATAATCTAAAATTTACAAATATTTATAAAACAAAAGCAATAGTGTAATTCACGATAATTCAAAAAAATGTACATACAACAATTCAGTTCGCGAGACAATAGAACAATCATTGGTTAACGATGATATAATGGCTGTTCAAGAATCAAGATAGATAAAAATACAGCTCGTTAATTTGTTTACATTTCGGTCGCATTTTTTCCAAAACTACAAAAATCAGAATAAAATTGCAAAAAATCTCAAAGCTCGCCTGATTGCAACCGTTATTAAAAAATAAAAACATTACACGTGTAGCGTGTACTACAAATAAATAGCGATATTTTACGAGAACAGAAGAAGCAAAAAATTAATTCCGTTTGACAAAAAAAAACCCTACTTGCCGTTTGAGCAAAAACTCTTCAACTCGTTAGCCATTTTAATGGTTTATCTGTAGAAGGCATTGAAAAGCCAATCGGCGTAGCATAAATGGATAAATTATTCGCTCATAACCCGTTGTTTTTGGATCAGCTGACTGTGGAGGGTGTGATTGTTAGGTTTTTCATTTACCGCTGAAGAAAAATCTAGCTAATTACGATGATAAACTAACGACAACACATCGTTAAGTAGAGGAGGTGTTAAGATCGGTAGGATATAAAAGATAGAGCCTTTTATTTTAGAAGAGCATAATTTAAGACGTAGCTGAAAGTTTTGTAGCATACGTAAAAAATCCACAAAGATGATTATACCTTCAAACGCGCTACCTAGAATGGAATGCACAATATAAACAAACAAGTAGTAAAATATTGTTTCAATCGAATCGAAATGGCGCCAATTTATAAGTATGCTAACTATAACGACATTTTTTTTCAATACCAACGGCAAGTACGTAATGCAATTACGCCGAGGTAAATTCGGTTAGGCGCGGTGGCGAGTTAAAGGTTTCTCAATGTCATCCTCAATAATGTGGAACCGAATAACTGCGATATTATTTCGCACCGAGATGGTTCAGCGGCCGTGCGATATATTTGTTTTATTAGCATTTTAACGAAACCGCGCAGTTGAGGGAACGCAGGTTTGATCCAACAATCAGGGTTCACGACCTCTCAATAAAAATAAACGCACCACATCCCGGTCTACCACAAAATACATTTCAGTGTTTACTCTTATCGGTCGGATTAATTATTTAAGAAAAAAGTAGTGTATCTGTCAATATCGCTGAAATCTTTTCATGGCATTCGGTAGCATAATATGTACTCAGCAAAAATCGATTTCGGGCAGATACGCCGATCTTACAAATCGCCTTATGTAAGATGTTTATTTTTTTAATTGCATTTAAATCCGACAACAGTATAAATATCTAACCTGTTGACACTTGTTTTCAGAAATATAGATAACAGCTTTGCGGTCGGTAATCTGTCAAATTTTCACGTACACACGTGCAATTTTTTTGTATAGTTGATGGAAAATGTATATATATGATGGAAAATGAGCCATTTAAAACTGGCATTTTTTTATTATATCCTCGTTAGCCGAAAAACAACTGTTACTTACATCACGTTCAAATCAAACTTCCCTAAATAGGGCCTAGCTTTCAGAATATCTTTGACGCGTCCTACGGAAAGTATTTTCAAAGCAGACTCATCGCTATATTTGAGAATTATTCAATATAATCGGGCTAACATATTTTTTGCCAATTTTTGTATCATAATATCAGCCCGGCCAGCGTTGCAATGCCACTCAAAGAAAGAAAGTGTTTGTGTTTTAATTGTGTTTATTGAAGTGCATGTTTTCTTTTTCTGTCTGTTAGACGTTTGCTGCCTATTGTCTATGGCCACACACGCGCCACATATTGTAAGTTAATTTTACTATAACCTTCGCGCAATTGTAAGCATACGTTGTCAAAATTAACTCTATGGCAGACATACAAACATTGATTTTTATATATAATACCTACTGTAAGTTAACTTTACTATGCCTTTAACCTTCCCGGAAGTGCAAGCAAAACGTTTGTCAAAGTTTTATTGCAATCAGATGAGCGGTGTGGCAACGCATAACGTACGAACATTCATTTTTATATATTAGAAGATATGCATTAATTAATGCATGTTGTTTGAATTTAAGATAAAATTCCAAATGTACAAATTTAAGGTATTACATATTTCTACCATGTAATACCTTAAATTTGTCCACAAGTCGGTACCAAACTACCAACTATTGCATATTTTCTCGTAGCATATTGCAATGCACATGATGTCTTTTCACCTCGTATTACTATCGTAGTATCTTTCTTAAGCGTGAAAATAAGTGAATACTATACTCAAATCATGATAGATTTTGTTTCTCTTTGTTGATAGTCAATTCAATAATAAGCAGCTGTTTTAGACGCTGCACTGGTGTATAAATTTGGGATAGGTCACAAACTGGCCTGCAATCCATGCCGTTCACCACAATAAACTCTCCTTATCAGTTATATCTTTGTATTCGTCCATTTTATACTCGAGCGATTGTATGGGAAACTTTTAAAAATAGTCATGGGTTTAATGCACTTGATACGTACGTATGTACTTCAAATAAAATTATTTGGTCCATTGGGTGCTCCGGAAAATACAAAGCTAATATAACTTCAAACACATAAAATTTCGTTTTACCGCATAAAATGTTAAATTCGTAATAATAATAAAAAAATCGTTTTGAAAATATCCAATATTTTTTTCGCTTCATATGAATGAAAACTTTTTTATTCTTTTTACATAGAGTAAATAATTTAATATATAATGCAGTTTATTTAACCACACCTGCGGAGATTTAAGCCAGGGCTGTGGAGTCGTTAAGAAATAAGACGACTCCGACCTTAGATAAAAACACGACTTTTTTAGGCTTAGTAGCATGCAGTGGCGCCACTTTTGACCGTAACGATTTGAATACACAATTATTTTTAGAAGGAATCAAAGTTATTGGTTTACTTCGAGTTCAGCTCCGGTTAACTGGATGGCTGCCACATACGAGATATCTGGTTTTTTGTGCTCAACACGCCAGAGACGAGTTATCTCGTCAATAACTAATTAAAGAATGGTGGCAAATTATAGCCGGCGTGCTAGGTACAAACGCACTCTTTTCTTCGGCAGCAAAATGGTTAAAACAGTCTGATTTCCTCGTAAGTAGATACTTAAATAAAAAAAATGTGTTATTTTTTAAATTTATTTCCAAACTGATTTTATTGAAATTTAAAATCTTTCGTTACAGTGGGGACCGCATTTCCAATAAGTGTGAGAAACACAGATCTACCCGTATGGTAACTACCAAATGTTTGGAGCCGTTACAAAAAAAAAATACTCCAATAAAACTATGTAATCCCAATATCGAAACTCGAGATTCGTTCCTGGAAACCCGTTAGCTACCTAATATGGAAAGCATATTTATCAGATGAACTATTGCGTGGATGGAGAAATTAATTTGGATATCATACACACTCCAAAAAGTACATAATTGTCAACAAACGACAGTAATCGTATGATAATTACAACATCATTGTTATCAGCGATATTATCACTGTTATCCGATATTTATCAGTGCAGTACCTCAACGATTTACCTGATAACGATGCCATGCCCGCTTTTGATATGGAGCATACGGACCCTCAATAGTATGTAATTGAACAGAAAAATGACGAATCAAAGATACAATAAAGAAGTAAACCGAAGAGTCAAGTTCATTATCCAAGGGTCGTGCGTTGTATTATTTTTTAGAAGAAAAGTCAAATATATGGAGGGTCGTCGAGCAGAAACGTTGTAAGTAGCTGAGATATTCGGGCCTCGCTTTTTCGAGCGTTATCCCGAACCGTTACCGCTAGGCCACAGCCGCCAGCTTGGGAAAAGTGTGTTCCGAAATGCACCGAGCTCCATCATGGCTACGTGCTTCTTGGGACACAATTTTAATAACCCGACTAACCTTCAGGCGATAAAATAAAACTATGTTTGCTCGAGTTAGTTACATAGTTAAAATTGGAATTGCTCGGCGTAGCGGTGTAATTCAGTCGGCAGTGAAGTGAAGCATTTTTACGCCGAGTCTTGAAAATTGAGCTTGAACTTCCTATTCTTTAAGCATCGCTAAACGTGTTTCATGCGATTGCAATTTGTCAAGAGTAGTTTCGAATAATAAATGTGCTGAAAACACACAACAATGAACTATAATTGTAATAATTGCACTTTATGAAGTGAAATTATTACAATATGTGACGCCAATACCTGGCATGGATTCGTCTTCAGACACCTGAACATTACCAGAAGATCGTATAAATATCTTTAATAAGGTAATAAAACATATATATATTTTTAATTATAATGTTTTCATACCTCGCTGTGAAACTTTTGAGAGATTTCACGAATCAACTCGCGGATGGTAGTTATTTTCAAGTCTCTATGAAGCAGTAAATTTCGCACATACCACGGGACTATCACGAGACACTGCCTAAGAATCGTTTTAGACCGAGAGCAGTTTTGCTCGACGACCCACCATAGTTTTTATTTTTCGTCTAAAACTAAAAAAAATAACGCGCCCTAGGACTTAAAGCTCCATAATTTTGATATACATACAATTTAAAAAAATAAGATGTACTCGGCAGAACTGAAGGATGCTGACATCTCATGGGACAACGCAAAGCGATATGCGAATTAGATTGAATCCAGTATATGCTCCATACGGTCATAAAGAAGGTATGTTATATAACTAGAAAGGCCTCAAGACATGCCAACGATATTATGAATCGGCTAGCGGAACAATTTCAGGACGACACATCGAGTATATCCGTTCGTCACTATTCTGCTAAACGTTGTGGCGATATAATAACAAAAAATAGCACAATTAATCATTTAAGGCAACCTACAGCTAACGGGTGATTTCTCACAACCACCCAATATGTTCAACCACTTTCCACAACTCTTTTGATAAAAAAAAATGAGTCTAGCCATCGCATTCGTGATTCTAGAACAGCTGTAAAGGAGCGGTCTTGATACCATTCACTTATCTAAATATACTGATAAAATAATACAAAAATACGGCAAATTCAATCGTCAAGTCAACAGGATATGTATATCAAATCAAGACTTACTGACTCGAGTAAGTAATCTAGCCAACAGCCTGTGTACTTACATTTCAAACGTCGATTTGTCTTTTTCTCAAAGTCGACGCTTGCTCGGGTGTCACAGTTGTGGCGCGGCTGTCTCCGGCCACCAACGGGGAAACTTAATTAATTAGCCAAACAGATTGTAATGGGAATCATAACGAGCATTGCACAAAATGAATTCGCTTGGTAAAAATAATAACGTACATATCTGATATCTGCGTAGTTAAAATGAAGTGCGCATAAGGCTTCAGCGAGAGAAAGTGTGAAATAATAATAAAACTATATAGGCCGTGACTAGCAACACCGGCTGTTTATTTATTTCCTCTTCTTTTAATAATAACATTGAAAGTAAGAACACAATAATAGCACAGCGGAATGCTGGTTATAATAATAATCGGAACGAATATCTTCAGTGCCACCCTGTTCAACGACGGCACTCAAACTGTTGCGGCTTCGAAGCCAATACGTTATCCAATAAAACATTGTTTCGTACACCAACGTTTCTATGTTTTAAATATTTTGATTTCCATATGAACTGAAATTCCATACAGCTTTACGTCGCTTTGCTCGATACAGTGGAAACCCCGATCTTCCGCTCTCGCATTCTTCATTTTCTCGCATCGTTATTTATTTTTTATGGTCCCAGCCAAGCAACCATACGAACAATGTTAAACAATTCCGCGTTCATCGCTCCCGATTTACCGATTTCCTCGACATATCGTCTAAATATTATGGTCCCGTCACAGATATTATTCCGATTGACCGTTTTTGTCGAAAAAATCTCATTTCGCTCGCTTGCCTCGCATCTCGTTTTTTTCCTAACTCACAACTTAAATACCCCCCATATAGAAAACTAGAACTATAGCTGAGAAACTAAAAACAATTCAGGACGGTGAAAAAAGTCTACGAGAAATACGAGTTGACATAGCAAAAAGTGTGAAATTAAAAAAGTACTCGAGCATGAAGGGTCTCTGTTAAAATTTAAGTGCCAAATTACAAATAGGCAAATTAGTATCATTAAGCCAGGGAGTCTTAACCCTGTGCCCGTGGGCGCACATGCGTCTTTGAATATATTTTCAAACGCCCTTACAATTTCTTACAAAGTATGTTACAACAAAAAAAAAAACAAAAAAATGATCATTGTTTACGATTCAGATGATCATATTACACTCCTAACTTTAAGAAATTAGTAAGAGAATTGCAATGACAAAATTTGCACTAATTATGCTTCATTATATTCTAAGATATTTTTGTACTGCGTATTCAATTTTAAATAGTTTTATTTTTAGGCATATACATGTATAATTTACCGACTTATAACAATTGAGTAATAATATAGTAAATATAACACATATGGCTAAAATCGTGATTTTTTTACAAGTCTGACGTGCACCACCCACTATTATCCTAGTCTCAAATGTGTCCATTACCACAAAAAGGATAAGAACCCATGTATTTATCAATTTAAATATATATATATATATTCATTACTAAAAAAGTGAAAACAATAAGTTTTTGAAAAATTAAACATTTGTTGATATTATTTTAAGATTTCAAGCATCATTGGTTTTTCCCATTTTTAATTTTTTAACCGAATTTAATTTTTAACGTCGCTAAAAACCTCATAGTTTCCATGCAATTAATGGTCGAAATACGACCTTATCAAATTTGTCATTTTTATAAGAAAAGTGTGTTTATCCTGTTCAGGAAAGAGTGGATATGGTCATTTTTGATCCCAAGCTAGATAAATACATACCAGGCTAGCCACTTTTTTATGGGCGACCAGTTAACAAAATTATTGGCGGTGATCGCCTGATATCGCTTGTAATTATATAATGAGAAAACAATATAAACGCATTTTCCGCAAGTCCGCGATCGACGCACTGGTAGATGAATCATCTCTGACATACTATATGTACTCACATATTATAAATAACGTGCTGAAATCGATTGTATTCATTCGTCATGAAAAATTATGAAAACACATATACCCAATGTTGTCAATTATCATCCAACAAAGTTTATTTTCTCCCTGCTAGTTTAAGCACTTAAGAATATTTTTAGACGCAGAAACTCGATTGCGAACAATTATGAACTAGACATTAAAAATACACATCATATTCGATTAAAAACAGTAAGACGAAAAATTTATTATCCCGCATGAGTGCTAGCTATGTTTTAATACAATCTCTCAAGGACCCGACAGAATTTTTATTCGATACCATGCATGCCTATGTGTAAACCAATTAAGTATTACATTATCGACTCTGCAATATCTACATAAACGAATGAAAATTTATTTTTACTTTAGGGTTTTTTAAAAACCTAATTTATAAGTGTTTATCAGACTATTTCGAACTAACGCCCCATTTGATGGCAGAAATTTGGCTTCAGTAATATTTTCTTCCTACCTCAACACCTATTTTTCAGATGAAGGGCGAATCATTTTTAAAATTCTCGCTTTCATCTCAGCAACACAAAAAAGTACTTGCTAGCTCTGTAACACAAAATCTGTTGTGCAACCCTAACGGAATTTAGCTTGTGCCATGGTTCGACAGCAACAACAGCTGAATAAAATTATATATCGCTGGGTTCTAAGAACTGAACTGATATCAGTCGATAAAGGTAGGTGACTGATGACAACTATTAATTTAATAAACTTTTAAAACATATTACTTAGTACCATTGGCGAATCCACGAGGATGACAGCCATGGCCACAGCCTAAAAGAATTAAGATGCCACAAATCGCAACTTTGATAAATTGTTATTTCAATCCAATTTTCTCATTTTATTATGTACGATCAATATTTTCTGGCATATTTTCTGAATACGCCAGTTCCTTCTACTCAAGATAATGGACAAAAATAAGACCGGATTGAAATGGTCATAAAATGAAAATGCGGCACATAAATGACATTAAAATCATACTATTTTGCACTACATATTTTTTTGATATAAAAGAATTTATTTTTTTATATCTCATCTAGGATCGTAACCTCTGTGACCCTAGCGAACGGGTGAGTTAAGGTTCAAGTCCCGGCAACGTGTATATAATTTAGATTCTTTCAATTTAAAATTGAGATCTTGGACATTGTTGAGAAAAAAAATCTCATCGAGTAAATTTCATGTGCTTTAAAATATCAGAATATGGGCGCATTGGCAATCATTAGCTGTAGTATATATTTGGTATTTTATACAATAAATATAAGCAAGAAAACCGTCGTCTCATCAAAGTCAAAGATGAAAACCTTTCGATGTAATTTGACAGTTAGCGGAACTGAAAGCGTTGGCATTTTTTACCTCGACACTTGTCCCAGTAGATATAGAACTTACTAAATATCTAAACCAGTGGTCCACAAACCGCGGCCCGAAATGACATATGTTGCGCCCCAAGATAACAAGTACTTCATCACCAAATTTTTCATTGAATATGACAAAAATAAGTGTTTGATAAGTAAAACAATTATGCAGTAACAAAGGTTTATAATTTGAATCGTCACTGATAGAAACGTCAAAACTTAATACAGTGAATCCTGTTTTTATGCGGTAGATGCGTTCCACGAAATATCGCATAAAAAATCGCACAAAAAAAGACTTCCATAGAAAAAGTGAGGATGCGTTCCATGAATTTTAAAATCTGCATAACTTTGAAACAACGAGTCAAAATATACCCAAAATCGTATAAAAAAACTTGACTTCCATAGAAAAAGTGGGGATACGTTACATAAATTTTAAAATCCGCATAACTTTAAATAAGGAGTTAAAATATACACTAAATCGCAAAGTATAGGAAAATTAGAGGAAAAACACTGTGAAAATATTAAAAAATATTCAGTCACTGTATGACAATTTTAAGTGTGTTTTAAAGCATGTGGTTCTAAATCACTCTTTTTCGGAAGAAATAGTCTGCGCATCAATTTCAATTAACAATGAAATTAGTGATCAGAGTTTATTCAGATTTTCTTTTTCGATAATTAATTGGTTATGCAGTTTGTTACACCCATAAATATTTTTTTAAGCTATCGTTGAAACTTGAATGCGCGTTCAAAATTTAAATCATTTAGAATGAAATGATCTTCTAATTTACTGAAAAGTTGGAGACCTTCTTGAATTATTTTCGCAGTGAAGGAACTGGAATTTCTTCCAGTTCGTCATCGTTTTCTGGCTTTTGTCATTAGTTAAAGTTAAATGAATGACATAATCGTCACTTATAGCATTATCCGTAAGTAATTCGTCGATATAATTTTCGCTAAAGGTATCAAACCTTACTCCGCCAAATTCATGTGCTAAAGAAATGTGTTTATGATTTATTCTCTATTCTATCCAAAATAGAACGATACATACATATTCTCGGTGTAATATTTAAAAAAATTACATATCGTAAGACATAGTAATTTTTTTAAAAATTTGTATTTCTAAAAAACCGCATAACTTCGAAATCGCATAAAAACAGGATTGACTGTACTATTCTTATTTATTTAATGTGATTATATCTTCACGGGAATAAATTTGCACCCGTTATTCATCTTTTTTACATTGAGTACCGTCTGTGGTGCACGTTAAGTCTGTTTTTAGATTATTGTTTTCAAAACACGCGTTGTTTGTTGTTTAAAACATTTTCCAACCCTATCTCAGCATCCATCAAAGAGGCCGATTCATTATTGCAACTAGAATTGATCGATTTGCAGAACGACGATCAATTTTAATCAAAATATCAGGAAATATCAGATACTTTTCATTGTTTTGAAAATTACAAAAGTAGCGTCACTAAAACCACTGTAACATGCGAACTAAACGTCAGATTATTATAAAATTTTGACACGTATTATTTGAAGGTTGGTACTTTCTAAAAATTATTTGAATTTGTCAAGAGGAGAGTCACTTAGAAGAGTTATCCGCTGCCGTCACTGTCGGTTACGAAACGTAATCGTTCGCATTTTTTTTTAAATTTATGACTGGGAAACGTGCTATTCAACGAATTTAATAAATGAATTGTATTTAAACAAGTTTTAGAGTAACATTACATCGCATGATTTTGCGTAGGGTCATCACTTCTTTAAACGCAGGGTCACTATTTCTAACTTTAAAAAAAACGCGTAACAACGAGTAAATCGCGTAAAAAAGTAAAAGTGCCGTCCAAAAAAATCGCGTAAAATCAAAATCGTGCAACAAAAAAAAAGGATTGGGTGTATATCATTATTTTTCAACACTTTCACCCTCTGCGTCCCGCAAAAGAATAGAAAATTGGTAAAATGGCCCTTCGTTCTAAAGCTTGTGCACCACTGAAATAAACTCGCTCCAGGATTCGGCGAAGCTGTAAAGATGGCGATAAATCAGAATAAAACATGTCCTACTCGGCAAACGTCCACGACGATAAGGGCGCAAACACACACAGGATGTCGACTCAGAAACGAAAGCAGTCGATTGCGGTGCAAACGCGAGAAATTATTATTATATTTCGAAACGATCTCAATTTCGCGCGTTATCATCATTATTTATCTGTCAACTATGAAGCTATGTACAATAACCAATTTTATTGCCACACAATCATTATTGTGGCGAGAACGATAAGGCGAATTTTAAATCCATAAATTTACTTATATCGGAGGGCAGGCGAATGAATGGCTAGGAAAAGCCAGAATTCGGTTTAGAAAGAGTTTTTTTCTTTCATTTTAGAACATTCTTGAGGGCATAAAGCATTAATCTATTTTAATTTAAACTTGAATATCGCACGGCGATCGATGTAGGCTATTGAAACAAAAAGAGACGTACTGAGGATACAGCATGACCGGTACCGATGTTTTTTTTTACACGGTTTTGAAAGTAAATATTTTAGATGATTTATTGTCCGTATTGTGAACAGGCTTGATTTTATTTAAATCGTTTTTTCGTGAACGAGCGCGTACGAATACACGGAGAGAAGAAAATATTGACTGTATTTACTATGATATTCCTACATCACATAAGGGCATTCAATACACCTGATAATCCGATATAACCCTAATGGGCAAGACTTCTCTTCACTCCTAAACTGCATTTTTCATTGTAATTTTTAAGATAACATTAAAGGTGTGTATTGATTGCAATCACCAAAACTATAAAAAGTACTGGGAAAATTAGCGATTTAAATGGAAACATGGCGGGTAGGGGGAGACGCGCCGCTCGTATTAACAACTATTTTAGATGGAGAAATTTCAGCGGAAATAAAGCAAGGAGGGAAACGCCTCGTCTTACTAAAAAAAAATACAAGAGAAATGCTGCTGTAAGCCGTTTATCATTACAACAAATCGATATTGCAAATTATATTTTTTTTGAGAATTAAACAATAAAATTTCTATCTATTTGCGGGGGAGGTATGTATCCAACTGAACCATCATTGCAAGGATTATTCCATTCAAAACGACTGCTCAAAACGAAGACTCTGCTTGCCTTGTAGTATCAACACAAATAAACAACAAATACGCACAAAATGTCTTATGTACTTCTACTTGTGAAAAATAGGATTTTTTGGAATTATTATCAGCATTATTTCAATTGATTTCTCTTCAAAGGCATGGGTGTATGTTATGTTGTTCTCTCTCACCCTTACAATCCTAAAACTAACGGGACGTAGAGAGAGTGATCAGTTAACCACTAGTCGTATCCTATCTCTATCCTTACTATCTTTGAAAATGAGAGGTTGAAAAACAAGCAGTTCGAGTAGAAAAACTTTGGTGAGATACCTCCATTAGAAGATGATATGCTATTGGAAGCGAAGATGGATCAAAAGAAAAACCCTGTCGATTTTAGTTATTGATATCTGAATAAAAATAACAACAGCATATCAAAGGTTCGATAACTATTGTACAGTCTGCAAATAATTCTTAAAAGCTGGAGCTTTTAAAAATATCAATGCATTGGAATTCATTTATATATAATTATGAGTGTCGTAGACATTGTTTCATATAATATTGCATTGGTGACCCATTAAATTCATTATCGATTTGAAAGTCCACTGCCTTGCAATGATTGTAAATAAGAAACGATGCAGTCAAAGAACTGAGGTACTCTTTGGTGATAGCTCGTCGTTTAAGAATTATAATTAGGGCTTGCAATTTACCGTCAAATATCAATTACTAGTAAACGGTAAATTTACCAGTAATTGATATTTGTTACTAGGTTTTGCTTACAGCTGGGTCCTAGATTAAAACTGAAATAATTAAAAATATTTCTAAGATGAATAATGTCATATGTCTTTAATGTTTTCATTGAAATATGGAAATGAGTGATTGAATAATCATTCATTTTCATATATTATTGGTAGATGCCACATAGAGCTTGGATGACTTAGTGAGAAGTTATCCGTTGACTTATTGATGTATTTAATATATTAATTACATAATAGATACACTTGGTATAAATTCCTAATAAAATTTTCTTAAAATAAGAAGACAATTATAGGAATGAAATTACGCTCCCACAAAAAAAATATATTCTTTCAACATGAAGGCTTATCCTGAATTTTGTAAATATTTTGTAAAAATCATTCTGATTCAATACTATTATAGTTGGTCGGCAGGACATTTTATTTGTGGGATATTTAAATATATAATTTTTCAATTATACAAGAATAAAAATACACAAATAATGAAGAATATATATATGATTACAATGGGTGTTTCAATGATTCTAGAATTGAAAACATAATTCCACATTTCGAATGTATATTTGCAATAATCCACTGTTATAATATGCGTGTCTGTCCTTAATTCGTGATAAAATATTTTTCTGTAATTACCGGTTAGTTTTCTAATTTACTGATATGTACAATTTTTTATTGATTTACCAGTAATGTTAGCCCTAGTTATAATAAATTTGATAAAGAAAAGTTGTAATTCAATGGTGTCGGTATTTTTTATAATAATTCAATACATTCCATAGGCGTAAATAAAAATTAACTAGATGTATAATAGACAACATGCTTGACTCAACACATATGTGTGGATTGCATGCTGTATTAAATGAAATATATAAGAAAATGCGAAAAAAACTAATATTTTAGCCCGTATATTATATAAAGAATTTTACTGCTCCGAAGATGATTTTTTGTCTGAGTACTTGACCAACACATAATATTGAAACATTTGGTCTTGATTTATTTGTCTGTAATATATAGCACACCACTCCTCTTGTACATGATGATTGACAAAGAATTGTAAATAGATATTGATTATTGTCTGTGCAACTTATTAAAAAAATATTTTGCAAATATTCAATATTTCTGTAAATTATAAAAAATATTATAATCCTTTATATCATGTTGTAGATAAATTTAGTGGTATCTATATGTTATTTGTTGAAAATTATTAAATGTTTTTAAAACTTTTGGGGTAGGCATTAGCTAAAAATTGTTTTTCATAAACCCTCCAAGGACGATCGTGACCATGTTCACTGTAAACACCGTTGTCTATTGATCCCACTATTCATCCTTTTTCTACCTGAATATCGTTGCTTTCACTCAATTTTGGTTAAAAAGGATACAGACTTAAGTTAGTCATTAGCTGCAGGGACGGAAATTACAACCAAAAGCACATGTGATTTTTTTAATTTCCGTTTATTTTTAATGGACTTTTTAATGAAATTATGAAAAATCAGAACCTTTGTCAATCATATTTTACTTACAATAAAAACCTCCACACATTTAATTGCTCCTATAACTAAGCCATTTCATCTTTCATTAATATATCTGGCAACTGACGCAGACCACTTACCAGTACAAGGTGCATCTTAACAAATAAGAAGACGCCTAAACCGACCATGTGGTAACAAGAAGTTATTATGTTTTTATTTTCACTTTTAAAAAGATGGAATGTTTTAAGAAACTCACCAGCAGTATTGTGGATGAGTTGCAAAATAAGTGGACGTCTGGTAACGATTCCAGAACCTCTGGGCAGGAAATCCCTGTAGATAAAAAAATATTGATTACTTTTGCAACAAATTTTCATTACCAATTCATTTGAAAGATTATAATATGAATTGGCAGCTATCCCTTCATGACACCATCAACACAACCACAGAACTGTGAAAAACTCTCAAAACTCTAATATGAATGAATTTTTACGACACAGCCAAGATTAACAATGAAATATTAAATGGAAAAAATCAATATATGCCATTTTCCCATGACAGAATAATCTGATCTCTCTGCTAGGAGTTTTTACTAATGAACTACAAAAGCCGACGTTGTTGTGACTTTTTAGTTAACTCATTATGTAATAAAATATTTTGATATCACTATTCATTAGACATCCAAGACCATTTTTAAGTGAAATTTGTCTTTGGGTGGCTCTTTCTTATATTGTAATTATTTGCTACTCTACTGATTCTATTGTGAAATACTTTACATGTACTATGCAAGATGAATTTAGACTTTTTGGAAAAACTCAATTTCTGACTCAACTGTTGACACACCACATCACTTTCAAATGTAGATTCTTTTATAATATATATATCAAATTTAATTAACGTTAATTTTTGCATATGCGACACTAAATAACAAGTTTTCAATACAAAATTAGCATAATATGATACAAATTCTGTTTTTATTTTGTCAAGTAGTAATTTCATTTGTACAACTTGCCTTTGCACAAGTTTAAAATAAATAATAAATACATATTTATGATCTGGATTGGTACTTTGTATTGAATGATAAACTGAATGATACTTCCTTGCCATGATAAAATTACAATATATTTTCTAAACCAAACATCTAGTAACATAGACATGAAGGTAATCAAACAGTTTAAAAATAGAATTATCTTTTACATCAATATTTAAAACAATAATTAAAATAATAATTAGCATCTTCATATGCCCAACTAATGGTGCTATTAATCAAGTATTGATGGGTTAATAAGAAGCCTAGTATAACATCAAAAACGGAATTAAAGGTTATTGGATGGAACAAAGCAATTCATCATTATAAAGCGTTTGTCAAGTCAAAGAATGAGGAAATATTCAAGAGTACATATTCGCCATGACTCACCTTGTACTACCTATATTATCTAATATTCAACATCTTTAATATAAAAAAGAAAGTAGAAGAATTGACACATACGTTCATTTATAACAAAGCTATACAGATATTCATTTTGTGTATATTCCACCTATCAATAGACATTTTGAAATGAATTACGATCGTAAACAATGTCACAAAGATTGGGCTATCTGTCAAAATCAACTGTCAACGATAATAGCTTCTAACGTTTGTAAAGTAGTTAAGAAGAAGTACTTGACAATCGATTTGTGTTAAATTTTGTATCGGAAACAATAATAATTATCTACTGATAGTAAACATTGCCACTGTACCTTCCAACGAAATTTTCCAAAACGGAACTCTTTCCTGCGGACTGGCCGCCCACTACGGCGATTTGTGGCAAATCTAGTTGCATATGAACACCCAATTGTGTAAAAGCATCCTGCAGCTTATTCACGATAGGAATAAGCTGCTCCATGCCCGTATTCCCGGCCATTTTGAGCCGGTTTTGAAGAGAAACCTTTCACAAGAATTCAACTCGATATACTCTGGACGTTTACCGATTTTCAATATGGTGGAGAAGAATCCGCGCATGCGTCAAGTCGAAATTTATTTTCTACGGGAGTGTCATTCGAGTGTTGCTATCTCTTTCCCCAGTGGTACTCAACAAAAGAACGCACAGCTTTTATCGATTTTTCAGTTAAAACATATTATTTTCATATTTTTATGCAAAATAAATTCGAAGAAAGTTTCTCTAGAAACACTAATATGTGTTAAATTGACTCCAACAGAGAAGAAAAAATATGCATGATGTAAACAAATTTCAATATTGTATTCATATGATGAAAATAATGAATTCTTTTTTGTGTTATTTATTAAGTTATATTATTTCACGGTCATTCCCAGGTCAATCAACGTGTTATGTTATTATTTTATTATGAAAAAAACTAATAAGTGTGTATTTTATGTTATGTATAATAATATTATATCACGATTATATTTGTGATGTACATATAATGGGTTTGAAATAATGCGATGTTGATAACCCCTGTTGTGCATATTGAAGATGTGCAAAAGAGGCCGATATAGCTATCTTGAGAGTACTTTAAGTTATACAACCAAAAATCATTACAAAATCAACTTTTAGTAAACTGAACATTTTTTCGTAAAATTATAAATTAATTGTATTTTTGAAAGTGTCATAAAATTCATTGGAAATAATTTTGAAATGTTTTCAACTATTCCTCACTTTCTAAAGTGAGCCAGAAATATAGACGATAATGAGAAAATCAATAAGCTATGTCCTGCGCGTTTCAAATATAGGACACGAAATTCAACTTTTCATTGAAGAGATGTTAAGTCGAGTGACTAAGAGTATAAGCAGATTATATCATATTGTATTGATTTGATAATAATGCTAGTAATCAATTTCTTTTGAATGGTCGACCCAAAGCAAATCACTTATGTCATATAATATTAATAAATAAAGATTTTTTTAATTAATTTTTAAACTTTTGATTATTGGATGATTCATAAATATTTATCCAAAAAAAGTTATGCCAGTTTCGATGCCTAAAAATTCAAGACAAAAAGTATTGTGCTTTTCGTTCAGATTGGATACCTACCCATTTACAATTAAGCGCCATTTTCACAAAATTGACATTTTTGTTCCAATGACAACATCGCAAATCAACTGTCAAATTTGAAAGTTTGACGTTTAACTCGTTAATTCGTACAGCAATACACTGTAAATTATTAACTTCTGAATTACCAGCAAACATTCATATTACTTTGTGGGAAAAGTACCTTTATTTGAAACAATGTCTGAGGAGGATTGTGTATATTCAACGATTTCATCCATTGTAACTGAGGAACCTAGTCTTAAAAGTTCTATAGCATATCTAACATGCGTTAAAAATCAAGATTATGACTACCAAAAGGTCGAAAATGATATAAAGTCTCTATTCAAACTGTGCAGCTCTGATAATTCATCTAACGTTAACTTTTTTGTAGAGGACATGATTAAAAACATCACCGACGGGAAATTTAAAGAATTTCTCAGTATAAAACCTGATATTTTGCCAATGGATGATAAAGCATTACGTGAAACTGTCAAACTAGTAGAAGTTATTATTTGCGAGCTTGATGAGTTAATCGAAAAACAAAAAGCATCACCACAATCAATAGATATCTCTAAAAGCACTCATGACTCCATTTCAAAGTTTGATAGTGACATTGAGACAAAGAGTTCTATAGAAAAATGCATTAGTTCTTTGAAACGTCTTCAATCTAACTTTTCGGAATTTGAAGTGGATGGTAAATTTTTATCGAAAAGTAACACCAGAGATTTGGCATTCGAAAACAATATAAAAAAATTGATAAAACAAATTGGTGATATTAATATGGTTAGTCATTCTTAATTTTTCTCATTTATATATAACATAAATAAACAAGTTAAAATGAGCTGTAATATGTGTGTACTAATTCTACTCGATGATAAGGACCATTTGTACTCATCGCTAGCTTTTTAACTGACGAAAGAAAAACATTAGTTTTAATCAGTCGATTTTGCGTCCCATTACCAGTTCTGATCATTAGATAAAATTGTGTAATTTTGCTCCAAAATATCATGTCAATATTTAAATATAATAATTTACTACAAAGAATTATTGACCTCAACACCTTAAAAGATGTAAAATTGATACCTGCCTTTGTGGCGAATTGTTTATTTATTTACGTATTTTCATAAAGTGTCAGTTTCTGGAATACTCATTCTGAGAAGTTGCCAATCTAGGGAGAAATTGAAATACATGATAATTGTATGTTATTTTGACTTCTTTATTGTCGAAGGCTGTTAACTAACAGTTCTCGGTAAAAACACTTTCAATTTATGAAAGTTATTATTTTTAGTCGCCTTTGCTCAGCTGAAATTGAACATATTTATTGACAGCAGTACTGATCCTGAGTTTGATAAAATATATATACCTATTTCTAACATTATTTTATTAATTTATACAATTTTGAAGCATAATAAATTTTCACTCTTATGACCATTGAAAAATCTTTCCTATATTAAACAGAAAAATAATTATTTTTTAATAAAAAAAATCTATGGCAGTCAATATTGAATATGCATTATCCTTTTAGTTACTTACGTATTAAAACTTTCTTTTTCAGTTCATTGATTCAAAGCGAACCATTTCAAGACTTCACAAGAAGAAAAACCGTGAAAAGAAATCTACTCCTGCGGCATCCGCATTGTCCACAGCTATCTCCGAACTTCTTAAAGAAGTTGAAAGTGTAAATTACATACCTGAAGATTGACGTTTCCATATTTAGTATTTTGCTATTGCAACTCACATCTCTCATTTTTTTCAAAGTATATCCTCTCACACCTGAGCGACATGATGAGTTCATGTGATGTATTTCTGATTTTCATTGTAAGTGTTGTTACTATTAGATATTCGCTTGTGTGTAATATAAAATTACAATTGATTTCTAGTGGACAGTTTGCCTTACAAGACAAAAAAATATTTATTTTTATAAATGGTTTTCTTGGGGTGTTTAATGCTTAAAAATAAAAATACATTTGTCCGATCGATATACTTTTATTTGAATGTAATTGCTTATAATACAAGAATCCTATTGAGATAGCAGTTCAAACCATAGTTATGCGTGAACGGTTTATAATTATATATTTTTTTAAATTCGTTTTTAATTTCTAAATCATTTCACCTTCGTTCCAACTCGGTGTAAAAAAAGGGATGTTTTTATCGGCCCCTCCCTACATTTAACAATGATTGAATATAAATAGTTTTCTCCACTTGACAAGTTTCCTTTATTAGGATCGTGTTGCACGCTACAGAATGCAAAAAGGGGTGCCTAATACAGAACACTTCAAATCTTACACGTCTAGTTGAGAGGTTCGTTTAAATTTTTCATTTACATTCCACATACATACAACAGTTTAGGGATAATCATCATCAATTGCGCAGAAATAAATCTATTTTTTTTATCATAGGTATATATAATTTTTATCTAAAAATGTTACAGCGTCCATTAAATATAACCACATGAAAAAAATTGTTGACACAATTATTCATTTTAGAACAATTATAAACAAATTAATATTACCATTCCTCAATAATATAATTGTCACAGGGGAATACTGAAAGTTTACTTTGTTGAGACACATGTATCTCAAATTATTAATTACAAAATAAATAATTAAATGCACTCTTATGACGAGTGCAATAGTCGAAATCATCCATACGCTATTTAGAATATAGCCGTGAAAGAAAAGTTTCCATTAGAATTATTACTACAGATCATAATACAAAGGCCTTGGTCACTTTATCATAGTTGGTAATGTTACAAAATATATGCATTACGAAGCAGTTAAATTTTGTAAATTCACGTCATGTGGTTGTATGTATTCAAACCTTACCAGATGTGTAACGGTCACATAATGTTATTGGTTATCATGCAATTATCTTTGCATGGAAAATGATATGTCTCACGTTACGAGAAAATAAATAATTGGTAATTTGAATTGCCTAAAAAATAATAAAATCTGACTGAAGTCAATTTTATTGGCTGGCCTACATGCATACCTAAATTATATGTGCTGCTTATATGAATTAACATCAGTCGAGAGTGACTTAAAACAAAACAGTAGTACCTAAGGTAATATAGTGTTAATATTAGACACCCTTATGTGATTTGTATAAAAATGAGTAAATCAAATTGTTTTAAAAGACATCATTATTCATTTTGAAATACTTAGATACAGCCCCACCTAGAAACAGCCAAAAAAGCATTCGAGATATCAAAACAGGCATTATTCAATTTCGTTATCAGTCACTCCTATCATTGTGTAAGTAGCCCACTATCTTAATAGATGCACCAAGCTCTAAAAAGAATCTACACATTTTATCAAAGCTGAACAATATTCAGCACTCCTGAGTAGATTGTTGAAGATACTCTTTGGAAAAATCTTCTTTTCTTTGCCCTAAATGTTCTCACTTCTAATATTAAAACCTTTTGACCACATGGACTGTTGTAAAAATTATTCTTACCATATTTAAGATTCTAAATTTCATAAGTAATCTTCTTTTGTTCAATAAATATTGAATATTTTAAACATAGTATGGTAGATTTTGATGTATGGATGAATTATAATAATGCAGAATTTTAGCTATTTGTAGATATTCTATTGAGAATTAGTCAATGGATATTTTATTGCTGAATGCAATGTTAGTATACATAACAAAGGTACCCAAAAGATAGTGCTTGAAATAAAACTGTTCTTCTTTGACTATTGTTGTCAGTATATTTCAACTGCAGCAGATATTTTTTTAAAAGTCAATTATAAAAAAACTACAAAGGAAGAGGTAATTTCAGGTCAGGTCATTGATTTACGATTTCATCATTGTATCTGTAATTTATTGAAAGCTCGACTACTAATAATTGCACAAAATAAATAAAAAAAAATCAATTAAAATTCAGTGTCTCCTGAGTAGTAACCGCATTCAAATCTTTACAAAAAAAAAACACTCGTACAAGTCACATCTTAGTACAAAAACTAATCAATTTGTTAACCTCACATATTGTTTCCCTTTCTTATATTAATCAATCATGTAACTCATCACACGCATAGGCAGGCTCAATATATTATTGTATCAAATTTAAGAGTAATAGAATGTAACAGATTCTAATGTACGCTCAGTAACTTTCAGAATATTATATTTTCAATTGTTGGTATCTGAGCAAAGGAACATAAAAAAAACCATATCTAAATTTGCAAATATTCAAGTTTCAATACAATTTTTTACTATTAAGATATTTGGTTTTATATTATTTTATAGATAATTTAACACCCCAATATCAATTTAACAAGTAATACATGATTATTACTAAGTTTATGGATTCTATTCTATTAATTGATTTTTATGTAGTGAAAAGATTTTGTTGTGTCCTTGTCTTTGCCATTCCAGCTGTGCTTGTGAATTGTGAAGATCGGCAGCCAAAAATTGCCTGCCAGTGTGTATCAGGTATTGAAGATAATAAAATCATTGATTCGATCGATAGCTACCTTTCGGCGAAATTCTGCTCGACTTTGCCACTGACCGACCGAGAGAAAGTTATATTACATTAAACATTTGTACGAAATAATATAACACTACATTTTCCACCAAATCATTTTTGAATTTTATTAGAATAAAAACTTCTCATTTGAAGAAGACAGCGGACCACATACTATATTAAATACATACATTAATTATTTGGTTTTAGGATAGTTATGGATTTAAATATTTATACATCGAATCTTCTTGGAACACTCCACGATAAAAAAAAAACATTCAGGGTTTAAAAATTACAAAGTAAATTATAGATTATTCCACCTTTAAATGACAAATTGTATAAAACTTGGCAACGCCGATTGCTCCAGAAGAAGTTTTGATTGCAAACAAACCATCGAGGTGCACTCACTGTGGAGGTATGATTTTTTTGTATACAGAAAAAACTATGACCATACATCGAGGAAGATATTCATGCGTGCTGTCTAGCTTTGTTTCGGTTAAATACTCCAAAACTACTGTAACGGTCAATTTCAGATTGTGGAAGGTTTGGAGCGAACCAAATATTTAAATTCATAATTATTCTAGTCCTAGAATACAACATCGCAGTTGAGAAATGATCAGTACACTGCCGTTTGTGAACAGACCACAACACAATTTTTTTTTTAAAACGCCATCAAATCTCTTTGAATCATTTTATTTTGTGATTGACAATAATTTGGTCACAAAGGCAAAAAAAAAAAACACACGAGTCAAAACAACATTAAAACTAATATTAATATTGATGTGGTTCACTAAAGTACTGCCAATAAACAGAGGAACAAAAAAAAAAGGTTTAAAAACAAAGATTAAAGCACCAATGGAAAATATTTTAACTATAACGTAACTTAAACATTCACATCACTCGACTGTTATATTATCTCAAATATTAACCAATACGTGATTGAAATCCATTTTTAAGACATTTTACACAGACAAAGGAGTGTTTTTTTTTTCATTTTTGGTAGAAAATAAATAGGATTATAAAATGAGAGTTACACCATTTTGACACTTGCGGCACAGAATTTTTAAACCAAGCAAAACGTTCACAGGCATCAAACGCCACACACGCCTGCACACTAAAACGTAAAAATTGTATATTCCACAATCCGTCGTGAACTATACTTTCTTCCACTCCCGCCCTCACACCTTACGTTTCATTTTGTCCTTCGCGAAACAGGCACGTTTAACGTTGACCGCATTCCTTGATATGACCCATTCAGTTCAATAATACGCACGTCTGAAGCTTTTTTCAACAGACACGAGAAAATAATTACACCGCCGTACTGAAGATTTCAATCACTACAAAGACATGTCGCTACAAACAAATGATACCAGTTTTGCCAAACCCCCACAAAAATTAACATCAATGTATGTTTTGTGGAGTCTAACAAAACATACAAATTGAGAATTTACTTTTCAATACTTTTCTTCTGTTCATTTGATAAAATTGACCGCCCCGCAGCCAAGCCGAGCACTTATATCATTTTCTACGAGTCTCATCATTGCACGCGAGCCCAACGACAGTCACGTCAGAATCTGTCGTTGATGAGTCACAGGATAAATGGGATCTCCAATGAAGTGCCGGCCGAGTTCAACTGACGGTGGCTGTCGGTCATAAGCAGGGAAAATCTCACTTTCATGTTCCTTCCGCATTATTAATTCATCATTTTTAACCGAGATTAACTCTCGTGCCCGCATTAAAATTTAGCTACCTTTATTCATAGATGAGAGTTCAACAAGGTTGCAATGTCACTGCATAGACCAGGTAATTAATTCTTCACCGCACAATTTGAAGATTGAAAATTTACTGAGGGATATAAGTCCGAAACTTAAAAGACAACTGTGGCAACTTCACAATGTCACCTCTTGTTTAGTTGCCATTCTAAATGCTCACGGTAGTAAATAAAACAAAGTGAGATCATCAAAAATCTCATACGATTCAAATGTTCTGAGAAGAAAAGAGAGTCATATTGCAGATACGTTTTAAAGAGCCAGTTCACTTTTAATTTCAATCTGTTCCGTTTCATTTTCTGCAGTCATTTCAAATTTTCTTTTTTCAATTAATAAATTAATTTCAAGATCTCTCAACTGAGATATCTATTTAGACATTTCAAAGAACTCTGTCTGATGAATATTTCCTGGAAAGCAAGTCCATTCAGGAAACATAAATTTGTCTGATTCGACAGTTCTATTGCAAAATCAACTCATTTCACTGCAGGGGATTTGAAAAGTGCCAGCGAGGACGGTCCGCTGTGACCGTTTCAAATCCACACGCACTCTGATAGACAGGATCACCAATTTGTCACCGTCGGCTTGCTTGAAATTTAAAAAAAAAATCCAAATTCAAGATTCTATTGAACGCCGCAGGGAAGTGAGCATGTTATATATTTTTTTTTGTAATCTCTTAAGAGATATTTTGTATAGCAGATACACCTTTCATTCCGCTTTCTTCTCTTGTGCGGCATCAGGTTTAGAAACAGTAACAGGTGTCGCAGCCGAGACCGGCAGGGGTTCAGCAGCAGGCGAGACGGCGACCGGGCAGCCGCTCTCCTCGCTAACTACGCCTTTTTGCTGACCTGGGCCCGGCTGTTGTTCAGTTACAGATGAAGGCACGCTCTGCTGGTTGCCTGCAATGTCAACACAATGAATTTCAAAGTCTCAATGCGAGTAAAGTATAAGTTATGGCACTCAAATCAAAATAATGAAAATTATCTGTAGTTACATTTCAGTTGGCAATTGCTATTACAGAATTTTGTTCATTATATTGATGTGAATAGAAATTAAAAAAACAAAATAGTAAAAAAGTTTGATCTAGCATACTTCTAGGAGTGTTAGGTTGGTAGTATCCGGTACCGGGGTGTCGTGGATGTGGTTGCCCATTACCGGGTTGATGTCTGTTGCCGCCTCCTCTGTAAAGAAGATGATGAAGAAGTAAAACCAATTCTCACAATTAAATAAAGCCAGATAAAACATTCCATAAATGTGGATTTAAATAGAGATGAGGTTGATTTTACCTGTATTGTGGTGGTGGTAATTGATGAGCAAGCGGCGGAGGAGCATGCGGTCGTTGAATAGGTGGGGGATAGCGCTGCTGCATTCCACCACGAGTGATCGCCATATTCAGTGAAGCCTGTCTGCCGTTTGGCTGGATCACCTGCTGATATGACAATACGATCAATTTGATGATTTATATAAAATAAATTCTAAGAATGTTAAATGTATTCAGGGTCGGCTCATGGCGTGTGTAAAGAGTGTGGCGTACACAGGCACCGCACTTTAATTAAGATTTTAGCACTATCCACTCATTTATCAAATACCAATCGGAAATCGCAAAATATGTTAATATAAACAAATACATTTCTTGTGACAAAAAAGTCTGTACATAGATGTCCAGCGAGTGAGTCATCAGCAGAAACCTTATGAGCTGGCAGCGCAGCCACAAATTGACGCTTGTAAATTTGGAGTCGCTGTATTTTTAGGATAGTGGTTTAAGGGGGTTGCACGTTGTTTATGAGCTAAATGACAAATGTTCAACATTAACAATAGATGGGGAATTTTTTTTGACAAGACAGCAATACAGTTGTGCATGCTTATGAACGGAATGACAAATGTTTGATAAAACAACAAATCAGGGGAATATTTATGTTTGGACAATAATATTTAACTGATAAATCAAAGTAATACATTTTCATGTATGGCATGAACTAGCAACAACTGGACATGCTTGCAATAGTATGCACCAAAGCTTATATTTATAATGATATAAATATGTATAAATATAAGCTTATACCCTACAAATATAACAGTTTTACCGTTGTTAAAATTTTGAACAGCTAGTAATGACCCAGGCAGTGAAACCATTTATATTTGAGATGTGGGATACACATGCTACACAAATTTGTAATGATATTTAGGTTAATTTATATTTTATCTGAAGCTCTTAAAGGGAATTTTAGACTGAAGAACTGAATTTTCACAAGGTGCGCGAAACATTCTTGCGCGGACTGTACATTTATCACTTCTGAAGATTAACAGCGACGTTAGATTTTGATACTTTTCATATTTAACTCCATACTGCCAAATTCAGTTGCACTCTGGAACTAGGGCATCGGTATAATATATACCTGTTGAATGTGTTGATAGGGCTGCTGAGGAGGCTGTTGGTATTTGTGATGCGGAGGGCTATGCTGCTGTTGACCGGCTTGTTTCTGTTGTTGATTTTGCTGCGATTGTTGTTGCTGCTGCTGCTGTTGGGCAAAAGAGTTAGCAGCTTTTCCTTGTGGAGGAGCGGAGCCCTTTGGTGATGCCGCACCTCCCGTTGAACCAAAACCAGAGTTGCTCAGGTTGCCAGAAAACATTCCATTGTTATGCTCCTGCTGATTATAAGTAACAAAATGTCAATTGTTAATAATAATATTTGCACATGGTAATTACATTATGTTAAATGATAAAATAGTAAATTTAGAAAAATAATGTTGAGGGACTGAAATGTCACAAGAAAATATTTTTTTTGTGATTTGGATTCCAACATAATATGCTCTGGCATTCATTTTTAACATTACAGAACATATAGAAGATCTGCATGTGGCTTTCATACAGAATGCAAAAAGTTTGGCAAGCATTGAAATCGTACATGTCAATTAGTATAAAGATAACTTTGCAAGAGGTAAAATAAATTATGTAAATTAATATAAAGGAACTTAGTTGAAATAAATTATCTATTAGAGAGGAAATATACCCAATATCCAACCTGCAGGGGGCTTTTGAGCTGCTGCGGCCTAGAGGGATGCGATTGATGATCTTGTTGCTTGGCCCCGCCCCCTGCTCCTACTCCGACACCCACCCCCACACCTACTCCGACGCCTACTCCCACATATTGCTGCTGCTGTTGTTGCTGCTGCTGTTGTTGTTGCTGCTGCTGCTGCTGCTGTTGTTGTTGCTGCTGCTGCTGCTGCTGCTGTTGTTGGTGCTGTGCTGCACGCCCATACTGCATAGCCAATTGAAATGGCGAAAGGACCTAATAAAAGTGAATTTTGAATTACTAGGCACGACCAACTTCACTGTGCGTCATGTTTTTTTGCAAATCCATATTAATTTAGATTTAAAAAAAATATGGTATTGGTATTTTCAGAATAATAAAAATTCACTGATCCCAACAGGTTGAGTTGCAGTGGCGTATTATGCACTTGGCAGGCCCCAGGTGCAATATTTTTTTGGGGCCCTATTATTCGAGTAACAGCATTGCAAAAGTCTACGTTAAATAAGATTAAATACTATGACATTAAATAAGAATAATTATTAAAAACTAAATTAGTAATATATGGGATTTGTATAATATATGCTACTTTTGAGGCCCCAAGCGCGCGCCTCATGCGCTTATGGGATTAATCCACCACTGTCGATATGCAAATGAATTAGTAATGAAAATATTGTCACAATTCATCTTTACGCATTGCCTAATGTTATGGAGTGGCATTGGTAAAATGGATGAAGATTGAACAAACCTGGGAACTGAAGTTTTGCAGGCCTGCGCTGTTATGATTTTGGTTTGGAGTGCCAAACTGAATGCCGTAGTTGGACACGTTGCCAGTCTGTTGGTAGAATCCTGTTTGACCACCTGCAGACAAGAGATCACCGTGAATTTTGTCCATAAATATTAGTGTTAGAAAATGTAAGAACGCAAAAAAAGCCATATTTGGATATTAAGATACTTAGAGACTATGGACATACCAAATCTTGGAATGACCATTAGTCTTAAGGTTGAAATATTTATTGTGCTATAAGCGCTGGATGAATATAAAGAAATGATTTGACATTATTTTGAAGCTGTGGATATTATCTTGTATTGTTAAATGTTGGTGACGTACCAAAAATATTATATGTTAGGAATAAAGTTATTAAAAATGTAGAATTATACTACTGTATATATCATTCCAAGTAAGCAGAAAAAGTGTGGTGCTCATTACGTACCGGTGTTCTGTGAGTAATAGGTGGAAGGCGGTTGCAGAGCCGGTGGCTGCTGTGGAGCGGGTTGAGGTGCTGCTCTCACAAGCGGCGGTGGAGGAGGTAGGGCAGTGGCATAAGGTGGAGGAGGAGCAGTCGCCTCATGTGGTGCTCCATATCCCACGTACTGCTGTGCTTGGTATGAACTTCCTTTTGTGCCTACACAAAATATTTTTTTTTACCCACTAATTTATAAGTATTGTTTAAACTTATTCCAAAGAAATATCTTATAGAAAATCTTCTAGAACGTTTTTTCTTTGACCTATATGATCTAATGAAAATTTAAATGGAGCTTGATTATTTTCCAGAAAAATTGTTTTATTTTACTACACTACAAACTGAAGAAGGTGAGGTTATACAAATAGTTTAATTTAAAAAGGGTTTTCAGCTTACCGATGGCTCCGATCTGCTGACTGGAAGGCTTCACGTTGGCAGACATCAGAGAGTTGGTAGAGTTAGAAATGAGAACAGTGCTAGGATTGGTTGCCAGCTGGCCAGATTGACCGAATGCGGCTGCTCCGCCAGCAGTTGCTTGGAAAATTTCTTGCTGTAACGATTAGGTACAATACATTTAATAAAAAAATGCAAAAGTTTCACTGCTCTCATACGGAATTTAATAATAATAGACAAATGAGTAACACTATTTTCATGCATTGTATCAGTTCGTTAAAATTTATGAATATAGGACACTGTAAATTGCAACCGTGGGAAGCATTTTCCAGGGATTTAGGGCAAAGGATGACATTTTGAGAGGTAAATAACTTTACTAGCAATATGCAACTGTTAAGTGATTTACTAGAAACTCACCATTCTATACTGCCCCTGAAGTCCTTGAAACATATCAGGAGGCTGGTAGTTGTAAGGAGTGGAACCAGCTCCATATGGCCCACCAGGGAAACCACCGTATTGGCTTCGACTCTGCTCCAGCTGGAAAGTATTATAGAGGCCACCTTGGGACTGCAACTGTTGAGAGGAGTTTAATAACTGCTGGGCAGAGTTGAAGAGAACACTGGGTGGTGACGGCACAGCTGACATGCTCGGATACTGGCCAGGTTGATAGTTGATGTGGTTGAAAGCATGCTGCATTGGCGGCGGGGAGAGACCCATCACGCCACCAACTCCCTGGATGCCCCCTCCTACGCTGCCCATAGATTGCAAGGCAGCTGCCTGGCTCATGCCCTGTAAAGCTGTCTGGCCCATTAAAGTGGCTTGCATACTTTGCAGCGTGCCTGGTGTCACACCCTGGCCAGAGTGCAGAGCTTGCTGTGTCGGCTTCACTTTGCAGACATTGGTTGTTTGGCCGTTGACATTACCACCAGGAGAAAATCCCTGAGATTGGCCAACATCTCCGCCACTTTGGTGGTCTTCAAAATTGGACGCAAACTGAGCTGCGGATCCTCCACCCATCCCGTGTTGTGAGCTTAGACCATGCGGGGACACTCCCATTCCATGCTGAGACATGCCATGAGGGCTTCCCAGTTGCTGAGACAGGCCATGCTGGGAAGCTAAACTGTGCTGAGAAGCCATATGGTGAGCTGCTAAATTGTGTTGGGATGACAACCCATGCGGTGAAGACACCGCCAGATGCTGTGAGGCGAGACCATGCTGACCGTCGTCTGGTTGAGAGCTCTCATTGACCGTCGGCATAGAAGTTTCCCACACTTTCTTGACACTGGCTATTTTCATATTCAGCTCCTGATCTGTGGCCGTCGTTATGGAGTTCTGAGATGAAGTCATAGAGTGCATGGAAGATCGGGGTACGCTCAATCCTTTGGCTGCTTTGTCTTCTGTCAGTCGACTCAGCTCAGAATCGAACGTAAAGTCCAACTTCATGTCAGAGGAGTCTTCAGAGTTTTTAGAAGCGGTGCTAAAAGACAAGGGGAGTTGAAGGGAGGCATCCTGTTTGTCATTAACAAAATCATCAGATATGAAAGGTGCAGTCTGTTGTGGATCAGCAGTAAAGCCAAGTATTTGACTTTCAAGGTCAGCGTTCTGCTGTCCAACAAGGACTTGGCCTTTGTTGGTTGACGATGGCTTAGGCGCTGTACCATTTGCTGCAGTCGGCTGTTGCCCAACAGCAAACTTTTGTTTCAGTGCTTCAGGAGCTGATTTATAATTAGTATTCTCAAATATTATTGTTTGAACAGGGGTAGTGGTGCCATCAAGGAGGCCAGCCTTTTCAAGCCCAATTGGGGCTCCGGGGGTCTTTAGATCTACAGTAGTTTGATTGTTGGGAGTGCTCCGTTGGCTTGAATGACCGGATGGATTCTCCATGGGACCAGACTCACCGCAATCTGCACCAACTGGAGTAGATGCGTGTATTGTAGGATCTCCTTCAGGATTTCCTCTCAGACTCTGGTTGATGGGTTTGTCCCAAGCACTGACAGTTTGCAGAGGGGCAACTACAGCATCTGATGCTGCCGGGTTAAAACCCTGACCAATGTTTTGTTGTTTTTGGATGCGATTGTGTTCTCGCTGCTTGGCTAGGCGCGGTGGCAAATTGGTGGTGCGAGCAAATTGGGACGGCTTGCTGACATTAGTAGGAGGACCACCCTGACGCTCTCCCTGTGGACCGTTCATCTTAGTCGTGTTGAGGGGTCCTGGAGCATTTCTGCCACCTCCTCCACCAGCAGACTTCTCGCTTGAGCTCCGAGTAGAAGAATTATTTCGTTGGCCATCAGAGGCTTTTCCGGCAGGTTTCTGGGAGCGGCCGGGCCCTACCGCAGGGGTTTCGTCTTTTTGGCCAGACCGAGAGTCCTTGGCATTTTTCTTGCTACGAACTTCTTGGAATCCGTCATCTATCGCTTCACGTTCCTCTGCTGAATCTTTTTTACCATCTTTTATAGCCTTTTGACCAGGGGAAATTTTCATGTCAGCAACAGAAGAGGTTAGTGAATTAGGATCAGCATTTGAGGTAACACTGAAGGGCAAAATGTCTTTTTTCATGGATTGATTATTTCTAGAAATGTTTCCAGAAGAATTTTGTCTGGCAGATTGTGAATTTGTTGTGCGGTTGGGGCCAGTACTTGCCGTGTTAGTTTTCTTTTCGCCACCTTTAGCCCCCTGGCTTATATGTTGTCTATTACCACCACCTCCAGCCTTCGAATCAGACCGGGGTCGCTTGGTGCCTCCTTCAGAGTGTTCTGATGTGGTCTCCCAAGCTTCCTCTTCTCCACTAGTGGGTCCAGGAGCTCTATTCCTGTTTTTGCTTTTGTCCTGCATTCTAGGTGGAGCATTTCTTCTCTCTCTGCCAATGATTCCAGCACTAAGAGCTTGCTGTTTTAATTTAGTTTTTTCATCTGAACTTAGATTCTCTCCTTTCGAGTTATCATTTTCGGAATCTCCAGGCTGCGAGTTTGCCCGGCCAAATGGACTTTTTGAGCTTGGTGGTCCAAATCCGACCATATGAACAGCTCCACGCCCACGGAAGCTTCCTCGGCCTCGTCGAGAAGGTTCTCCTCGTGGGGCAAAAGCCTCACGACCTTCACCTCTGCTGTCATGTCGCTTACGATGATGCTGGGTATCAGAGCCATCATTAGAGAATCCCCAAGCTTGATTCTGAGAGTTGGCACCCGAAGTTCCGCTGCCTACGCTACGATTTCTCTCATCCTTTTCAGACTTTTTGGGGTGTGATTTAGGGCTGCGAGCACCACGTCCTTTGTCTTGCTTGGTTTCATTCCGAGTCGCGCTTTCATCTCCTGATATTTCACTCTCACTGTAGACGGAGTCGCGATTGGAACGCGACTGACCTGACCGACTGGGGCCTCTTCTACGTTGATCTCCGCCTCTTCCGGACCAGGTGTTGCGGTAAACAACAAATCCCCGCCTACTCCCTCCAGAATCAAGACGAGTTCTGCTACCCTGATTGGATGATTTTTTTTCTGACCCAGAGCTGCTCAATTTTCTTTCCGCACGATCTTTATCGTGATACTTAGCACTTCCAGTATCACTGTTCCTTGCGTGATCACAATCTTTATCATCATGTCTGTTAGGGTCTGTGCTAGCTACTTTTCCTTCACTGGCAATGGGGCTGGTGGAATCCGCCCAAGCTTTGGGGCTAACCTCCGCCCTGAGTGTGACGGCAACCACCGACTCTTCATTCCCGACAGGTGCAGAGATTATTTGACTATCAACATCTGATTTGGCCTTTTCTTTAATGGGTTGCTGTTCAGTTTTCTGAACTGCCGGTGGAGACTTTTTAGCATGCTGTTGTTGCTGGATATATGCATTCCGTTTACCATCATCTGAATCAGACTTATAATCTTTTGATCCCTGGCGGTGCTCTCTATAACCACCACCAAAGCCAATTTCAGTCTTATTTGAATCTTGCTTCTCAGGGTAATGAGATTTTTCAGGGAAATTTGCTTTATTGCCGCCCTTGGTGTATCCTGCATTGTCTTTTTCATAATTGTCAAAGGGGGCATCTGCCCAAGATCCCGTGTACTCCTTTTCCTGAGAAGTGGTTTCAGATTTGAAAACTTCTCTTGTCTGTTCCCGGGAGTCCCTGGAAGCAGGTCTTTCCGGTTGCGGCTTAGCCTCATCTCGCCTATCATATTTGTCAATGGACTTTCTTTCATAAGAGTCGGCTTTCCGCTCATTAAAATCTTGTCCAGCGCATTTTCGATCGAAGACATCTGACAGTTTATCGCTGGCGCTACTCTTTATAGGTTGTTGTTCATAGCTGTCGCTTGAAGTCTTTCGCTCGTATTCAATTTTTCTCTGTCCATCGCTGAAGTCCTTCTGTGACTCTCTGGAATTTTGCCTGTCGACCTCGCGATTATTACCATATCCACGATTTTTGTTGCCATCTTGAGAGTATTCCTTATCAGGGGCCCTCCAGTCATATGACCCTTCCCTGTTGTTATCTCGCTGTTGAGGTCCGTGGTCATTGTAGTCAGAATGTTTCTTGTCTTCATAGTTGCTTCCGCCTCGCCTGTCATGATCTTTTTCCCAACGACAGTCGTCTTCTCTGTCGTTATAATCCCTGCAACACAAAGTAAGGTTTGCTATTCATAAACAAAGATTTTATATTTATCAGATTTCAAAGTAATTTAAGTTTTTTGTCAGTGGGCAATTGTTTAAAAGACAATAATGTAACCACATTTATATGCCAAAATAGATAAAATAACATACAGTGGATTCTCGACTTGTTATGAAGTGACGGTGAAAAAAAAATGCTGACTAATAATGCAAACAATGAACGAGGAACATGAGAACCCAGTTTAATACTCTCTTTGCAAGACTTTCCTTCATATATAAAAAAGAAAATTAATCTTTAGAAGCGCCAACACAAAATCTGGATAGCAGATTAGTGGTACTGTTATACCTTATTAACACCTAGATGGAATGCTGCCATGACTCCTCGACCAAGCAGCTATATTGACCAAATAAGCGTCTGCATACATGTATATACATATGAATAGTCGTAATAAAATGAAAAAAAATCATAAGGAATATGTCAATTGAATTATCCCTACGATGATAAAGGTACTGGAAGATAAATTAAAGAGCTGAAAGAAGCGGATCTGGTTGAGAAAATGGACATTGCAAAATGTCTCTTTTTTCGAGCGTACATGGAATGTAGTTTTTTTATTTTGTTTCTTACTTCTGGAACACCAAATCCCTCTAAATTTATAGCATTTATAATTTATTTGTATGCAGCTTCACAGACGATTAATAATATTATATGTCATTGACTTAAATTCTGTTTACACTCATGCATTTTATGTTCTTGTATGAAATCAATTGATTTTACAGTCCCATTTCTTTGGCATAGTACAACAAAGCAAATAAATAGATGCTACATTATCAGTGTTGTCAATGAACTATCCATTTGTTCAATGACTGTTCAACCATGCCGAGTATGTAAGCAGGTTTAGTGCTACATATCCCTTGGCCCAGAAATAGAAAGCGGTTCTATTCACTTCGCGTTCATATTGTCACATATTCAACTGCTTCTCGCATTCTCTCTTAGCAACATACTCGTCGGTGTAAATGAAGCATTAGTGGAATTGATCCAAATGGAAAGGAGATGTGTGAATATTTTGATTGCCGACATTGATAAATACCAATCATGAAATTTCAGAACATACCAAAACGCTACATCAAGTATCCACTGTATAATATTATTTCATGTGACGTTTATAAATATAGTTTATTACTAAACTGGACTTTGATGTTATGATTGATAATTAACTTTAATTGATTAATATTAAATTGTACTATTTTTTTTCTCCATTGTAAAAGTTTTAAACTTATAATTTGTCAACCTTTTGCAATGTTAATTAAATAAATAAATAAATAAATAATAAAGAAAAATAACATCTTGTTGCTTGTGTAAAGATTCTTAGCCTTAAATATACTAACCTATTAGAATGCCGGCCATCACTGGATGCCGATAATTTCCTGGGAGCGTGTCTCTGGTGCCTGGGTTCGTCAGGAGTGTGCCTTTCTCTTCTTCTGTCATCATTTTTATCTCCATCCTTCCCCATTATTTCTGAATCTGTTCTGATTCTTCTCAAGCCCTTGCTGCCGCTCTGTTGATCGTCACTTCTCTTACCGTTGCTGTGAAAACCATCATGAGAATTCTGCGACTGGCTCTGCTTGGAGGATGACCACCTGGTTTCGTAAGGCTGGCCGAAAGGCACAAAACCTTTATTATTAGCTTCATTGTTTCTCTGCTCGTTTCTATGTGACTTTCCATCATTATTGTTGAAGTTCTGATTACCGCTATTGGATCTTCCAAAATCAGGTCGATCCGCAGTGGAGAAAGAGACGCGTTCGGGCTGATTACCATTTCTGCCCTGTTGGGGTCCTTGTTTGTTCATAAATCTTGGAGGGATATTTGACTGGAAATATTTGAACGAGTTAGGATTCTCTCTGTCCCTCTCCGAGCGCATTTCACGATCACGCTCGCGTTCCGTACGAGGAGGGTCTCTCTCCCTCTCCCTATCTGGATCTCTGTTACCATCTCGATCTCTGTAAAATTCTCGGTCTCTATTGTAGCCCCTTTCTCTGTTTTCTTTCTGGTCCCTGAAACTCCTACCGTCGCCGATCTGAGTGAGTTGCCGGAAGTCCGATTGCAGTTCTGGCCCATTACGAATGCTATCTCTAGAAGTGGACCTGTCTAGGGCTACTTGATTATCTCTGTTTGATTGTTTGCTTTCTTGTTCTTTGCTGCGTTCTCGTTCCGCTGAAGGAGGACCTTGAGAGTTCTGTAAATCAATTGAAATAAATAAAAACTAATATTTTTTTTTACTCAATAATGTAATGATCAAAATTATCAATGTAAATTTATGTATCTAAATTTTTTATAACTAAAAAATATCTTATAATGTACCTGTGCATTTGTGGGGTGCGGGGGAGAAGCCTGTCTCTGTGGTGGATCAACAGAAGTGGCAGTCCCGGATGCCTGTTGCTGACCTTGGTGAGCATGAGTAGCATTTGCATTCCCATTGCTGGCATTGGTAGCCTGCTGCTGCGATTGAGGAGGTTGCTGCTTGGTAGGGCCGGCAACGGTTGTCTCCTGCTGTCGTCTGTTGCGGTCTTCAAAAAGTCGCTCCGATTCTTCACGGAGTTGCTTTGCTCTTTCCACCACCATAGCTATCTTGTTAGCTTGCTGCCGCTGGCGCATAGCCCATAGCTGGAATCGGTCATGTAAAATCAGTTTCATTTCAATTTTAAGAAATCTTCAAAGAATACTTTGCTGAAGATCATGATACCAAAAATGTTTCTTATTACTGACACATAACTTTGTCTGTGGAGTGAAATGGCACTAAAGACATGAAAAGTCTGTTGTGTTTTGGATTCCACCTATTTTTATTGCATTCACTTTAACACAGCAGCCTATCTGAGGTTTGTGTGTGGCTTTCTGAAGGAATGCTTGGAAAAGTACTATACATTATATGACTGTGCTTATATTTAAAGATATATACCTCGTCATCTTCCAGAGTGGGTGGTTGTCTGCCTCCCTTATCTTGGATCTGCTGCTGCTGCTGCTGTTGCTGCTGCGTATTATTGGCAGTGTTTTGATGAGATTGAGAGGAGCGCTGCCCTCGCGTCGATGCAGGTGCAGGTGTGCTCTCTTTGCTCGGTCCACTGCCCTCGTCATCAGAGAATGCCAATTTTTGACTGAAAATAAAATCTATATTACCCAACTATCTCATTTTCCATCATCAAAATGTTTGTTGAAGTCGTATCAAAGATAATAAAAATTAACCAGTGAAAAGGAGTATATGTAAATGACAAGGCCATAGAAATAACTCAATAACGGAGGGGTGGGGATATAACTATATTGTTGATAGAGTGAAATGGCACTAAATACAAAAGAATCTTTTGTTCATTTTAACACAACAGCCTGCTCGAAAGCTGTGTGTGCTTTCATAAGTAATGCTTTCAAAGGAACAATAAACATTGCTAGAGATAGATTCAACATACTTATAATCAATATCGTCATGCGTGGCCCATCCTGCATCTCTCGCTATCTCATCCATACTGTTGAGCTCTTCTTCACGAATGATAGGTCGCTGCACAAGCTTATCAATCGTGGGCACCTCTCGAATTCGCTGCAAAAAAAAAAGGTTTCTATTACGGTATTTTTTTTTAATGAACAGTTTGAATGGGATTATTTAGTTTGGTCAGATATAAAGTATCAACAGATATGTATCTGTCGGCAATTCCTATCAAAGAATCAGGATCATCATGAAGTTTGTAATCTCTGAATAAGATTAATTAAAGTACTACAATATTTTTTGTAAAAAGAATTGGCTTCATCTGTTGGGTGATTTATCTTATTTAAAAAATCATAGAGTAAGGTTAATTTTGAAAGCACTGGATGTTACAATTTGCTATTCTTACATGATCTAAGAGAGATGTTAATTATGGTAATACAGAATGAAATAATAAAAAAGGAATATACCTGTCCACTCCTGTTGGGTGGCGGATGATGATGTCGAGGGTTTGCAGGTGGCTGGTGATTGGCAGGAAGACTATTCCCGCCGACACCACTACTACCTTTGCACATCTGTAAGCAAAAAAAAAATATACAAATCAGTAATGATAATAAAAGCATTTTAGATTTGAATTGTTTGAATGCTGTACTCTTCCATTAATTTTGTCGCTAACGACCCGGGATTCGCCATTGGGCATCTTCAGCCTTTTCAAGAACATTCGTGTACTTGAAAAGCCTAAAGATGCCGAAAGGCAAAACCCTGTTCTTTAGCTACAAGATTAATGGAAGAGTACAGCATCCAGACAATTCAAATTTGATATTGAAATTCCGTCAAGCACCTTCAGTCGAAATTCTAATTATAAAAGCATAATTATATTTAACCCTTTGAGGATTGACAAAATTTTTACTAAATTAGGTTTTTCGTATATTTAGAATATTTGTACTGTTGCTACACACAAAAATAAAAAACATTTTTCTGGATGAAACTGCAAAGAATATTAATTATTATTTCAAAAAAGTTTTTTTTTTTTAGGATAACCATTATAGCAAGGAATACTTATCGGCATCAGACTACCATCGGCGTCCCTACAATGCTACAAATTATTTGGTGGTGATAGGTGAAATTGCTAATGATAATGGACGTGGCAATAGACTTTTCAATTGTTAAACTTAGTTCACCGACCTTAAACATTTCTAAAACATGAACTCTGGTTTAGATTTTTGCTATTGTAGATGGAGTGAAATGGCACACAGAAAAGCTTTTCAGTTTGCTTTGGATTCCTTCATATAATTTAGCATTTAATTTAACATCTTTTATCATTTATGAGATACAGATGTGGCTTTTAAACAAATGCATGATTCTTAGGTTTGGATTCCTTCATAAAACCAATGTAGATGAAAGTATATAGTAATAATTAATTAGTAGATGTGACTAAAAAAACTTTATTTTAATATAAATAGTTCACAAAACAAAATCTCATTAAAATTTCAATTTAGTGAAACAAATCAGAGTTAACGAATGTTGTATGACTGTTGAGGATGTGAAGGATTACTTACAAAAGTAGGGATGATGGCCCTGGCGAAGTGTGAGGCATTGTTGGTGTGGGGGGGGTTGACCGGGTTGCGTGGGTCTCCGGCGGGCGCGAGGGCGTCGGCTGCTCCACTTCGACCGCCTCCCAGCATCCAACTTCCTTCCGCTGCAATACCAAATCTCGCATATCAAAACTGGTAATAGTATACACGACTGGTATTTGAGATTTTAATCAGCTGTAGATGGAGTGAAATGGCACACAGAAAAGTTGTTTCAGTGTGCTTTGGATTCCTTCATATAATTTAGCATTTAATTTATCATCTTTTATCATTTACAAGATATGGATGTGGCTTTCAAAAAATGCATGGTTCAAAAGTAATTTAACTAGTGAAAGGTATCTTGCAATTTCATACAATCTACAATAGAACAAAAAAAATAATATGGTGTAAGGCCAACATCACTTGCAAAATGCAAGCATGCTGCCAATGATACCTATGTTATCGTGCAAATGATTTTTCTTTATGAAATTGATTAAAAGTACTAGAAATCAATTAAATCTTCAAACTAATAACTGAGGTAATTTATAAAATACGTAATCACAAGTATTTTTTGTAAGTTTAATCGAGTAGGAATTTTAACAACTGACAACTTACTTTGAGGTCTCAGCTGAGTGTTGGGTAAATGGGGATGTGTGGGGGGATGAGGCTGGGGGTGGGGATGAGGATGAGTAGGTGTCGCCCCGTCGAGAGAAGGAAACTCGTGTTGGAATTGCGCCGTCCGGTGAGGAGGCAGCGCGGCCCAACCCGCCGGGTAACCACCCGCATGCTGATGGGACTGAAACAAACAGAAATAATACAAATATAAAACCATTCTTTTTTCCGAGTAGTGTCGGTAATCTTCCCAAAATAAAATTTACAATATAAAATGAGTCATTTTGTTTACAAAATTTGAAAATACCAATCTGAAACTAATATTATAAGAAACAGTAGATAATTACCGTGTTGTTCTGGTGCTGCTGTTGCGGGGGGCATTGTTGATGCTGGTGATCGACGATCTGAGAAGGAGGAGCTCCCTGAACCTGTCCTGGAGATGCAGACGCAGTCGAATTTACAACACCCGGTGCTGCAGCGGCTTGCAATTGCAACTGTTGCTGTTGCTGAAGAGTCGAAGCGGGCGCTGCGGCCGCCGAAGAAGAGGGAGCGGTAGCTGCTGTGGCCGCCAATGGGGGCGGAGTTGGTTGCGATTGTTGTTGATTGGAATTGGTGCTTGGGAACAAAAATAATTAATTTGAAAATTAGGCCTTCAAATTGAGATGCATTTCCTTTATGAGATTTACAAAATATTACCTAGTTAAGTATAAGTGCTTTAACTCTAAGCATATAATTTTTGTTTATCACTGGAGTTTATATTGCATTATAAAAAAAATACTTCATATTTATCACTTCACACAATCTACATAAATCAATAACTATATAAATTCTGATAGACAAACAAATTTAATGAAAAATAAATATTGATTATTATTAATTAAACAATTTGAAAGTTACATCATTCTTTAGTGTTTTTATCAAATATATGTTATGTTGTCTCAATGATAGAATTATTATTTTGCATGTAATATTAATAATTATGCAACAGAGATGCAAACTTGAAAGTAAATGTGGTCTTAGAATGCACAATATCAGATATCTAAAAATGATCTTCATTTATGTTTCAGACGGCAATTCCTATCAAGAATTGGGATCATCATGTAAAGTGCATTCGAAGGTAACAAACTCTATTTCAGCTTGTGAAAGTACTTTCTCTTTTTACATGTGATACAGGCTAAAATGGCATTGATTTATAGTGTCACAGGAGAAATGTCTCTTTTTACCTAGTAATAGATGTTTCCTGTCCTGATTCGGTCTTTATGGAGGGCAGATTGGCCGGGGGTCGGCGAGGCAAGGGGACCTTACCCAAGCTTTGCATGCCATGTTTGCGTGATAGTTGAGACTTCACTGACGACGGTTCTGAATTTTCACCCTGCATTTGGAAAACAAATAAATTGATGATTTAAATGTTCCACATCTTTGTACTTAAATGAAATCTTATTAATTTAACCTTTTGATTAGTATCATAGTACTGGTACGGCAAAGAGTTTTGTCATCTATTATCTATAGCCATTTTCATGTAATTTATTGAATTATTATTATTTCTTCAGATATGGATACTACACACGCATGTCAGTGTGTTTTGGTCATTTAAATTATTTAAATTATTTGTTGCAATTAAGCAAAAATAATTTGTTTAATAGGTTCATATTTATAAACAAATTGGTAGCCACATAATATTGCTCGTAAAATTCCATTTAGATTCTATTTCCTTCCTGGAATCAATGATGAATGGATGAAAGCAAAAAAAAATCTCGACCCAAATGGAAGTAATTATACCTTCTAGATAATTATTTGAAAGTTGTCATGAATTCATTCAAAATATCTACTCCTTGAAATAATAAGTTATATTCTTCCCAGATTGACCAATAACAAAAAAATCTTGTATGTAGTAGTAGTAAAAATAATCAAAAAGACAACAAAGCCTAATTTAGTAAAAAAATAATTCACTCTTCAAAGGGTTAAAAAAGAATATATGGCGACTTGATTTTATTAATATTCTTATTTTTACGGTGACTTGAGCAAGCAGACAATATTAAAATATACAAAAAAAAACCTGAGAAAACTGCATTTGCATGCCTCACACTCAAAATACTGAAAAAGTGAATTTCAATAGTGTACTGAAATAATATGTATACCCATCTAAGTAAAGTAATTTTGGGTAATGTGGTGGTACAACCATTAGATTAACTTGCTTGTTTCAGTTTATATTTATTACATTTTATAAGCCTAACAACAAACATACTACCAAAAGCTCAACAAAAAAGAATTAATAAACAGCACAACTCAATCAGAATAGTAAAAAAAATATTTTCAGATATGTTTCGGCCAGCAATTCCTATCACAGAATAAGATTCATCATTTTAAACACTGTTTAATTTCAACAGAATGATTGAAAATGATCACCATGCAATTTAAATATTGTTTTTTCTTTGGTGAATATCATATTGTCACCATGTTCTATGCTGGCAGAGGTTGATAAGTAATTAATTGACAAACATAAAGAAGTGCATAGTGAAACTTTTGGATATCAAGTCATTTGATTGGAATAACTCGGTAGGTGCATTTATTTTACCAGTTTGGCATAAACAGCTCGCTATGTTTAATCAGAAGCAAGGAATGATCTCTGTCCTGTCGATAACTCACAGGTGATAAAAACAGAATTTTCCCCATATAAATTGTTAATTGCATCCAAAAATTGATGGGAAACTCAAGATTATCTCAAAGAGAATACAAAATAATGTTGCTGTTAAATAATGTTATCGTGAATATAATTACCCTGCTGTGGCAGTACAAATTATTGATGTCCAACTTCTGAAACTTGCTCTTGCTCGTGGTAGGTTTGGATTGAGATTGCGCCGTTGAGGATCCTCCGCCGGCCGGCGTCGAGAGAGCAGACATGCTGCCACCTTACCACCATTAGAGAACTAAGCACACACCCGCGAACGAGACCCTTTTCTGGAAATAAAACGAGTCGTCATATAACAATGTGAGATAACCTAATAACAAAAACAAATATAACATAGTACGAAAACATTGCATGACTCATTGAAATGAATTCTTTCATAAAATGTTAATGCTATGTTGAATTATCAGCCATACTGTATAATTGTGGAACGAGTAAGTAATATTGCTTTTCTTATATAGGCATTCTACCTTTTCATCGAGAATTGACAGTAAAGATCATTCAAATAACCGACATAACAAAATATACAAGTCAATATGTGTCACATTGAACAGTTTTGAAATAATGTTAAGAGTTGTCTAGTACAAAGTTAATATTGAGTTGATATCTTCATATATGAGCCCCTGAGAAGTGAAGTTAACCAGGTGGTCTTTTAGGAAAAAAAAAAAGTTAGATGCAATAATATTTTACATGACTTAAGTATTGTAAAAGTGAAATGAGTTTGGTAAAATACACATTGCAATAGTTTTTACTCCCTAATATAAAAATATGCAATCCACCAAAACACCAAGTAAAGGCGAGATTGTGCTTAAAAGTCCAATAGAGAAGTTTTACCATTTTGTTACTTGGCTCACTTCACTTCTCAAGAAGCTCATATGTAAATTGAACAAAATTTTACAGTTAACGATATACATCAATGGATATCTTATAAACATTATTCACTACTTTTTACAAATTGTGGTTTTGGAAATTGTGATGTGCAGTGTAATACCGATTATGAATAATATTAAGTATGTTAGAAATATTAAAACAGTTTTCAGCTTTGTCTCAGTCAGCAATTATAGAATTGGGACCATCATATTAATTATTGCTCTTTATATTTTTGAGCAGACAATTATTTTAAATATAAATAAAATGCTCAACACAAACGAAAGTGATTCATCTGTGGAAAATTTGTGTAGTAATACTACAGAAAATAATCCTTACAGATATTTTATAGTAAAAAAATATCTTAATGAAAGTTTTAAGATAAGGAAACCAGATTTACACTATGGAAATTGATACACTTTTAATCAGAACCTATGCCTTGAATTCATCACACCAATCGTAATATTATAACAAACGTAGCATTCAATAGCCTTCAAATAATTAAAAAAAGTGGCACTTTCATAAATCCCAGACATCTATTTCAATCAAATAGAACGAATAGATATTTAATAAAATTAATTTTAAAGTGGTTAAGAATAAAAGTTATCACCGAATTACATTACATTCTCACTTAAGAACTGTTAATGTGAATATGCACATTTTACAATAGTAAAGGATTCACGACAATGTAGACATGCAACGACCATTTTGATATTTGACACAAACACAATTATTTGTGAATATTATTGTTCTTATTGAACATGTTGCTAAACGAGAACCTCCAAAGTATTACAATCACCAGTTACACAATGAATTCTTATCCACGAGAATATTAGAATCACTGAAGCGTTTAGGTTTAAGTTATTGCCAAGTAAAATTGAATACTAGACTGACTACTTAAGTGGTTAGTTTACGACCTTAATTTCTCAGAAATATGACGGTAAATTGGAACACAGGGGGTTAAAATATATAAGAAAATAAGAAAGGAAAAGATTATAAAACGATAACACACTCACGGTACTGAATAAACAAAGGGGCACTATGTAATGATTGCCAATGAATAACTTCAGTTACGTCAATTTATCTATTACTGTAATTTTAACCTGTAGAATAGCCGTTTAATATCGGGATGTAAGCGTAAATGGATGATTTTTTATAGATGAATGGAAACAGCAATACACGTAGAGGATTCTCAATATCAAAAGGATGCTGACCCCTAGAATATACCTAGCCCAACCCCTCGACCTGACGTTCCCCACAATAATTACTATGAAAACTTCTAGTTTGTTTTTATTAGATTCAAAACAACACTTAAAATAGTTAAAACGATCTTTGAACTTTCATGCCCGTTGCCCTGATGGCATTTATAGGAATTTATAGAGTAATAACGGGACTCAGCAGAGAAGTCGGCGAAAACTGTGAGCAATAACAATGAGAGAAAAATTGTTATATTATCGCAATTCAGTCTAAAATAATCTCCTACCTTGGTCCGTTCCAAAGGGTGTACAATAAATAAACCGGAATAAATCCAATTAAGTCTATCCGAGAACGGATGATTACAGATTTTAATATTAATTGACACCTCTGCCACTTTTTCACAGTTTGCCAAGATGGCGTCTTTCAAAGACGATGAACGATCTCTAGGCGATCAATATTCTGACGTCACAAAGACGCGTTCACGTGGCGCAAGCTAGCGTTATAATTTTTAAACATATTTTGCGTGCTACAAAAACTCTTCTATTCATAGATTATTGTACTGAATAGACTGAATAATCAAGGACGCTCATTTAAATACTGCTTATATTGATAATAATAAACGTTCACCAGAATTATGTTAAAGAATTATTGAAATCGATTTTTTAATGAAATATTCATATATATGTAATTATTGGATTAATATATAATAAAGACGATGTATTACTTTGTAAAATGGCTTATTACTTAATTAATAATTTTATTTAAACAAAAAAGTGTCCTTAACCTTTCTTTAAATGAAAATAATTGATGAAGAAATTATTGGTAGCACGCATTAATTAGTTATTCATATTTCATCATATTGTCACTGTGGCTCATACTCTATGCTTATGTCTACACTTTTATTTTTGTGCTTGTGGCATGACTGAAAATAGCTGGCAAGAAATAAGAAAATAGAAATAAAAAAATAGCTGACAAGCGCTTTCTTACAATATTGGATGATTGTATACGCTTTAAAACGAAATAAAAATTTGTAAACGACGTAAACAAGAGTTTTTGTCGTTTTAAAACTCAACTACTATTTCATGTGATTTAAAACGAGAACAAATTATGAACTCACTTCCGTAAACACAATAATTCTTTTGCTTTAATGCATACATTTTACTTAATCGCGAATGAAAGCATCTGTATTTTAAGCTGGCTATTAGCTTATCTTTCACCCATCAACCAAACAATAAATATTATTATCTATCACAGAATTCTTCAGGTTGATATTTTTGGCGAACAGCATTATCCAGCCTATAACAAGTATTAGTATTGCATTGCTGAATACTGTTTTAAAATATATTTATATACTTGTACAGTTTATTGCTTAAATTTTTTTATTTAAAAAAAATTCCGTGGATTTTTGTTTTTATTTTTTGATTATTTGCTTTATCGAGACATACGTACTTATAAAGACATTCAATGTGTAAATATATTATTAATTATTGTTATTTTCTGACATCTGACGCCCGATGAAAAAGATAAGCTTTTAAAGAGTTTTATTGCTTGTTTTTTTCGCCAGATGGCAATGCCTGTTAAATATATGACCAGAATAAGCCGGACAGGGAAAAAACCGCACACGGACAATAACGGACACAGAAAAAACCGTACATATAAAAATAAGCATTTAAATTTAAAATACTTTTTATCTTTTCATAAGTGTTTCATCTTGAAAATATGTTTAAAAAAATAATAATTTTAAGGTTGACGGTAGATTACTTCTGTGAAATTCATATTTTTGTTTGAAAGTGTTGAGTTCCGGATAAATTGTATTGAGTCGTTTATAAACGGTTATTATAAAATAACGAATGAAAAATATAAATTTAAAAAAAATACTGTAAAACCGGTGCTGCGTTGTTCTGTTTCTATAACTCCAACTATAAGGTTCAGCAGTTATCAGAGTAAAGAAATAGGGTAGCTTGATGAACGATGTTCAATAGTATTTGGCAGCACTAGACCAATGTGAATTAATACTTGAATCCTTCAGTTGAAATAACCATTCTGGACAATTTAAGCGGCAAACTGTCAAACCGAAAAAAGTCGAAGCAAAATAAAAATAAAATTTTGCGAATATCGATTTGAAACATTACAAATGCCGAACTTAACGGTGACAGAACGCCGTTCCACATCTTTACATGGGGAAAAAGCTTTGATTTAATGTATTTAAAGTAAATAGCTATGAATTTCGTAAAATAAAGTACGGGGATTAAAACAATACAGCTTACTTACAGTGATCGAATTCTACAAAACGAACCATGCACTGTGATTTGTGATTAAAATGTGGTTCGGATTTTGGGATAGGGACATGTATAAATGTGAAAGAATTTCAAATGATTCGATGTAAACATTCATAGTCATTATTTTTGATAAAATTAAGTTATCTTGAATTATCAATTCGAATAAGGGGTCTATCTCGGTTAAGGCTTCCCAAGCGGTCGATCCCAATTACGATTGTTTGATATATTGATATAATATTCCATGAAGATTTTTAATTCTTCCTCGCTTCCATACATCTATAAAAAAACCTGAAAATATCAAAAGAATTTTGTTTTTGTAGATTTTTTTTTTTACCATTTCCACTCCCAATGTTGAGCATATGGACTCCTAATGGAGTTTATCTCAACAGAAGTGTTTCTACGAGAACTGCTTGTTACTCAACCTCTCTTTTTCCAAAGAGAGTAGGAATAGAAAGATAGGGCTAGAATTGGACTAGTGGTTAGCTAGTCACTCTCCATACGCCCCGTTCATAGAATATGATGGAAGGGGGGAATTCAAGACATCACATACATTCATGTCTTCGAACAGAAATTCATAAATAGATTGAAAAATCAATTGATAAAACTGTCCGTACTGGGATTCGAACCCGTGACCTCCGTAACCGAAGCCAACGACGTTGACCACTCGACCACACAGGCGGCTTTAATATTAGATATTCAACAATATTTCGCATTATAAAATGAATATTTTTAATATTGAGGAATAAAAATTCTTATGCGATAACGAAAAGTAGTTCCCAACATACAAAATGTAGGGTATACTGGACCAGTGACCACTGATCTAGGCTAGGACCCAGTGGCGGATTATGCACATGGGAGGTCCCAGGCGTAATACAATTTGGTTTTACGGATTACATAAAAACGTTAGAAAATTACAAGTAAAATAATAAAACTATGTACAAATTTGAACAAAAAGTATATGCGTTATATAAACAAAAAGTATATATATAATAAGCTATTTTTGTGTTTCCTAAGATTCGGTGGCCCCAAGAAGCGTGTCTGCCTCATTTGCTTATAAGGTAATCCGTCACTGCTAAGACCAAATACACAATTTTCGATGTCCACTCCAGCAGAGCAATGAATTTAACAGCGCTCTTGCTTGTTGTTTCGACGATTATGAGAAGGCAAGGCATCTAATAGTCCGCATCGACCTTCTTTATGTAGGATACTGGAAGCATTCAGGAACCCGTCAAAGATTGTGGCCATTATCAAATCCCTGCATGAGATTATTATATACTGTTCGAGAACAGATACTTGCGTCGGATAATGGTGGTGAAGTGGTTTAGTTTCGCGAGGAATTCGGAGATTAGGGAACGTACAAGACAGCGCCCCGTCATGTCAGTGGTGATGGAGTGACATTGGAACTGGCTAGGTCACGTGCTGCGGATGCCTCCGGAAAGTCACAATCCTTCTTCCGACCGGTGAGATTCCAGCGTCCTGGATGACAGTCGGGTACTATCCATAGGATGTACTCGACGGAACTGAGCATGTTATTTTCTAGTTCTAGAGAAGGAACGGATGTTTTTATCACAGATAAAACATATGCATTCATTAATAAAGCAATCGAATATTATTTAATAAGCATATATTATGTAACAATATGCAATATACCGCAAAAAATATAATATCAATAACTGAAAAATGTACTTACCTATCTGAGATTGCAAAAGTGAAGAGATTCAAGATTGAAGATTGACGCAGATCTAAGGTACGTATTTTTTTCGCTCCAACTTCTTGTTTGTAACTTTACATTTAAGCCTCCGTAAATAATATTATATATGCCATAAATTACAGTAAGGCACTGATTTTATCTGAGAGAAGGTATTATTTTTTCTCGGACTTTTGGACTCGCCGAACCTAGAATTAGAAGTCAAATTTACTACTCGCACGAGCTTCTCCGAGGCTCCTCCAGCTCACCCCTGCTCTAAGCTTCTTCTTATTTTATAAGGTATAGGTATACCCGGCCCTTCATTAAGGTATCTTTAAAGATCTGCCTCAATCTAGTTCAGTTCTGAGCAACTGCCTTCCTGCTCGGGCTGAATTTTTTTCAAAATTACCATACAAATTGCAAAATGATATTTCTATGTATGTTATGTGAAAGAATCGAAATTTATTTTAATTAATCGAGTGCATTCCTATTTTCCCTAAAATTGCACTTCCACTCAGGGGTGGGCTGGAGGGGGCTCGCGCGAGCCCCTTGTTAAATTTCAGCGCGGCCGGCGAGCCCTTTGTTAAGATAAAAAAATCATTCATCTTAGATCAAATCAGCACCTAACTGCAATTTTTGTAGATGGTTAAATTTTATTATAAAACAAGACTAGCCCATTCATTTTTTCATTCAGCGTTGTGGGCTGTTGCTGTGCCGGACATCATGAGTTCGAGTTAATCACTAGTCCTGTCTAAACCTTATCATTTTACTCCTACTACTCTCTTTGGAAAAGAGAAGTTGAGCGAGCAGTTGTTAGAAGTAACAAACAGTTCTCGTAGAAAAAAAACTTTTGTTGAGATACCTTCATTAGGAAGCCATATGCTCCACAAGATTTACCGAGCCCCTTGTTAAGATATTGGCAGCCCACCGCTGCTTCCACTGCTATTTGCACTGTCGAAAGACAATCTTTTTGAGCCTTTGTGTTTTCTCAATATAAATTGACTATCTGGAAGCAGGGCCGGCGCTACCGTACAGGCGAAATAGGCATTCGCCTAGGGCGCAAATCATTAAGGGGCGCATAAATTGAGTAATCAAATTATTTTTATATTCTAATAACAAATAATAGTTTATACTTGTATCTGTTCGATATAATTATGTATCGTATTCTATATACTTCGAAAAGGGTAGGTTGAGCGCCCGACTAACAAATAGTTCTCGTAAAAAACTTCTTTTGAGATACCTCCATTAGGAGGCCATGTGATTCACATTGAAAGTGGACTTGCATATAAAAAAAATATTCCACAGTTTGTTAAAAAGGGGGCGCGCCAATAACCGTTGCCTAGGGCGCCAAATAACCTCGCGACGGTACTGTCTGGAAGTTGTAAGTAAATAGTGTTATATCTTACCAACTGACAATTTAATCTAATATTACGTAATAACTATACTTCTACAATAATATTGATAGATTCAACTGTTCTCGGCAAGAATACATACTTAATAAAATATAATCCTTTTTATACAAAGCGTAAGCACATTAAGTCATTAGTTATGTAACATTCCAAATTGATTGATTGACGTTCATTGTGTTATTTATATCAATGAATTCTTTCACGAATCGTCGTAGAAAAGATATTTCTTTTAGCTATAAAATCTCAGAAGAAATTCGCAAAATTGATGTAAGTGGGTAGCTATAATGATTCGATTTTGTATAATTGTATCTGGGGAATGTTTGCGTCGGGCTTTCCTACTGCTTTGAGTAATGGAGAAATTCACATTTGAATAATAATTGTTTGGATATCGAGCGATCAAATGAAATTATTCAAAAAGTTTCGGGCACTGATCCAAAATAAAATCCCCATTGCGGACAGACTTTGTAAATAAATTCCTATTATAGGTTTTAGGAAAATACACACTTAGGTAATCTTATTATTCAAATAATCAAAGACATAAAAGTGATATCTCGATAACGTTACTATGTGTATGGTAGCATTCTTTGGTAGGACCAGTGGCGGATTAAGCACTTTGGAGGCCTTAGGCGCAATAAATTTTGGATACCCTGTTTTTCGAATATCATAAAAGTGTTGCAAAACTCTTCGTAGAATAATAGTGAATATTGAAAACTGAAATTAAAATATAAAGATTTATATAGTTAATGCTAATTTTGAGGCCTAAGCCCCTTAAATTTCGAGGCCCCAAGCGCACGCCTCTTGCGCTTATGGGGTAATCCGCCACTGGGTAGGACTATATTATTATTGTCATTTTATAAGATAAGGCAGTGCTTTTTTTTTATCAAAAAAGATTAAAGCAGTCTGTTTTTAAATAATTATCTATGAATGGAAGTTGGAACCACTGATATAATTAGTCAACAGCGAACATTAGCACTCAGATGCTTTCTTAATAAACTTGTCAGTATAATTGAAAGATTTCATCTTATTTTCGTTCTTCCAATACATAATTACAAATATCATGTCATTATATTTACGTAAAAATTATCGCAAAATTTCGAAATCGTCTAGTAAAGGTGTGAGAGCGCCGACCCCATGCGCCCCCGCCCCACTACACCACCAATAACAATGTTACGTAACCTTTTTGTTACCACAGAGTACAGACCCTTAAAAAAGTGTTTGGAGTTTCGTGGACACTCTATAAAAAATTAAAACTGTTTTTGATTGAATTATTATGGTTAAAAATATGTGATGTCTTAATTTCTCTCCCACCCTTCCCATCCTTCAATGACTAGGCGTAGCGAGAGCGATTAATTTAACACTAGTCCTGTCCTAGCCTTATTCTTCTATCCCTACTACTCTCTTTGGAAAAGAAAGGTTGAGCGACTGACTAACAAACAATTCTTACAGAAAAAAATCTTTTGAGATACCACCATTAGGAAGTCATATTCTCCACATTGGGAGCGGACATGGATAAAAAAAATGTAAAATATACCTTTAACAAAATATTTAAAAAAAAATGCCACAACAATAAAATATGTCTTTCTTGTTCTTGCATAATTTTTATTCATAAATCTGCTTTAAAAAACTAAAATGCCTCAAGACTGCCCTGCGTTGACCATTGCTTTAACCGTTTGAATACCGCGCAAATAAATCATTAATATGTCCCAGAGATACTGCGTGTTTTTGAGAAAAAATATTTTGCCTAATATACACTAGAATTCGATATTTTAAAAACCTATATTGACTCAGTATAGATAGCACTACACATATTCATCAAAATATTGCTTATATTCTATTAGAATACCAAGTATTTGATTTTTTAAATGTCTTGGACATCTGTGTTCCCTTGCATATGTTCCGGACACCTATCTCCGCTTGGTATTCAAGTGGTTAATTAATTAAGTTTTTTATTAGATTTTAGATTTTCCAAAAAAAACTATTGCACACATCTTTCATTCGAGGCTTTATTATTTTTCTACAATTGTGAAAACGTCATTAATCTTCACAATAGGCAATGATGATTGAGAAGCAGTTTCAAATAAGCTAAGAGTTTGAAATATATATACGATTTAACAAGCATCTTAGGCGGACCACCATGTACGGAACACTGCCGTAGACTATCTTAAGCTGTTCTAATGGCAAATCGAATGTGATTTGAAATATTTTTTACGATCATATTATGCTGTATAAAAAATAAAAACTTAAATATCCAAATAATGCTCATTAAGATGTTACACTCCGTTTGGCGTAGTTCCGTTCCTGCAGACTTCACGATTTTCTCGATGACCATTGATTTCCCTTTCAGAATACATAGCGATAACGAAATAATAAAAGAGACGCTGTAAATATTTATATTTCGTCGATTAAATGATTATAATATGTAAATCATGTCGCTTTGTGGGCTACGCAGCTAGCGACCATAAATTCACATCCAGAATGAGACTTAGCAATGGAACTATTAAGCATCACAAAAGGAGAAAGAGAAGAGGAAAGAAATGGAAGAAAAAGATTATCCGCATTATGTGGAATTTGGGCATTCGTTCAAAAAATAAAACGACTCCTTCGTAATTACTAGACTACACATTTAGATTTTTTTTAAAAATTTTACGTAGTTGCCAAATAGACGTAGAGAATTTTATCCATTTTTATTAAATAGAAAATTTTGTTACAAAATTTATTAGTCATAGTGTCGGTATAGATCTAAATTATTATTTTAACTAAAGAACATATGTTTTTTTTGTATTTTTTTTACGCATAAACAAAATCAATTAAAGCCCAATCCATCAAAAATAATATATTATATTATCATTTTTTAAAAATCCATGTCCACTCCCAATATGCATATGGCCTCCTAATGGATGTATCTGAACAGTTTTTTTCTACGAGAACTGTTTGTTACTCAGTTGCTCAACCTCTCTTTTTCGAAGAGAGTGAGGATAGAAGGATACGACAAGGACAGGACTAGTGGTTAGGTAATCGCTCTTGCTACGCCCGTCTTAGGATAGGATGAGTGGGAGGAAAATCAACACATAACATACAATCGACTGAAAAATCAATCTTTTAAAACTGTCCGTAATGAGATTCGAACCAGTGTTCGAATGTCCTCCGTATTCTAAGTTAATGACGTTAACACTCGACCACGCAGCCGACATTGTCATACTTAATGAAAAGTGTAAATTTTACAAATTATTAAAATATCAGTAGTAACCTATCACAGGTGGCCGAATGATCGATGTCTTCAGTTGTGGTTATCACAAGCTCTAATCCCAGTTCGGAAAGTTTCGTAAATTTACTTTTCAGTCGATTTATGGATTTCTGTGGTGTCTAAAAAAACACCCATCCGATCCTAAAAAACGAGACGTAGCGAAAGTGATTAGCTCACCATTAGTCTTGTCTTTGCCGTGTCCTTTTATCACTCAAAATACATATTATACTTTATGAACACAGAGAGGTTGAGCAACTGCGTAACAAACAGTACTCGTAAAAAACAAAACTTCTGTTGGCATAAACTAATTTAAAGCTATACCATCACACACCATTTGTAAGTGATTAATTTTCATTGCTAATATCACTCGGACCCATAAACAATGAACCAGCAATCGTCATTGTGATGTAAAAATCAAATATTTTTGAATTTGGAAACTGTCATTTTATTATGTGGCTGAGCATTAGGGCGGTCGTGAAAGCTAGCGGGAAACTGTGCGATCTCGTTGTGGGTGACGTTCTAACATCTCTTTACAGGAATGTTGTTAACGTCTCCGGGTTAGAGCGTTGCTTTATAATTTGTTGGAGCCAATGTAAACTTATAATATGAAATCCGTGCGTGAGGTTGCCAACAAATTGAAAATAATATCTATGGACATTGTTTATCGACACGTTTTTTTAGAACGAAGGCATTTAGCACAGGAATATTTATATTATAAAAAAAATATTTAGAATTGTAAAATTGGTCGAAATAAAAAAGAAAAGGTAACTGTACAGCTTGCTTCTGATAAATAAAATATTTAAAAAAAAAAAGATGTATGAGAGTAAATGAATGGTTCTTAAATGATCTTTTGTCCCCTAAGATGTAAATTTAATTTTAACTGCGATACTTCATATCTGCGAAAATGCGGATACTCCCTTATGTTAATAGGGATGCGATATTAGCAGTGGTGTGATTACAATTTGAGTAACAGTGGACATATAATGAGTACAGGTTAACTTAAATAAAACTTCAATAATTATACACATATAACTGGTTATCATAAATAATTAATATCTCCAATTATCTATAATTAGAAGTCTCCAATACCGCTCATATAAACCAGTTATTTAAACCGCTGATCGTTTGTATGGGTATCGAGTGGCAGATTACTGTGTAAGCGAATGAGGCTTGCGCTTGGGACCTCCGAATTTTAGGTGGCTCAAAAATACCTTATTTCATATAACGCATATACTTTTTGTTCAGATTTCAATATATTTTTATTATTTACATGGAATTTTTTAATGTTTATATGTTATCCGAAAAACAGGGCCTCCAAATTTTATTGCGCCTGGGGCCTCTTGTGTACGAAAACGGAAGAGTGGTGTAAATGATCACGGTTTTACCTAATCAGTCATACTCACTCAGCGGTGGGCTGCCAATACGTTAACAAGGGGCTCGCTTAATTTCGAAGCAATTTTTAGTGTTCTGAGGAAGGAGTGAATTTTCTTATCCCTCCTATGCAGTTATATACGATACTTAAATAAGCAATCGATTTTTACTTAATACAAGTATAATACGTAACAATACGCAATTTACCGTAAACTAATCAATGTAAATAGATAAAAATGTACTATTCTGTATACTGAAGCTGTCAAAGATAATATATAAATTCGAATATGCAGTTGTAAACTAATTTGATATGAGAATATTTTTTCTATAAGTTAACAAGGGGCTCGCCGGCCTCAATAAAATTCAACAAGGGGCTCGCGCGAGCTCCTGCGAGCCCCCTCCAGCATCCCTGTACTCACTCACCATTTTTATTATTTTTTTGAAAATATTGCTCGATTCATACAATCGGCATACAATTAGTCAAAGAAGCATTCTCAGTAGGAGTTTTTATTATAGTATTGTGAGAGTAATCATAACACACATAAGAAAAACTAGTTTCATGTGTTATTTTATTTCCGGACCGCAGTCCGTCGAATGATAGACAATGTCCCTCCGAGTCTGCCGTCGTCCAGCGTGGTCGGGGAACATCATGTTTTATTCATTAATTTATTTAGGAAATGGCTGCGACAAAATAGAGATTTTATTGGCTATATGGCGGAGAATGGTTTTTATCGCTATGCTATTGTGCTTCGACGGCGTTCTAAATAGATGGCGCTGCCCGTAGCATCAACACGCCATTTTATCGCACTAGCGCTATTATGTCGCAGATTATTGGGGAAATTAAAATGACAGTGCATTCAGGATTTTCGATATATATTACGTGAACTAACAACATAAAATGATAGTGTTTACATAGAAACTTCTATAATAAAAAGTTTGACTTATATTTTTTAAGATATATTGTTATTCACGTATATAATTTAGTAGCATATTAAAATAGCAAACAATTTTCAAAATTGTTGGGAGTCAGATTTTTTTACTGATTATTGCTGTATTAAAACAGACCAGTCAAATTATTGATATATATATTTTAATATTGAGGGGTAGTTATATGTTTTATGTCACACCCTCTTTTCTTTTTTTTCTCAGTAGGGTTGAAAACTTTTTACATTTTTTTTAAATCACGATAATAGACAACAATCTTCTTCATAATTTCAGCTATCGTAATTTGAAGCAGTTATGGAAGAAACAATGATTAAAACCTAAAACTTCGTACAAACGATGATTCAAAATATAAATATTTTTTTTATGATTGACGTGGCATCAATTATGGGTTTAATTGAGTAAACAATAAAAAAAACATGTTACTGCAAATGTGTCTAGAGCTGTAAATCGGCTAAAATATGATTTGTTTATGATGTTTGATTTGTAAAATTCGACATTCGAAAAATTCATACGAATATTCGTTTAACTTGTTTCCAACTGCTTACAATAATTTAGCTATTACGATAAAAAAAATGGTATTTAAAATTTCGATATTATATTGAATATGGATTAATTATTGGTCTACTTAAGATGAGCGTTTCTATAGTGATAAATTATAATAATAAGAAAAAAATATATGGAACAATAATTTATTAAAAAACAAAAATACTTACAATTTACCTTAAATTATTGAGACAATATGCGTAAAGTTTTTTTTCTTTTGAGAGGTGTATTAATTCAAGCTCGTTGAGCACTAAACGTTCTATTCTCTGCGACACCCACATTGAAAAGCGCTGAAAAAAATTCTCGTTCCGGAAATGGCGAATCATGTGCCGCGGGACGGGGTTGCCAGATAAAGGAAATCAAAATGCCTTTCCAGACATCGGGGAATCGAATTTATGCGGGGAACTTGCTTCATTAAATTCTATCGCCACACAGAAATGAAAATATAACGAAAAAATACACAAAAAGAGCGGGAGCATTACCATTTTCGGATAGGAGCGTAGCCAAGAATATATTGTATTTTAAAATGTTTAATCAAATAGATATTCTTAGGATAACTCTAAAATATTTCAATAACTGAAATAAATCATATTTTTTCAAAGTTGTATTATCATTATTATTATTATTTTAAACAGTGGAAATATACGTATATTATTTATCTTCGCTTCCAAATGTGGAGCATATGGCCTTATAGAGATATCTCAAAAGTCAGATCAAAATCTATTCTAGATTCAGATCTGCTGGTTACTCATAGATCAACCTCTCTTTTTCGAAGAGAGTAGGGATTAGGGATTCCAACTATTCGTCATTATCAACTATTCGAATATCGAATAGTAAAACTGAAACTATCCGGATGTTTTCGGATATCCGGGTAGTTTTTAGTACTATATATACATACATTATATGTTTGTACTAAAATATTACATTAAATAGTACCTATATTAAAAACGAGCTCATTTGTAATAAAAGTCACTTTACACAAACAGAAATCGATTAAAAAAATACGTTCGTACTGGAACTTGAGATCGTGAGATCACATAAGCCAACGACGTTGACCACTGCACCACGGTCCCGACGATTGTGACCACTGTATAGTATATTAATAATTATTACATATTATAACATAAGACTCTGGCGCTTATAAAGAGTTGTCACCAGTGGCGGTTCCTGACCTAAAATCTTGGGTGGGCTAGAGAAAAGCATATTTCCACTTCACCTTATACATTAATCTACAAGCAAATTAACAAATACTACGACACTACTGCAATGCATAAATTATTATATAATAAAATCAATGCTAATGTAACTAAGAAATAATAGAATACGGAATCCTTAAATTCGTCTCTTTCAAAATGAAATAACAAGTACCATAAACTAAAATACTTTAACAAGTACCTACTAAAAGCAATACAGAACTGTCAGTGAGAGTCAATACCTGTCACTTTCATACAATACAACGATATTGGTTTTGTGTTTCAATGCATGAGTATGCGTAATGGGCAGATTCTGTTTAGCCCCAACGATCAACAGAAGCTTGACAGATTGAAACACAATCGTTTGTGTTTGATGACGTTTCCGTAAATACAAATACAAAAAAATCTAATCGTGCTTGATTGCGCCCCAGTGTAAAGAAATATTGTCTGTGGTTACGGACTTGAACGATATAGCCCCTGAGTAATGTTGCCAGACTGACGTGACGTTACCTGTTCCCTGTGAAGTATTTATAGGGTTATTGTTTTTTTTTATGCCGGCTCAGTTTAAAATTGTAATACAAAACACAATCGAGAATATGATTGTAGGTAGACGTAACATTGTCTTATATTGACAGAGGAAAATTAAAACAAAGATATTACATTCATTTGGGAAAGGTTAGTTATGATTATAAATGTATTTATTTTGTTCAGCGGCCGAATTGCTGTTCATTTTTATTCAGCCATCTAAAGTTTTGGGTGAAAAATGCAGGTCGGGCTTAGCCCACCTAGCCCAGTACCTAGAACCGCCACTGGTTGTCACGTATTCTTAGTTACAATCGAGTAAATTAATTCATTATTAATATCACAACGATGGAAAAATACATTTTCATAAATTTATTGATAAATAATTTTAGATTTGTAAATATCCCGGATTTGACAGTAATGAAATAAAGATCAATAGCTGGAACACAGATATCTTGGGTGTTATCATATCGCCATATACATGATACTTATATTATAGTTTTTGTAAAAAATAATTTAAATGCCTAGTAGGGTTTGGCTTCATGCTTTGGAATGATCAATTGCAGTGTCATTACATTTTTATCGATAAGTTTATTCGAATGCACCCCATGCTTATTTTGTCCGTCTCCCCGATTTGAATTCGATAAAAGAAAATTATGCGTAATGTTATTCTCTATGGCGAATTTTGCGCTCTTCCTTTTATAACTAAAATACATTAAATATGAATGAACTTACCCGAATGGAGAGAGAAATATTTTCTATTTCTTGTTTGCTACATTTTTATTCTAATTTTATATACTTACGCTCGGACAAGCATTGATATCTAAGTGATAAAACAAGTTGTAACCATTAGGGCATTGGAAACTTTCGTTTTGAAAGCTTTGGTACGTTTTCTCATACTCCTTTTCATATTTATGGTCCACCCAAATTGATTACTTAATCAATTGAATCTTAGGTATTTAATGGCCATTCCAGTAGCAGAGTGGTAAATGCCGAGTGGTAATTTTTCCAAAGTATGGGTATATGTGACAGTTATTATTTTAACCCACGTATACTATATTTGGTTCTGAAATTCGGTGAATTGAGAAATTGATTAGTTTATTATATACACATCCATTTTTGTTTCAGTAGGCTTAAGTGCATACAACCAAGTCTTGAGTAACTGCTTCTAAGACACTCTTGGCAAACGAAAGTGCTTAATGTTATTGTAACGGGATACGCCATTTTAAATCTGAAAACCTATAACGGGTGTAAAGTTTAGTACCCTAATACGATACTAATTATGTAGTCATTGTTAAATTTAGAAAAAAAAAACAATATTCTAAGATCTATATATTATATTTTGTATAATTATGCATTGCAATCAGAGATGGGCTGTCAATATGTTAAAAGGGAGCTTGTTAATCTTAGAGCTATTCGCAGTGTTTTAGGGAAGTGCTATTTTTTCCCCACTCTTTTACAATTATACAAAACGTAACGAAATATACTTATAAAATGTCACAATACGTAACATATGGTTAAATAATTCATATAAAAAACGGAAAAAAACCCTATCTAAGATTGAAGAGTTCCAAGATTGACGCAGGAGTATGTAATATTATTTTCGCTCCAATACGTAAACAGACTTCTATATTGGTAGCCAAATATTGAAGTAATGAAAAGTAAATAAATATATCCAGCACACCCCTGATTATAATTATATTTAAAAATGCAGTGATGTATATGTAAATTTGGTGTTTGACAAGTTTCTAGCACATACAAAGGATAACGTTTGAAAATTGAAATTGAGCGAAAAGAATAGTACTTATTTCTGTGTTATTATTAGAACTCGATCACTCTTGCTACCTGAAGTAAGAAAGTGTTGGTTCTTTGACATTATCTATTTTCAGATTCACTACGTTGCTTCTAATAGATTGTCGATGTAATTTTACAGTCAACATTTTAAATAATTTAATATAAATATGGCGGAAAACGCGCGGCATAACAATAATATAATAAATCGACCGGTAAGTACCAACCAGGCCTTTATAATAATATGTATTGTTAATTCCAAGTATGATTAATGAAACAAACACTTTACCTGAAACAAGCGAGCATGAAATAACAATAAACTTTAATAAATATTAATTGTTCAACATTTTTAAAAAAACTAGCTACTTATATTTACCGTAATGCCTCAGATGTGTTTCATTAAAAATACAAGCATTACAATATCCTTTCGAGCATTTTATTCATGCCATTAATGCTTTCAAATTCCAAGGTCTGTGATTTTTGTTAATTTTTTAATTAAAGTGATTAATTGGCTCGGAGGTGTAAAAACTACATGGCGCAAAATTCATTAATATACAGCTAGTTCCGAAAATGTATTGTTTAAGTTTACTACTTCACCATACGGTGTTTCCAAACTTCTAGGCGATAATATTTTTTAGCTTTAGATGATGATACTAACATACATTATTCCCAATAAGTTTTAATATTTTTGAGGTAAACTAAAACTACTTTTATAAAATATGACATTTGACCATTTCTGCTTCTTCATTTACTTTGACCTGATTATGCCCATCTTGATACACATTTCAATTATGGTTATTGTTGGGCTCGTAAAAATCAAAGCAAAAAACTTTTCAAGATAATTTACTGTTTCGGGTTAAATGAATAAATTGATTTTGTTGTAAATTTGGTACTATGTATTATGTGTATCGGATTTTATCGGATACACATAATACATAGTGTGTATCGGATTTTACCATTACATACGGATGAATGTGTGGATACTATTATTTTCGGATTTTTTTCCACAATCTCTTACGGGTGAGGCAATTTATTAGTGATTTTAGGAACACAGTGCATATTTTCCGTCCCGGCATACAATCGCTTTTCAAAATGATTCCAATTTCAAAATCGCGCACTCAGCTGTCATCAAAACAATGCGATACCAATTTTCGAATAAAGAATTCACACAATGTTGCCGGTTAATAAAACAAAAAAAACATAACATAACCAATCAAAATTATTAAAGAGTAAATTTGTTGGTACGGTCTTTAACACATCAGCGCCAGGCATGTTAGATTTGAAAATTCATGCCACGAAATAAAACATTATTTAAATTATTGATTCAAAAAATATTTTAAATATAATCTGAATGACCCCATAGCAACAACTAATAAATAATTGAAGCATTTCAATTTTAAATATAAATATTTAAATTAACGAAAAACCCTTTGATCATTTTTTTTCGGCTGTCCTCCACACCCACCTACCTTCTTCAGAAGCGCAATGATGTTTGTGTATCTAATATTATTTAGAATCAAATGACAATTTTAGCTCGCATAGCAATATTAATCATATTTCTTTGTTAGGTCGTATGTATTTATTTTGCGCCTTACAAATAAATTAATTAAGTTAAAACATTAATGGCTTTTTTTTAAATTGTCACACATTTATAAACGGTTGTATAAATATTATTTTTTTAGTATAAAAAGTGTTCAGATAAAAAAGACAATTTTTCTCCGTACATGACAAATATATATTCATTATTAGTTAATAAAAACACAATATTCCTTTGTACTTCATTCCACTTTATTTAATAGGTCAGGACTAGTTTCGCTCATTGCGAGCATTATCAACTGAGGAACATCAGTTGAAAATGCTCGCAATGAGCGAAACCGGTCTTAACCTATTAAATAAAGTGGAATGAAGTACAAAAGAATATTGTGTTTTTATTAATATAATGCCTTTCCACCAAGTATTGACAGTGAACACCCTAAAAGTGATCATTATTAGTTAGTTCTTGGGTTCTCGTCTTACTCGACAACGGTTTGAAGCATATAATACATAAGTTTTTAGCGACAAACCGATTTCTGTGATTTTCCGTTCTTCACTCATATCCGACCAGTGGCGTAGCTAGAAATTTGGGGCCCTCACGCAAGCCCTCCACACGATTTTTTATGTTGAGTATTTAGAACTTTGAGTACTCAATTTCTCTGGGCCCTAATGAATATAGGGTGGGTACGGCGCTGTATCCGACCCTGAAAACGAGAAATACAGAAAGCGATTTGCAATCGCTTGGTCTTTTCCCAGTGCCATTATTAGTTTTGCCCTCTCTGTTTGAACAAGACGAGTGAAGTGACTAACTTAAAACTGGTTCCCGCTCAACAATTTATATTTAAATATTCCAGGAGCTCATAATTTGCTCCAAATTAAGATATAAAGTAAATGAGTAAATATAACAAACAAAATGTGAGCAGTACCAGTTTAATTTCTCAGATAAGTCAAACAATCATATTAAGTGGTGGATTTAAAAGGGTTAATATAAATTGCCAGCCGGTTAGTTAGTCAGTGGTTAGCTAGAATGAGAAATAATAAATATGTACATGTGATATAACCGGAAATATCCCATTCTTTAGTATTCAGACATAATTCGTCAGTTTCGGCAATCATGGCCACTCCGGCCATTCACAAAACATACTCCAATTACAATAATAATAATATTAAACGAACAAACCGCTAGCAGGTACTTAGATATTACTATCAAGTAGATGCATTATAACTACCCGTTCGGAATTCGTAGACAGACATAGTATCTTAAAATAGAGAGGAACATCGCTGTAAATAAAATGCACAACATAATCCCAGAAATGCATTTGTTATTTTTTACTTTAACTATAAATAAATTGTATTATTTACAACTCCCTAAGAATCTTATTAATTTTAATAAGTGCTATAGTCCATAATGAGCTTTAACTCTCTCAAATTTTCGCGTCCATTAATTCTTCATAAATCACAATATTTTGGATCTATTTCAAGCCTCCAATCAATACATCTTTATTAAACTATCCCTGCTACCAGTTCTAAATACTATGTAGCTACCTCTCTACAAATTAAGACAATGGTATGATGTCGACAAAGCTATGACATATATATTATAATATTCTCGTGGAGTAAAACTATTTGCAATTTTTATTATTTTACCTTATCGTCATAAATTACTAATATTTTTTTGTCTTAAACAATCATTACGAATGATACCTCTAGAAGAAAAACTAGTTTGTTGGTTACGTGACGTCACATCTACTACTAAGTTTTCATTTCTTACTCGCTAAAAACAATCGAATTATAATATAAAACCTCTCTCCGATGTCTTCATATTCTGAAATAATAATATGTCATTATATATGGTCTTATTTGACTTCATCTTTCCATAATTTAAGTGCTTAAATATAATAATTTTGCGATAATTAGTCTGAAATAGTGAAAATTGATTCACTATAATCGATCGATTCAATGAATTGATTTTAATTTGTTTTTTTTTAACTTCAATTTTCGTCTGACAGGAATAGAATATTGCGTTTCTGTTGATTTTTTACGAAACTATGGTATTACTAATACGACTGCGATATGGTATAAAGCAGGCAGGCAACTTTTCAGACACGCTTTGTTAAACACGAAATTGCGGCATTTCGTATTATGGTCGCTTCCGTCCTCTTTGTGTACTACAATAATTAATATGAACAATCGTCGGGCTGACTTCGGGACTTAGTGGTTCATTCGCTGAAAAACCTGAAACCCTTGGCATGATGAATCGTAGGGGTCTAAAAATGATCTTGATATTTGTATTTCGTATAATGAATTACATCCAGTTCTCTTTTTATATATTTTTTAAAATAAATAAAATAACCAAATGAACAAAAACGTCATGAGCGAAACTGAAAATGAAATTAGTACATACAAATTATATTTTTTTTGTTGTTGAATATAATGCCTTTCCACTAAGTATTAACAGTGAACGAACACCCTTAAAGTGCTTATATTTCGCAACCGACAGTGACAGCAGCGAATAACTCCTATATTAAAAAGTATACAATTTTGCGTGTATACATACATATGTATCTATTCCTCATTGTATTTATAAACTAAAGAAATTAATAGTGAGTATGTAAAAAAATCTTTCTTTGCGCGAATTTGATGAGCAAATTTTAGTTTTTCATACTTTTTAACGCGATATTTTGATTTTCGGAACCAATTCATCAAATCATATCAACTGTGGAAAAGAAAAAGGACGTAACCCTCAATTTTCTGAAACAGCTTTTTTTTCGATAATCACAATGTATACAACTTGACACACGTTCTATCAAAAGGATGGAAGCTGAAAATGCCGACTCAGTATCTAAATTTAGCTTTTAAGTTTGAAAAAGATGACCTTGTAAAAAATTAAAACCAAGAAAATACACTGAAATAAAGGTTTTACCGAGATAATTTCTGTAATTAATATTAGATTATGTCAATTAAACACCAGTTTAGAAGTCTCCGTGCACTTCAAGGTTGTGTATAATTCATAATTTGCATATGTCACAAAATCATCAAAACGCGTTTTTAGCGCCTCATGTAAAATTTGATATGTGTGGGTTACGTCCTTTTTCCTTTCCACAGTCGATAAGAAAGTAAGGTTTTTTTATACGAATCAATTCATGTAAAAAAGGTATTGCGTAAAAAAGGATAGTGTGTATTCTTCCAAAAAAAATTGCCAAACCCTACACTCATCTCTTTTTTACACGATTTTAAAAGAACACTCCACGAAAAAGAACAAATACAGTAGCCTACCGCTTAAGTACGCAAAAAATTTGGTACGCATCCCGGTTAAGTACGCATGAAAAATGGCAAAAAAACTTGGATCAATATTTATTATGCAAAAAATTAAAGAAAACTGAACACAATTATTTTATAAAATGGAAAACAGTTAAGATAACAATTAACTATTATACAAAGAGAAAAAAACAATTTTACATTTTTATTTAGGTACAAACATATCGTAAAGTGTCAACTGCACATTGTTTTTATTGTTTGATTTTTTTGAAATTGATGCTATTTTTTTTTTTTTTTGAAAGTTTTCAAAAGAGCATAGAAGATCGTTGTAATCAGCTCCTGTTGCATTTTTAACAAGTGGGCATAAAAGCTGATTTTCTATATTTATTGCCATTTCACACAAGTTGTCAAAGCCTTCAAACTTGACTAGACATTCGTTGTTTTCCAGGAACGGGTGTAAGGGTCATTATCTCGGTTTTGGCAAAAGATTTTGCGATTGTCTCTGCTGAGATTGCGTCCCATGCCTCCTTAACAAAATTGGCAGTATCTAATAAATGTGCTGCATTTCCATATGCAACACCAGCTGCACCCCTTGAAAGCTGTTTTCCTTGAACTGCTTTGATGCTTTTTAAACCATCATCCATTTCATAATAGTTAAGGACTTCTTTGAGATACAAATATTTATATCGCTTTTTCAGGGCTGCAATAATTCCCATATCACATGGCAGTTTCCAACTTGTGCAATTAGGTGGGAAAAATGCAACCTCCACATTATCTCGTTTAAATGCCTCAAAATGTCCTCGTGCATTGTCCATAAGCAAAAGAACTGGCCTTCCTGTTCTCTTTTTGATTTCGGGATAAAAAAAACTTCATTAAACCACTTCCAACAGGTTGCCACATCCATCCAAGCTCTTGATTGATTAAAATATTTAACCGGCCATTCTCGATTTTTGATGCATGCTGGACGTTTTGGTTTCCCAATAATTGTGCAAGGGATTTTGTGAGTGCCTGTTGCATTAGCACATACCGTCAAAGAAATGCATCATATTTACCATATTGCACCATATGTTTTAATGTAAGTGGGAGAGGTGCAGAAAAGAAAGGGGGCGGTCCTTAAAATACGTAAGTACGCACCTCCCGGTTAAGTACGCACAATACCCTTTGAATCAATATGCGTACTTAACCGGGAGGTTACTGTACTATATTTTTACACGAATTGTTTGTTATAACACGATTCCTTGACACAATAAACGGATATCCTAAAAACAAGAAATTCAATTACACACAACCGTATTAAAAAACAAAGGCTTTATTTAGATCACGTTAAGCGTGTCAGAAATTTCTAGCGATGAAAGCGATTTTTGTCTAGTCCCTCATAAAAGTTTCCGTTTATAACCAAGAAACTATGAATGGAATTATTATTTCTTAATTAAAATACATGTAATTTTTTTTTATTGGGTAATTATTATTACAATTTCTATACGATTTTCTTTACCACAAAGTTGTTTTTTTTCAAATAACCAAGGTTTTCTATTCAGAAAATCAATTAAAAAAAAATATTTGATTTTTTCTTGTTTTTTTTAAACGTATCTACCGTGTTAAAGAATAGTTGAGTGTATTTATTTTGAATTTTACGGGCGTTCCAGTATTTTAATATTTATCGGGTGGTCACATCAATATAAATGATGAATAAGAGTATGTTTTCACATCAAAACTATCGCGTTAGTCTGGGTTAAATGTATGGCAGCCGATTTGATCGGTTTCAAATTCGTTCAATTAAATATTTCTATTTTTTGATGCTTCCAAATGGAAATCGCTCAATTAAAAAATGCTTTCCGTTAGCAATTTCATGACAATATGTCATCATTGTTAGTGTGGGTTATATAAAAGATAATAAATTGCTACACAGTGCTTCAAAAATGCTGAGAGATGAAATATGGGTAAAATCCGTGTTTCTAAATATAACTTGAAAGTTTCAAGGTGTTTACTGTCAATACTTGGTGGAAAGGCGAAGAATTAAGGAAAACACAATATTCCTTTGCACTTATTTCCACTTTTATTTATCAACATCAGGACCAGTTTCGCTCATGGCGAGCATTGTCAACTGATAAGAAATAAAATTTAATAGTGTTATTAATACAAAAACTAATTGAAATGAAAAGGTGTAATAAACAATTAAAATTGAAAAGAATTTACCAATTACAGTAGAAACTATCAATAAGTGACTCTAAAGTAACACAAATTAAAATGTTTAACAACTCAACATGTAATTAAAAAATCACCAAAGAAAATCATCAATCTTAAATCTATTGGGTATAAGAATAAAAGGTTAAATCGATTTCTGTTTTGTGAAAAAGCCAAAATAAAAGTTTGTGTTTTTCGTAGTTATCTATGGATTTAAGGGTTAAATTTCTTTGTGTGTATAACAAACCCATGTTATTTATTTATACCACAAATACATTTTAAGTAAATAGTTTATCAAACTACACGTTCTAGTGGTAATTATTTTTCACGGATTTGTAAATATGTGATGTTTAGTTTTACCATTGATACGGCTCAAGATTTTAAGTAGACGTACAGAAACAAATACATTTTTGGTGCACTCCTTAGATTATTATGAAGAAGTCATACCTACCGCATTTTTTAGATACAGCACAGTTACTTGCTAGTTAATCCATTGTTATTTTGCAGTTAATTTTAACGAGGAAGTAAATGTATTATTTTTATTCTATAAGGCGTGAAATATATATGTCAACAATTCAACGGAGCGTCATTAAGTACTCACATAATAGTGCAATGAAAAATAAGTGACACAAAAGGAACATGCGAGATTATCCAAACACGGACAGCAACAAAACTTAAACATAAAAGATTTTCAAATTAAGCATTGACGTTTGCAGAGATTTTAGTTTATACATAATGAGAATACTATTGGGCATAGAAATACCTTTACCTAAAATGTTAAAAAATGTCACAATTATAATCGTGTTATTATAATATTAGATTTTTTTACTAAGCGGTTACGAAATGAAATGAAATTGTAATGAAATTTTGGAATATAGACGTTACTAAGTTTTACTCCAGTACGTAAAATTCTTCACGTTTGCAATTGGTGTCTACGTAGATTGCCTTCACCGTGGATTACTCATCTCTGCTGGGATAAGTAATTTCCATTTTCCATCGGCGACAGAAATGAATGTAAATAAACAATACAAGTAGAGATGAAGGCGCTCAAAGAACGTTAACGCAGTCGATATCAAGAAAAGAGAGCCCTCAGACCAGCGGTGGGCTGCCAATATCTTAACTAGGGGGGCGGTAAATCTTATTCATTTTTTTTGTTTATCCATGTCCGCTCCCAATGCCGAGCATATGGCGTCCTAAGGAAGGTTTCTCAACAAAAGCTTTTTTCTACGAGAACTGTTTGTTACTTAGTCGTACGAGAGAAGTACGGATAGAACGATGAGGCTAAGACAGGACTAATTAACTAATCGCTCGCTTAACGCCCAGTTGAATTAAAGGATCGAAAGAGTGGGGGGGGAGTTTTCAGACGTCACAAACACCCATGCCTTCGAACAGAAAATCGATAAATCGATCGAAAATATGCTGTTCCGTACTGGGATTCGAACGCTGCATGAAATAACGAAAGGGCAACTAAGTCTTGTTTTTTTTTAATTTAACCATCTAAAGAAATTGCAGTTATGTAGTGATTTGATCTAAGACGAATGATTTTCTTATCTTAACAAGGGGCTCGCCGGCTGAGCCTAAATTTAACAAGGGGCTCGCGCGAGCCCCCCCCGAGCCCCCCGAGCCGCATCCTATAAGATGCAGGCACAATATGTATAATATGTACGTTGCAACATTACAGGTTAAGTATGTATAGTATTCGTACGATAATACATTCAACAAGTTTCTTAGGAGGAGACAGATCAGGAAGTATTAATTATTATTGTAATTAAGAATATTGAAATCGGAACCATATTTCATTTAATTCTAATGTTAGAAAGTGCTAGAAAGCAAATTTAGGGTCGTCGTGGAAGTGTAAAATACTTAAACGATTCGAAAAAGATATTACAGATTTACCAAACACCCTCAGTTGATATCATAATTTACTAAATGTGCGTACCAGGGCAATTATGTAGCTAGAAAAGTAGCTGTTATCTAATGTGAGTGGGTGCTTATGTGAAAACGGAAAACAAATAAATACCTGCGAACCCTCGTCTGTTTTCCATTTTACGGTTTCAACCCTCTGACGTCCGAAGTGAACAAGTCAAAACAAGATTGGCCAGATCAACCCTTAAGGAATGTCATGAAGGGGGGAGTTTGATACGTCTGCTTACAGTGCTTGAGAAACTGTTGTATATCAAAAGCAATTTAAATTTATATTTAAATGTATCTAGATAATAAAATAAAATATTTTTGTGTGTTTTGATATTAAGTGGGAATTAATTCTACCTTTTAATTTCACAGTTTTTAATAGTAACCAGTCTTGATCTTGTTGAATAAATTTGGAATGAGTATAGAAGAGTGTTTTATATTTTTGAATATAAATACTTTTCATGAAGTATTCAGGAGGAAAACCTTGAACTTATGTATTCTAAAGACTTAGCATAAATAAAATGAAAGAATTAATGTATTAATATTTATTGATTCTGTTAAGGTTATATTCAGAAAATTACAATGCATATTTTTAAACATAATATAAGTTAGAAATGGAGAAAAATTATCGATATGAAATTGAAGAAAATAAATGTCTGATCGTCATTTCTTTTTGAAGATTATGAGTATTCTTTTTGTTTGCTGTGAATTAAGGTCTTACGGTTTTTTATTGGACTCTTTTGTTACACGATTTAAAAGTATAAAACCACTTTTATTTATACATTGTGAAGTATAATGGTGTTTTTAAAATTGGTAATAATATGTTATAATAAATGTTTTCAATGAATATTTATTCACTTCTGACTTTTGTGGCACTTACATTTTGATAAATACAATATCAGCAATATTATACATATTTCAGTAGATAACCACCTCAATCAAATGCTGCAAAGCATCTTGTGTATAGAATTTGGCGGAAGTCTCACAGTTTATACAGCCTCCTATTCAGAGTGAGTTTTTCAGAACCAATCTCTCACTCTTTTTATGTTGCAAAGAGGAGTGTAGGCCAAACCGAGGCCGGGGTAGTTGTTAATGGAGATGAAAAAGTTAGACAGGGGGCGGAAAATGTAGAAAAAGGACCTCGCGGGTAATAAATGATTTTAAGCTTCGCTCACGAAATACGTATTTTTTTCAAATGGCCACTTGAAAAACACAGGAATACTACAAAGTGTTATGTTATGAAGGATAAATTAAAAAAAAACAGTCGTAATAACGAAAAACAATGTCACCCCTGAAAACTCATGAAATTTTAAAAAATCTATGTATGTCCGATCTTAATATAGTGCATATGGCCTCCATATAAAAATATCTCAACAGAAGTTTTTCTACGAGAACTGCTTGCTACTCAGTTGCTCAATCATTTAAAAAAATAAAGAAATGAAAAAGAATAATACTAGGACAGGACTAGTGGTAAACTAATCGCTCTCGCTGATTTCCGATTGTTTTAAGATGAACGGTAGGAGGAAATTTTGGACATCACAAACAGCCATGCATTCGAACAGAAATCGATAAAATACATTGGAAAAAATGCTGTTCATACTGGGCTGTGAGCCCGTCAGATCCGTCATGGAAGCCAATGGCGTTGACCGCTGTGCCACGGATCCGACGTTTTTTTTTAATGTAATTTATATTTGCTTTCTCATTGAAATTGTAAATGAACGATTGACAGTTTACATTTCGAAAATTACTGTTAAAAAAGTTTCAGTCTACATTTTCTATAAGGAGTTACATTTCCAAAAATTATTGAGAAAATTAATTGAGATATGATTATTTTACTAAATCGTATTTTAATCAAAAACATACCACACAATTTATTTCAGAACACTTTTATAACTTTTAACAATATCAGAAAGCGACATCTTTTAAAAAAACGTAACTATCAGCAATACCGTTAAACATTTTTTTAATTTTGTAAACATAATCTATTTTGTCTAAGTACATGTGATTCTTTTATAATTTTAAGAATACGATTTGTAAATTTACATATCAAAGACCCGACCCGTCAATGTTAGGACACAATGGGTTAAATCAGAGATGGGGAACCCGCGGCCTTAAGGCTACATGCGGCCTTTTGACCACTACGGGGCGGCCTTCTGGCCAATTCTGTAAAAACGAGGTTTGGAGATATTTGGGGGAAAAGTAGGGTAAGGGATTGAATATTAATCAATCCCGCCCTATGTTTACTGCGGCCATATGTCGACTCAGAAAAAAGAATGCGGCCTTTAAAGACGAAATGGTTCCCCACCTCTGGGTTAAATGATAAATTGTCTAATACGTGTGATTTCATTATAATTAAATTTCACCATGTCACCAAGAATTTTACTGTGCTAATTTAAATTTTATATTGAAAATGAAAAACTATGTCTTAAACGTCGACTTCAAACTAAAATATTGCTAGACCTGGATGTTTAGTGAACTTTTATATGTCAAACAATTTAATTGAAATGAACGATGTTGTTATTTTCGGAATCACCCTGTCACGGTGAAGCCCTCACTTGGAACATATTTAAAAGTCGAAAAAGGTTTTTAACTCAGTTTTAAAGAAACGACTTTACAAAAGGAACGCGATGGGAAAATCTGAGAAATGAGGAAGGAAACGGAATGAAATAAAAAAAGATGCTTAAACCGAAATGGAGTTGGGCAAAGTCCTTTGAAATATAACAGAGACTTTACATCTGACGGAATTTGAATAAATGGATAACATATTGACTGATTTTTTTAATACTCCCCCCCCCGCCCTAAAATGTCAACGGCTTGAATCGCTTTCAGATAGGTATCTTTCAACTTATTTAACTATAGAGAAAGTTTCGAGTTTTAAGATCAATGGCGGGCTTGTTATTTTTTTTCTGAAAGAGTTTTAAATTGTGCTGAAAATATTTAGAACTGAATCTGTAATAGTTATTTATAAAACATTTATTCAATAAAACAACTAATGATAAAGCAAAAATAAATGAAAATTTGGTGCATCTTGGGTCGTTTCCAGCGTAAGATACATTTTTTTTATACCGTGTCCGCTCCCAATGTAGAGCATATGGACTCCTAATGGAGTTTATCTCAACAGAAGAGTTTCTACGAGAACTGCTTGTTACTCATTTGCTCAACCTCTTTTTTTCTGAAGAGAGTAGGAATAGAAGGATAGGGCTAGGACAGGACTAGTGGTTAGCTAATCGCTCTCCATACGCCCTACCCCGTTCATAGGTTAGGATGGGTGGGAGGGGGGAATTCAAGACATCACATACATCCATCCCTTCCATCAGAAATTCATAAATTGATTGAAAAATCAATTTATTAAACTGTCCGTACTGGGTTTTGAACCCGTGACTTCCGTAGCCGAAGCCAACGACGTTGACCACTCGACCACACAGGTGGCTTAAACATCTATTATACCCAGTCATAAATCTATCGTACTTTAAAGAATATAAGGCAATGTCATTGTTGAAAACCTTACTGCTGTTTGTAGATTTTATGTCGAAAAAATACTAAACGCAACCAACGTCACGCCTTATGATTTCGCAAAAGCAGAACAGATAGAGCAATTTGCAACAACAAATGCAGCTCACTTCACAATGGTCCGCCTTTTGATTCGCGATTATATTCATTACGAATTATTATCATCCGCGTACATGACATGTTAAATTGGCATACAGACATCGCAATGGCGGTATTGCCAGTTAAGAAAAAATGGATAATCATATTAATAATAATTATGATGACAGCGTTTCGATTTACAAATTGCCTGACAAAGGGGAATGTCAAATGTAACGGTCGTTAATGGGCGTTTATATAATTTCTTAGACTGAAGTGGTACGATGAAGAAATTACATAGAATAAATAGATAGAAAAGTCATATCAGTTAAACCTGAGCTATTTATTGTCTATGACTATGTTATTATACCTTTTTCAATATAGAGTAAAAAGGCGATAGGTAAAATAAGTAAAGCTTAACTAAAATTAATTTCAATTCTAATTGTAGTTATGTGCTACTTACTCCACTAATATTTATATCGGTATTTACTTTTCATCAATAAATTTCGATATTTCGTTAAAATCACAATAACATTTAAATGCAAGCTATTTTTTTTACTTTCTGATAAATCAGTTACATCACTGAATGTGTGTCATAATCGGCAAACTTTTTGAAATGGTTATTTGATATTTTGACTCGCTTAACCCTCCAATTACGAGCGTGACCATGTTCACAGTAAACACCGTTGTTTATTGATCCCACTATTCATCCTTTTTCTACCTGAATATCGTTGCTTTCACTCATATTTAGTTAAGAAGGTTACAGACTTCAGTTAGTCATCAGCCGTGGGGACAGAAACGGCCACCACACATGCGATTTTTTCAATTTTGGTTTTTTTATGGACTTTTTGAAACTGTTAGTTATTTTTTTATCAAAACATCAAATTATTTACAGTTATTTTGCTAATATATTTGTATTTAAATTATGTTGATCTAAAGAGGTCTAATTGTAAATATTTTTTAAAATTTACGTTTAGCTTTATTTCAACCCCGAAAGTTTGCGTGCCCATACATACGGCCACGCTCGTCCTTACTACTGTCCGTACACAATATTACACGGTAATAAAAGGATGAGCATGACCATATAGTCATGCGGCGTTTTTATACAACGATTAAGCATTTTTTTTTAAATATTAGGAATAAAAGTTATCCGTGACTTCAATATGGCTTAAAAAATATTATTTTTATCGAAAAAAAGCTCTCGTCTTTGGAGGGTTAAAACCGCGTTCTAATCGTGTTCGCAGTGACTTCACCCATGTAAGACGTAGTAAGCTATTGATCGCGATCGGTTGGATATCTGTTTGTCTGTAGTTAAGACTTCGTTGCTGTAACGAGGGTAAATGTGTGGCATTATTTAAAGGAAACCTGCTTCGATTTTGCAATGTATAATGTCACACGCGTTCCCATGAACCGTACCCCTCCCTTCCCATCTGTGTAAAAGCACGCAATGGCACATTTCCCATTAAATAATTTCGAGTGTGTAAAATAAAACATAAAACCGTCAGTGAAAAGACATTAATGCCTTTCTAATGACGGCCAGCAAATTGATTCCGGCCGATTATTTATTATTGTTCCGTCCATTTTGGAAAGGAACTGTGGCGACGCGTTTTGGTTTCGCGGTAATCACTCCAACTAATGCGAGGCGGTCATTAGAGGCGCGGAAAGCAGCCGGAAAATGCGAACGCAACCGGATTTACTTACTCACCGTTCGAGATTTAAAGTTTGCCTTGAACTATTATCAATCTGAGTTGCAGTGTCGCCAAATACAGGAAAGTAAACACCTGAATCATCTGAACACAAATGAAAAGGGATCAATAAATAAGATATCAAATAAATATATTTCCCCAACCTTACTAGGTATAATAAATTAAAAAATGATAACATCGAAAAGTCTGTCATTATAAGACATAATATATTATGTATAAATTATGTTTATTCGATGGATTTTTTTCCAAGAAAATTAAAAAAAGTTAATAAAATTTACGTTCTGTTTTGCTTTTGTCAGTAAAAGTGTGTCAATTCAAAAAAATGTTACTGTGAAATAACAAATAATACATACAACTTATATTTCATTTAACAATTACATACTTTCCAGATATGAAATTTTATTGAAATATTCTAACACCCACTGCGCCACTATGCCACAAAGCCAACAAAAATTCAAATCAATTATATATCGCCATTTGCTGGTTACACACATTATTTGACTTTGAAACAAAGCATAAGCGGTTAAAAAGTAAGTACAGGGCTGCAGAAATATAGAGTACGAAACTAAAGTCAACCCCATCCCCTTACACTTAAAGGTCTCTGCTTCCCCTATAAGTGAAATGGTGTGCTTTTTGACTAGCGGGGTGGAGCAGAAAACAGAC